>VWZN01001868.1:425360-494046 GCA_013396955.1 Regulus satrapa
GCGCAGGGCCGCCTCAGCCCCGCCGGCCCAAGAGCAGGGCCAGCAGCACCACACCGGGGCCTCCCAGGCTGTGCCCCCCCGGGCGGGGACATTCCCGGCGGGGACATTCCGTTCCCGGCGGGACGCGAACCCCGGTCCCTCCCCGCCCGCCCGGCTCTCTCTCACCTGCGCGCGCGGCCNAGTTGTATTCACGGTGTCCGCCAGACCAGCGGGACACCCTCCCGGCGCGTCGTCCTGTCTCGGAAGGACAGCGCTGAAATTAGGGCTCCTGATTGAGTCCAGCAGCGCTGAGACTTGCAGCGTGTCTGGGGCAGCAACACTGCTTTGGAGATATGTAGAAAANTTTTAATCTAGATAATTTGCTGCAGTGTTTCGGTGAGAGACGTGCCTTCCCTGACTGGGTAAGATGTGACCATTAGAAAAGCAAATGTTAAAACCAGTAATACCCAATTTGTAGAAAAAAAAAAAAAAACAAAACAAACAGATTTCACCTTAGCACTGGTTTGTTTGGATTTTTTCTGTGGGGGAAAAAAAAATAAATCAAGGGATCGCAGAATCAACTGGGTTGGAAAAGACCTGTGGGACCATCGAGTCCAGCCTGTGGCAATCACTGCCATGTCAGCTAGGCCAGTGCCACCTCTAGTCTGTCCTTAAACACCTCTGTGAAGAAATTCTTCCTAATGCCCGACCTAAACCTCTCCTAGTGCAGCTCAAGTTCGTGTGCTCTCGTCCTGTCGCTGGTTGCTTGGGAGAAGAGACTGACCCTTGCCCGGCTGCAGACTCCTTTCAGGCGGTTCTAGAGAGCGAGGAGGTCCCCCCTGAGCACCCTCTTCTCCAGGCTGAACAACCCCAGCCCCCTCAGGTGCCCCTCACAGGACCTGTGCTCCAGACTTTTTACCAGCTCCATTGCCTTTCTTTAGATGGCATATTTTAGAGAAGCAGCAGTCATCTCTTGCTGAGAGGAGGCTGGTGTCAATCCTGTCATCTCCCAAGGAGATAACAGTGTCTGGATGCTGAACCTTGGGAGCTTGAGAGTGTTCTTAGTTCCTCTGAGTTACATAATATATACCCTTATAGGTGGTTGGATTTTTTTCAGTAGTTTTTTTTCTACCATGGGAGAAGTGGAAATTAATTAAAAACTGATTTTAAAGAAGCTTTTCTTTAGACATACTGGGACCTTCTTTTTAAGAGGAGTTACTATTTGAGAGGAAATTCCAAAAATGAATCTCTGCTTTACCAGGTTTATTTTTCTGTTAAGTTTTTCACGGGTGGCCCTTGCATTCCCCCATGCAGATGTAAGTATGGTTTCCTCTCTGGGGTATAAAAGAGGTTATAAGAAAACTGGCCGTGGGCAAAGGAAGTCATCCATGCGAGGAGGTCAAGGAGAAGCTGCCTGGAAAGGCACATCCATTCTTGCAGTTGCCAGCTGTGAAAGTGAATACAGCAGCAGTAATACGGACATGGATACCTGCAGATGATTGCCATGAAAGCTGCACTGAAGGAGAGCACTGGAGTGTCTCTCCTGTGAACACCTGGCCGAGCACTGGGAACTGCAGCCACGCTTTCAGTCACAGGGCATGTTGGGATGGCATTTAGCTGCTAGCTGTTTCTCCAGAAGAGAAAAAAGGGGTTGGCTTAGGGTCACAGTCCCACTGACCCACCTTCTGGAGCAGCCAGCAGAGCTGAAGGGGTGGAGAATGGCAGCCATGAGGATGGCCTCTTCACGGCCTGTGGTGAATCTCATCTGCCATCTGTCACCCCGCAGCTTGGCTTTGTTCAGCAGCAGAAGAGCTCTTCAGTCCTCACTGTGCTGAGCAATTGTTACTCCTCACCCCTGTCAGCTCCACCGAAACAAAGCACCGCTGGAGTGAATGGGTTTTATTCCCCACATATAATTAATCATCAATTAAGCTTGAGGAGCAGGCCACCTATAAAATATCGCCCGCTTATTCTTTGTAACTAGTTGATGTAAATACAACTTCCTTGATTTCCTACATTTTTCTACTGCTATGCTCACTGTGAAGAAATCCTAAGTGCATTTGCAATCTGGAGTATGATTTCAAAGACATGGGGGTTCATACAGCCCATGGTTTTAGTAGGAGGTTACAGAATTGCTCTTGCATGTTGCTGAATAGAGACTGTGGTGTATGTGAAGTCCAGCAGTTAAGGGCTATGTTGTGTTTCTCTTGGATCATTAGAGCTGTCAGCCTTTAGAAACTGATGGCTGCCCCTTCAAGGTGGAAGATTTTGGCACAAATTTCAGGTGTCTTTCCCAATCATTCTGCTTCTGCCAAGGAGCTTACATATTTGTTTGCCCCTAGGAGACACTTTTACAGAGATTCCTAGTGATCATTTTCTGGACTGATCGGGAGTGCACGTAGTTATTGTTTGGGGTGCTTTGAAGGAAATATACTTCTGTGGTAGGTATGGCTAGCATGTTCCAGAAAGATTCCTTTTAATGGAAAGATTGCCACTTTTGCTTGGGTGGCAGAAGCCTGGGTTTGCGGGTTCAAAATCAGTTTTTAGCACCAATGAAGCTAGGATAAAAATGAGCAGAGGTTATTTACATGCTCAACCACCTGCACCCCATCTCTCTGTCAAAATCTGTTAAGACAGGGGTGGAGGGAAATGCAAGAAAACCATGTTTAATCTGCTTATCCCAAGATTAGCTCCAAGGGGCTTCTCTTTCTGTCTCTGTTTAGATGACAGACTGTAGATGTTTACCTAATCCATGCAAACTACCCCAATGCTTCACTAAGCCCTCTGAGGAACTTTAGTCACTTGTGTGACAGGGATGTCCTTTTTGAGCCCAGCCGGGCAATGTTCTACTCTGGGGACCTGTTTCAATTGTGAGCCTGATTACCCATATCCTCATGTAACCTGCTAGTCATGCTCTGTGCAATCACAGAGCTGGGGACTGTTGCCTGAAGCACATTACCTGCTCTTGTTTTGAGACTTAGATAACGAGGGGTTAAGCGTGTCACTTGGGACAATTCAAAGCTTTGGAGTGCTGTCTTTGAGGATGGCCTGGCATAAACAAAAGGGTGCCTCTGCGTGGGGCTTGAGGTTTCTGTGGTGAAAACTCACTGAAAGCAAAATAAGCAAACCAGGCTGAGCCTCTCACATGCGTGGTTCGGGGACAGCCAGAGGGGCACATCTGTAGTATATGCATATTCTTAAGCGTAAACCTAAGGCTGAGCTCCAGTCCAAAGTTCCTGATGGCTTTTGTTACCAGACAATCCTGAAGGGAGATTTGGGGTGTTCTTTGGTAATCAGAGATGGGATTTCTAAGTACCATGAGTTCATGTTACTAACTCAGTTAGTATGGGTAGTGTGAAAACCAGTTGCTTGAGGAGCAGGTATCCTGGTGGCAGTGCTGGAGACGTATGGCTCTCCAGCTCAATGCCTCATAAAAGCAGTCCGAAAATTGGCAAGGATCTGGGGCAGCCCAAAGGTCCATTGAGCCTGATGGTGTCACTCTACCAGTGATAGGTGCTCACAGAGTCACAGAATATGTTGAGTTGGAAGGGATCCATCAGGATCATCAAGTCCAATTCCTGATCCCCTGCAGGACCATCCCCAAGAGTCACACTGTGTGCCTGAAAGCATTGTCCAAACACTTCTTGAACTCTGTCAGGGTTGGTGCTGTGACCACTTCCCTGGGGAGCCTGTTCCAGTGCCTGAACACCCTAAGAGGAAAGAACCTTCTCCTAGTAACCAAAATAACCCTGCCTGGCACAACTTGAGGCCCTCCAATCTTGTCATTGGTCACCAGAGGGAGGAGATCAGTGCCTGCCCCTCTTCATCAGAAGGGAGTTTTAGACTGTGATGAGGTATAAAAACAGGGCAGATATACAGAGAAAAAGTCTCCTCGTTGGTAGTGAGCTGAAGAGTGTATCTTAGGCTTGGATATGAGAGAAATTCACACAGGAGAAGAGGTCAGAACTTGATGAGGGAAGATCTGCTGCCTTGCAACAGAACAAGCTAACCTGCAGCTGAGGTGGGAGACTCCATCCATCAGAAGACAAAGCAAATAGTTGTAGGAGGGTTAAAACTTCACAGGATGCCTTAATCCAAATCCATTTCTAAAGAAACACCTAAATTCTTGTTTTCCCTAAACAGAAATAAAATAGTAGGTTTGGTTTATTTTAATTATGAACTAAAGTTATTCTTCTTACAAATTGTTTTCTGCTCTCTTTCCCCTGTGCTTTCTTCCTTGAGCTGTAAGCACTTTGGCTTAAGTTCTGGGGCACAGGTGCCAAAAGTTAGAGCAATCAGCCGGAGCTGACTGGGTGACAGAATTTCAGGATGTTACAGTATCCATTTGCCAAGAGCATTTCTCAGAGCCTGATCAGGAGCACTTTTCTGGATTGTCCTCGGGCCCAGGGAAGCTTAACAACATCCAGGTTCAGTGTTGAACAGAAAATTGGAGTTTTTGTCTAGGGAGAACACTGGAGAAGAGTGGCTTGACAGAAAGCTTTGTGTTTCAGAAGCTGAACACAAGTTTTCAAACACAATGTGTTTGAAAAAAAACCAAAATAAATGTTAAAAATGCAGGCAATTCAGCAGTATTTTAACTCTGTTCCAGTTAAGTAATTTCCAGATATTTTATGACATGTGTGTGCTTTTTGACACAGAAATTGTTTTGCATTGATCTTCCTCATCACTATTGAAAGGCTTGAAGCTGATATATCCAGAAGTCATGCTTTCTTTAATGCAAACACATAAATTCTATTTTAAAAGGCTAATAATAACAGCAGCTATTTCATTGCACCTACTTTTCTTCAAATGTGGAATGAGCACACTTCATTTCATAGAATGCATACGCCAGCTACCTAAGGGTTGTCAATTATGTTACACTATAAAAGACACAGCACTTAGGGGGCTGTCAGTCAAGTCTGTAGTGAGAGAGATTTCAAGAACCTTTATTCCAACACTATCAAATATAAAAATAAAGCAAATTTACCTGACAACACCAAATACAGAGGAATCCTATTTCATTTTGTAGTGAAAGTGATTTGGACTGAACACAGAATTAGGAAAAGTGAATCAAGAGTAGCCAGAAACCTTTACTTGTAAAGCCGTGCCCCCTGTTTTGTTCCTTACCACAACTTTTCTTCTCCATGAAAGAAGGTGTTAGCCAGATTTTCATTGCAGTTTGGATCACAGCCCTGCATCTGTTTCATCTTTTCTTCACAGTGTAAGGATTGCTGGTTGGGTTTTTTTCCCCACAGTTTATGGGTATCGTTGAGCACTGCAAGGCATTTTGGGGAACATTCTTTTCTGCAGTATGATGTTCCAGCTCTGCCATAATTTATGTGCTTGGGTAGACCCCACTGAATTTACAAACAGTTCCCAGAAAGAAACAGAACTTATATGGATGTAATTTGGAGGCATCTGAAGATAGTTTTATCCCACATGAATGCCAGAGTCAGCCCAAAGAGATATAAATGCAGTGTCTACGCCTATTTTTAGTTGGCAAGTGCTTTTAGACTATGTAATGTGTCTTTGTCATTTGTCTACCATACACTTTGCCTCCATATGTTTATCACTGTTGCTATTGCTGATTCAGTATTTCAATAATAGAATCATTTCGAGCGGTTCTTTAGGGTTTGCATCAGGCTTTTTTGTCTCAGTATGATTAGACTAATGTCATTGCTGATCCTAGCAGCATCTTTGAGTCAGAGCTGACATTATATCCAGAAGCTGTGCCTGTGCTTCTAAATAAAAGAGACCTAGAGGACTCTAGGACTAGCCTAGAGACAAAGTGACCTCGACCAAGTCACATCAGTGTTGACTAGGGCCACCTTCCCCATATAGCAAAGTAACTTGGAAGACCCCAAAACAGAACCAGAAATACAAATGATCTCCCTCATCTAGACACAGAGCAGTAATAGTTTTCTCCCTTCATCCCAAAGAAGGAAATCTATTGCTATTCCCATTACTGAACCTGTTCAGATCTATAAACTTTTCATTACTGATTCTTTTAAGGGCTAGGTAGAAACATTTATTCAGACTAAATAGGTGAAAACAGTAGTTTTTCAGATTGTGTGTGCTTCCCAAGATTCATTTGTAGGCAGGGAGTAGACAGTGTAAATCCTCTCTGCCTCACCAGATAACCTGAAAATACATCTCCAAGCACAACCTCCTGGGAAAACACGGGGAATTGGCCATTCTACAATTTATGGATGGATGCTGCTGGAGGTTATGAGCTCCATCTGGATCTTTGTCAGACTGCAAGCTCTCTTTTGTTTTGAAGGTTGGCACGTGTCTTCCTGTGGACTCACGTCTTTCCTGCTGGATTAAATTGCATGCAGGTGCAGGATGGTCAATGAGCAAACACTGCCTTGTAGAGCGCTGTGGTTCCAGACACTAAGTTCATCCTGCTGGGCAGACCAGGTTGTGGAAGCTGTGGTCACCTTGGCCACAGACTAGTCTAACAGAAGACTGCATTCACCTTCTGAGAACTGGGTGGGAGCTGAAAAGTTAGAGAATAGAAGTGGTCCTCTCAGTGTCTTTGGAGTTCAGGAAATGGCAGATCCAGCACCTTGCACTTTTCCATGCTTCTTGGAGATGTTCTAAAGAGGACCAAGTGGTTATTCAGAACTAAATTTCTTCTCCCTCAAAATGAAACAAATGACCAAAATACCGTCCAATTCAGAGCTGAAAAGGAAGCTTTAACTTTACATTAATAGGCTGTGAACCAGTCTCTGAAATAAGGAAGTACAAGAAATTATGATTTCTGGTCATGAAATCATTTAAAATTATTTCAGGTTTTAAAACAGCTGTAGTAGCAGAAGCTTCTGAGTCATCAGGGCTTCCACAGAAAAATCTAAAGAAATATGTACAATGCATATTTACTAGAAATAACAAGGAAAGAGAATGACATATTGGATCTGGATTAAGGAAAAAAAAAACAAACAAAAAAAAACCCCAACCCACAAAGCACTGATCTTACTTTCTGACCATTACATTCAAATAACAAAGAAAATAATGTGCAGTTGTCTACTGTAGAACTCTTAACAGAAACAAACAGATCATATGCCTGTATTGAATCTATGTCAAAACCATAAAGTGTCCAGCAAAACCACCTATCTGACATATTGCAGATGTCTTTCCCAGATGTTCTGAGTAAAGAACTGATCATTTTTGGCTGCTCTCTTACTGCAGCAACAAGGTACTACCTGCAGTCTACCCTGTGGGTGCCAGTACTGAAAACCCAGTCAATGTGACACCCGGAAGTTGTTCTGCTGCAAAAGTAAAGATCTTAATCCACAATAATCTTGTGTTGGTATGGTTGGAGAGGGAAGTAAGCATGGAAAGCTTCTTTAGCATTCACACACCAGTGCAAGAGGTAACCCAAATGCAGAAACGGAACTTTGCTCTTGGAAAACTAAGCTGGCACCTGGAAAGTAGTTTTACTTACAGTTGTTTTATGCCTGCCTGGAGAACCTGTCAGACAGTGACCACTTTGAGCCAATTTCCAACAGGTGGTAAATAATCCTGAGGAGAAGAGTAGGAAGCACTAATGATACTTTCTCTTCTCAGCCTGACCTACAGGTAGAAAGGCAGTTCCTGTTTTGACATCTCTTGCTCTGCCATCTTCAGCCATCAAAGAAAGCGCTTAGGGTAAATGATACAGTCTGGAGCTCACTCATGAAATAGCACATGTAATTGAGATTATTATAACTCTCAGTAGAAACTGTCTGAATCATCACCTCCTTACATGTGAGAATCTAATACTGCATGTCAGCCTAAATCTGAACATCTGCAGCAAGCAACTACATTTCCCATATTATGATAACTCTGTTTCCAAATGGGAGGTGAAACAGAAGAGAAAGTTTGCAGATTTTGAGGGGAAAAAGAAAAGAAAACTCCGACTTCTGTGATCATAGTCAGTCGCAAGCTGACTGATTTTAATACTTATCGATGGCATAAGTCATGTGTCATTTATAATGTGCTGCCACAATTCAGCCAGACATGGTTGGGTGGCAGCAAATTATCCTGAACCTAGTAGAGGTAAGTAGGCTCCAGCATATTTTAAAGATGCCAGACATATTGTCTCTTTGGCCAAGCCTTCTCAGTCATTTATAAAGTTACATGGAAAGGTCGATCTGTACTTATAGATACGATATTATTTAACCAGATGACATTATTTCCATTTACTTTAAAAAAAAAAAAAAAAAAGCGCAGCAAAATGAATAAGCTTGTTATATATCTCTTGGGAAAGGACTTCACTGTCCCCTGGGATATGACTGTTAGTTTTCCACTCTTCCAAATACATTTTAAAAAGTTAATCAGACTGGAATTTCAGTAAGAGTTTCTATTGGAATATAGAGGTTCTGAGCAAATATACTTTTTAAAATGCAAGAAACCTTCAGTAGAAAGTCTATTTCTGAGTGAAGTTGTCAGGGAAAATGTGATAGTATTCAAAATAAAAACTACCATTTCAAACATTAAAAATAAAAGGGGAGATGAGTCAACTATATGTAATTCTTCTGTTGCCTGAAATTAAATGAGGAACTATTTGATAAATTACATTTGGGATAGTGCTCAGATCACATTTTAAACACCTTATTGGAGCCTGAAAATAATTGGTGTTGCAACGAGGAATAGACTTGGGGAAACAAAATTTGTTTTGCCTTTTTCTGTTTTAAATTTTCTGCATATGATATGTAGTTTAATTATTACTTTAAATTGCCTATTTAGGTTTATTGAAAGAGGTTTTTGCACTTTAGTGACATCAAATGATTGTCAAGCATCTTCTAATTATTTGGAGAATGTTTGCAAACACACATTGGTCTTCACATTTTTTCTCAGATTAATGCAACTATTTGATGCACAAAATTGGAATATTTTGAAATTCTTGAGAAAAATAAAATTTTTGTCTTCTCGTGTTCATGCTGAAAATTAGATGATGTTTTGCTTCTTTACTCCAGTAGTAGAAAAAATCTAACAAAATTAATCAACGTATCTGAATTAGTCTTCTGCTTTGAACTATTAGAGGACTTTCACAAATTCTCAACCCTTCTATGCAATATTCAGTTAATCTCTCAGTTAAGGTTCAGTTCTAGATGCCGGTGTGTTTAAGTGGATACAATACACAGAACAGCTTATCACTATCAATGTGTAGTGGCAGCACTGTCACTGGTCAGGAACAGGGTATTCAGAAAAATGTAAAACTTAGGAATCCTCAGAGTTAAGGTCAGTGAAGCAAATTAATGAGAGTGTAGGGTGGAAGATTATAAGAAAATTGAATGTAAATAGCACTGTGCTTTTTGAACCTGGACATATTTGCAAAAATAGGAGGATTCCATTCTCTTGAAATTCATTTTAGAACTGAGCCAAGGTCAGGATTCTGCTGCTATAAGGATTTCAAGAGCTTTTTACCTGTTGAACAAAGCTGTTGCCATTAATGGCACAGTATTCAGTGTCATGCACCCCAAGAAAGAATTTCAAACCCAGGTCCTAAGAATTTTCATGATCAATTAATGGAATTTTTTCGGGCCAGGGTCTTTCAGCTTGAGGTAGAAGATAGCAGCTATGCCACGCTGAGGGGCCATCCTCAGGAGCCCTGGAGATTGGCCTTTTCCCCTGTGTCTGATGCCTGCCTTGCCAGCAGAAAGTCACTGGGTGTTTTGTCAGGATGGCAAGCACACTAATAATTAAGTGTTAAATCTACCTGCCTTTTGTGGGTCCTGCCAATGCATGCAGCTCAAAGACTTTTTAAACCCTGCTGAAGATGCCTCAACAAGCTGACCCAAAAGAGGGGCTGTAAAAGAGAGTGGGCAGGGAAATGTCTTCTTTTTACTTAAAAATATTCTCCTGAAACCAAAATCTATGGTGTTTGTTTATAATAAAACAAGATCATATTCGCAAATCAAAGAAAATAATAAAAGGAGTAATTAATATTCTCTCTTTTGTACCTATTTTTTGTTTGCTTTATAACTTGTAGCAGATGGAAGCCAAATGTTTTTGAAGAATCAAAACTAATTTTATAATGAGATGGTTCATCTTTTCAAAATAACTTCTCCTTAAAATGCCAGTTAGCCTTTTGATTTTAATCTATAAATATATTACTGTTGGAATATGATAACGTTTTTAGTAGCTCCAAGTGAATCTACATTCTTGAGCTTTCTTCCATAATCCACATCTAAAGATTCTTCCTTTTCACACCTCTATCTCATTGTTTTACTTGTCTTTGGAAAAATCTAGAAACCTTTGTGCCACAGCAATATTCTCACTGTCTGCTAACAAGCTGTTATGGTACTATTTGTGGTAGATTTTCTTGATTTAGAATAAAATCTGTTTTTTAAAAGTTATTTTGTTGCATGGGCATATATAGTACATTATGAGTAATTCTAACACAAACCAATAAAAAAAAAATCTGTCTTTTTTCTTAGTTAAGATTTAAAAAACTTCTAAGTCAATATTTAAAGAAATGTTAGTGAAGATATGGAAAGAAAATAAACAGAACTGAGTAAAGTAGAACAGAGAAGGACGTTGACAAAATATGTTTTCTCTTAAGTGACAATTCCAAATGTTCATTTAGGAGTAAAAATAGGTGGATGGTGATGGTGGGACAGAAGCCCGTGGCAGAAAGGAAGCTATATGTGCTAGAATGTGTCCAAAGCACCTAAATAAGAAGCGTTAAGACTGAGGATTAAAAACTCTTATCTTTAAATGGACAGGAACCATTTCTTAAATACATCCTTAGGTTGCTTAACCGATAATTCAAAGCATCTAATGTAAAAAGTAACAAATACAGATGAACTGTTTCTAGTTAAAAAAAAGCAACTCAACCTTTCAAGTGGTGAGATTATCTTAAAATTTTCGACTATGATCTATCCTCACCTGTCCTCAGGTAAGTATCTAGAAAAACTTCAGAAGAAACCTCAGAAGAATAGGTATATTCACATAGTGAATTTCTGGGATAACTTATCAGGTAAGTAGGCTACCACTGCAAAGAAAGCATTCTTTCTTGGAAAGCATTTAATACATCACTATTGCTGGGAGTATCCCTGGTATGTCCGTGCCATTGTAACACAGACAGCTCCTACCTCTTAAAGGTCAGTGAGGAGAAAGTCAGGCAAGTTGGACAAATGTCTCTGTAGATAGGAGACTTGTTTGAGAAATTTTTATACATGTGATCTCCAAAAGAAAAGTATACATACTAGCCTGTTATGATGATTTCAGAAATTTCTCCAGAAATTTTTCTAAAAATTGAATATACAGTTTTTGAATGGTTGCTGTAATGGAGGAAAGGTTTATAGCAATTAGTTTTTAAGTAAATAACTGTTTTCTCTTGCTGTAGCAAGAGAGAAGAATGACTAGTGTCAATGTAATTCCATGTCAAAAGTACAAAAAGTGCACAAATCTAGGAAGTAGGCAATGCTACTCTTAAGCTGTGGAGGAAGGCACATCATGTGTACTTTGCACTTCACATTTTATGATGCCAGAAGTTAAATGCTTAATATAAAATTTGCAGGAGCTGAACTGTATGATAATTATGATAATTTGGGACATTTCTCTCCAGGGAGTGAGCTGTAATAGTTAAGGAGTGACTTGATGTTAAAATAAAAATCTCACTATGCATTGATTAATTAAATAAAAGGTATCCAGAAGGTTTATTGCATAGTAGCAAGGGGCAAGATTTGTACTTCTATGGGCCACAGTATGCATTTATTAAAAACCATGTCTCTGTTTACTGGAAGTTAAGACTGCAACAGGACATAACCTTTCATCTGAAAATTACAACTCTGAAATGAACACCTAGGTGGGAAGATGTATAACCCTTTTCATTTTTATATTGCCTATAGGGGCTTCCACTTCCATTTCTGATAGCCATGAAAAGCAGTACTTGCCTTACTTTCATCTGCAGATGCACCTCAGGCTAACAGCAGCACACAGGAACAAGGTATTGCTCTCCAGAGGTGTGTCAGAGAGTGTCCTGGAGTTCTGAGGGTGACTGAAGTGGTCCAATTCATCATCCACTCCCTCAGTGTTTCCAAACCTTTCGAGAATGTCCCGCATCTCATCCTGAATTTGTGAAGAGGGAGAGTATGTCTTCACCTGGCAAGTGCTAAAACTGCATTTGTTGTTAAGCAAAGCATCCTGGGCCCCTGTTCTGGCACTAAGGCCAGCTGTCAGAGTGGCTTGCAACTGCACTAATAAATAAATAAAGTCTTACCTTTCAGCAAAGGGCATCCACATCCACACCACCTGTTGGAAGTGGTGCCAGGGCTGTGCAAATTCTTGAACTATGGCTGGTAAAGTCCTATACATCAAGACCAAAGCTGTGCTTACAACTATTCCAACTATTCTAAACTATTCTAAACTATTCTAAATGTAATTTTAAAATATAGTTGATGGACTTCCCCTACCCAAGGACTTTGCCTGACACTGTTTAACTTAGCAATATATAACCCTAGAGATTGGATCGGTACGAGAGTATCACGAATCACATAGGCATAGGCCAAGGAATTGAATTTCCATGCCCTGGCTTCAGGACTTTTGGGAGAAAACCTCTGCTGATTTTAAGACTCATGATGACACTGAAGTCCCTGTACACAGGTATTGCTTCTGTGCGGAGATATCATCCCCATGAAGCAGTCTGGGTAGGCTGGGCTTGGAAGGGGATTACTGTCTCCCTTGAAGGGCTGAGGTGGTTAATACTAAATAAGTTGACATTTGCCAGAGCTGTGTGGAGCTGTGTAATAGCATACACTTCCAGAGTTCCCCCTATTCAGATGAGATCCAAGCTAATTTCTCAGTATGCAGCAACCAGACACTTTTGGTCTTGGGCTCAATCCTTCTATGTGCATATGTAAGCAGAATACTATAGATTTAGAATTAGATCAATTAAACTGTTTCTTCTCAGAAAGCTGTGTTTATGCTGAGTGACCTTAAGTAACAGGGCTGAGAATATTGCTCTAACTTTTAGATTCTGGATATACTAGGTGATGCTTTGGATTAAAAAGGAGCTTTTTCAGAGCCTTGTTGCCAGGTCTAGTAGAACAACTACCTTCTGAAATCTGTTGGGACAGACTCAAATGAAAATAGCCTAGATATATCAGTTAGTACAGGGAATGGTTTCCAATAACAGAGTAACTCCTCTGAATTTTGCCCTCATTCAAGGCTTCTCCCTTTTAAAGAAGAGACTTCTAGTGCAGCATCCCCTAAAAAAATTGACAGAGGCAGTGTAACACAAGGAAGGCAGTTTAAATACCAAGGCAGTTGATCCGATGTACACAGTCTAATACTGAAAAAGAAAACCCAAGTGGTTTTATTCTGAAATCGTGTTCTCAACTGACTCATTAAGGTTATTATTTTTGTTTGGTTTGAAGAATATGATGATGACATAGTGATGAAGCCTTTTTCTCCTAAAGAGCCTACCCATGATATTTGTTTGCTGTCTTTGTAAGTACATTCTATTAATGGCATATATTTTTACTATGTAGATGATGCAATGTTAGAAGCTGCTTTCCACACAGTTTAATCTGAGATTGTATGCCATAACATTGCTTATATTGATATGAATACTACTTGAACTTACAGTGTCAGAGATAACTATCTCAACAGGATAGTAAAACAGCTGATTACTTCCTGAAGCACCTCTTTAAATCAGGAATAAAATGCCTTTTAAGAATCCTTTTAATAGTAGAGCATTCAATAGTTGATCACCTTCAGAAACTGTAAGGTACCATGGTAAAGGAAGGAAAATTTCCTTCCTCTTTCCACAGGTACTTCATCCTTGTTTGAAATTTAAATGTAGCTTTGGTTTATTATTTTAAATGCCTTCATTTAGAACTTAATTCAAAAGATTTTTTTTTGCGAAGTTGAGTAGAAAATAAGAATGCTGAAAGCCTCCTCTCAGTCTAGACTGCTTTTTTTAGTGTACAGAAGCAAAATGTTTGATGTCATTCCTGAATAATGTTTAGCAATGTTTTATCCATCAGAGTTATCTGAATACAAGCAAAGGGCAACTCCATATTTCAGTGACCTGACTAGTGCCTTTGTTGAATGGCCAGCTCCACTTAGCTGCAGATATTCATATGATATAAAAGTATAAGCCATCACAAAAAGAGGTCCTGTCAGCTCTGGAATCTCTATTTGTGGTCTGTGCTAATATTTTCTATTACACAGGATCTTTTCCATAGTAGAAAAGTTCCAAAAGTTTGCATCAATTAATTTTATTTGATCTCTGTAAACTAGAAAAACAATCTGTGAGGCTGACACTTTGAATCCAGTTCAAACTTGTTTAGAATAACTTCTCTTAATTAGCAACCTAAGTGAAAGCAAAGCAAGGGTAAAATCACTTCCTGTGCACCACTGATGGATGTGTCTTCAGTGAAGAGTTAACGTGAATTATCCGTGCTTGAATTACTCTGTTTGTATAAGCTCTGTTTGCATGAAAGCAACCACACTGTGAAATAACACTAGAGTTTGTTTTGTCCACGCTATGCTTGTATGTAATACTAACAGTTGTGGATGGGCATCCTATGGATTTCTTTACTGGAGCAAGCTGCAAAACAAAACAAAACAAAACATCCCCAGTTAATTGTTTATAAGAAAAGGCTGACCTCTTTAGATGAGCAGAAGGCACTGAAGGACTGTATACCCTTGAAGTTTTCCCATGGAGCAAACATATGTCCCTGCTACAGGGAGATCAATTGTTAGACTGCATCCATTAGTGGGCCAGCCAGTTAGAGCCACAGGCTTCACCACGCTGAAGTTGGGATCCTGGTTAAACCTGGGCAACATTTCGGCTAAAGTTAGCTTTGCAGACATGTTCTTGTGTTTGGGATTTGCACTCCTGCACAGTAAGATGCAGATCTAGTATAGCAAGATTTATTTATATTGCTCGGATCTGCTTAGTGACAATAATATGTCAGATTCAGGATGAGCTTGCCTGGGTGCACTGTGTCTGCTGCTTTTGAGGTCAGGTGCCTGCTCAGAGTAATAGTCTGCATATTTTCCTGAGCCTTTTTCTGTGATATACCCCATTCTATCTATCCTCTGACGTATGTATGAAACTTAGTCATTACACTAAGGATGTATCTTCTCTACTCCAAAGTTTGAAAATAAGAAAGAAGGTAACAGTTTTCAGGACAGGTTACTGAGAATGGCAGTTCACTGTTGAGGGAAATTGAAAACAATAGCCGGGTATTCCAAATAAAAAAACAAACTGAAATAAAAAAAAAAAAAAAAAACAAAAAAAAACCCAAAAAAAAACCCCCAAAAAAACCCCCCAAAAAACCCCAACAACCAAATTTGGGAGTCTGTATACATATTTGCTCACTTAAATGAATGGCCTGACTTTTGAAGGTGCTAAGTTGATCCAAACTCAGAATGTTTTCCATCCTCAAAAATCTGGCCAATTGCTTTCATGTCTCTCTGTGGAATGTAGTCACCCAAGTTTGACAGTTTTGGCTCTAAGGTTTAACTTGACTGAAAACAAACTGGCTTCAAAACTGTAGGGGAGGTTAGCAGCAGCTGCTCAAACCTATGTATCCAAGAAAGAAAATCTTAAAATGTCAAATGGATTTCTTCTCATGAAGTCAACCAGCAATAAACAGGAACAGAAATATACCTGGAAGGGTAAAACCAGACCTCAGTCTGCTATTTCTTGCTCTCATAGTGTTTCTGAGCAGCCCTGCCTGGGGTCAGGGGCACAGGTGGACTGTTGTACAGGAACCTGAGGCTTGTCATTTTCATAACAAGATCTATAATTTAGATACTGCTCTCTTCAGTTCTCAGTGGAGGAGCTGTGAGCTGGCACAATTGTAACCGCCATACCATTCCTCTTCAAAATAAATGAATAATCTTACAGGAAACAAGAGCTGCCCAGGCTGTGGCAGACTGGTGGAGAATGCTGTAAGACGTTTGCAATGCTTTGTGCATCTGCAGATAAAATGAAGTTCAAGGCAGACAGAGCAAGGTAGTTAGGAAACTTTGCAATTGAATTTGAAACTCAAACTGAGACTCAAAAGCTGAGACCAGAATTAGTGAACCTTTTGGTTTTAAGTATTTGAAATTCTAGCATAAAATTATCTTTCAGTAATGGAAAAAATAGAAATTAATATTGAAATGATTCTGCATTCAAGAAGTGCAAGTCTGTCTTCAAGTTCACTTAGCAAAGTGACATTTAAATTACTATGAAGAATTGTGTGTGCTATATATTATTTGTAATTTCATAAAATGTTGGGATGAGATTGTCCTGGGATCAGCATATGATTAAACTGATTATATACCTTATATACACGGTATGCTTCTTTTTCAGTCACAATCAAAACACAACCTTCTTTTATCAATATAATAATTTAGATGTCATAACTGAAATCTCAGTTAAATATTTTTTAATTTCTATTCACAGCCTTTTATTCTCTATGAACACACTCATTCCTCTCACCTAAAAAAAGATTCTACTTTCCCCATCACCATGATGGCTGACATCTGCTAGGATGACCCCCTGCCCCTCGCAGCAAAGCACTGCTGTGTAGAAATGGACGACAGACAGATGCTCTTCTCCTCGGTCTAAAGAACTTTAAAAATACGGATGGGTGCAGAAGAGGGCACCAAATACTAACTGTCAAAGCAGACACTGTTTTTCTCTCCTTAACACCCATGCTGAGTATTTTTCTTTTCCTCACTCCCAACCCCCATATATGCATATGTGTCTTAATACTCAAAATAAGTCTTACTATTTTATTTTGAGTCTAGGAACACTTCCATCCAATTTCCTTCAGGCCTGTTGATCTTCCTTTTCTGCTGTGAAAACAAGGGTGTGAGTAGCAGAAAACTAAAGAATATGCTACTGTAACCCACGCTGGCACTCTGTGTCTCTCCTGACTGCCATCTTTAAGCTCAGGCAGCAGAGGTTAAAGTCACTAAGCTCAGAAACCCACGTTTCAGTTCCTGCTACCCTTGCTGTGCCACCCTGGGTGTTATACAAGGAGGACTCTTAATGTAAAGCGAAGACTGCATAGTTAAAATTACCTCAGGAAATTCCAAAATTAAGATTTCAAGTGTGATATGTTAATGGGACTATATTACACAGATAGCACCTTCTACATTTTTATTGCTTTTATAGTTAAGGCTTATTATCTGTCATACATGCATTCTGACCCAGTTCTTCAAAATCCATTGGAGTCGAAACAGTCAAGGTTTCATCACTGCAATCCAGGAGTAATTGAAGAATTACATGCTGATGATAAGGTGCAGGCACAGGGCAGAAGGCAGAAATTATGACTTTACCTAGTTCTAGTATTTCTGTTGTTCCAGGACCATGGAATCAAACTGCTACATCATTGTTCTCTTTTCCTGTAGATGTGTTTGCACATTTTTCCTCATTGTGGCTGAATATTGATAGCCTGGTCCATACATAACTCCCATAGAAAACAGGAATTCTAAATTAAAATCCTTTTGGAGTTGGGCAAGAGTATTTGTCTTCAGGATTAGTAGAGCAATGAACTATATGGGAACTAGATGCCCAGCTAGTGATGTATGAGAACAAAGCTCTTGAGCATGTACTGAAGAATGCTTTGTTTTGGTGTCTAGGAAACTTTGTGGCTGAAAGCAAAGCCAGTGGTAGATATTGGACATATGAAATGTAATTATGCTGGGCTTGTTCAGAGACCCAAGAAACAAGCAGAGGCTGCTGTGAAAGAACTGAGAAAAATTATTAATCGGCAAATTAAAAGAAAAAAAAAAGAAATATGTATTACTTTACTGACAGTAGAATATTCTGGACACACAATGTGTTGAATGATTTATTTTTAACTATTTGTCTTTCAGACTATCTGCTAATAATACATGAGCCCAAAGAGACTTGGAAAAATTTATCCACACATTTCCATACATGGGATAAGAATCTGTACAATACCCTTTCATCAGAGCTGTGTATCACTATGCACACTCATAACCCAAGCTTTGCAAAAACTTGGGAAACAACATGGGTGCTGCTAGTTCAAAGTCTCTAAAAATCTAAAAAAGGTATAAAACAGAGACTCTTCTGCGGAGACTGATGGTGATGCTCAGATCACCAATGCTGAAAACCCCAATAAGAAGTAGCTGACTGTGTGTGTTAATTCCAGGTACTCCTCTATCAGGTCACTGAGGTATTTCTTAGGGTCTATTCCAGGTTTGAGAGGGGAAAGGAGCCTTAGAAAATAGATGTGAGAATCATAGCCAAAACATGGAAAGCTAAGTGCCACAAAAACTTATTTTGACTTCTACTGAAAAAAAAAAATAAATTTCTAGACTGTATATTGACTTAACGTTTTTTCTTCTCTCTTCTGGTTTCCATCTTGGTTCCTGATATAAACTGCTTGTTTCCAGTTTCTTGGATCTGCAGTGCTTAATATTGTTTTGAATCTTGCATCCTTGTCCCGTGAAACCACAGTTATTACCCACTTACTGCATTGCCAAATAAGTGCTTTCACCCCTTCACTCATCTTTCTCTTGGGAAGAATTTCCAGCAGATGTCTGTAAACTTATCTCATTCCCTGCTTTAAAGGCATCCCAAGGCCTGCAACACATACAGCAACGGTCAGGCTGCTGGCCACGATGTTGAACAATGTCAGCTCCCTCTTTCTTTGTGTTTCCCTCTCAGTGTCCATGTTCCTAATGCTGTCTCTAGTTTCATTCTTAGACTTTCTCCTCTTTCAGA
Organism: Regulus satrapa; assembly: GCA_013396955.1. Taxonomy (NCBI): domain Eukaryota; kingdom Metazoa; phylum Chordata; class Aves; order Passeriformes; family Regulidae; genus Regulus; species Regulus satrapa. The sequence continues at coordinate 444,031 of VWZN01001868.1, forward strand.
CAAGAGGCCCTTTTGTGAGTTGTTGGTGCAGCACCTTTTCTTGCAGTAAACTGTGGGCTCCAGGTGAGAGGAAATCAACACACTGGGGCTGGTTGTCTTAGGCAATCACTGTATTCTCCTGTACAGATTGTCTGTCAATTCCTCTACTGGATCTCCAAGATGATGGTGGAGGGGGAGAGGGATGGTTCAGGTGGGTTCATCTGACCCAAAATGCTGTATGAAGGATTCCCTGGAGCAGATGGAAGTGAAGGTCGAGTCAGGTCAGGTCCCACTTTCTCACTATTAAAATGGCCCTTTGGTCTGCAGGGAAAGTTAAAGCTGCCTTCCACAGCCTTTATTTGGAAGCTGCTGCCTGGGGATCTGCCCCATCTGCTTCATCCAGGCAGTGAATCAAGCCTGTTGTGCTTAAACCATTGACCCCTACTCTGAGAAATACCAGAGAAGAATAGACTTAAACTAAATTTTTCAGTAGCACCCTCTCCCCTGATTTTTCTCCCTCCCTCCCATTGTTTTGAAGTCACGTCACTTTTGTTTGCTGGAGGAAGATTAAACAAAGGAAGCCACCAGTGGCACTGGGGTTTTTTGCCACACGTGTTGTCTGTATCACTCGGGCAGCCTTCCAGCAGGTATGCCCGTGCAGCTGCAGAGCCATTCACTGCTAAGCCATAAAACTGCTGGCAGGTCTCACCATCTGTGAGGAAGACCGTGTGAGAGCTTCCCGCTATTACTGGGTGGCTTTCAAGACAAATGTCAGTGCCGACCCCATTAAGATAGCCAACATTTTAAAAATGGCATTATTTATTGCAAGGCTGCTCTCTTTCTCTGTCCTGGTAGAGTGAGTTGTGTTTTTTTCTCACGTGAAAAAATACTTGAATAGTTACGACATTTTAACACTATGAAACACTGAGAAATTGTGAAACTCTTCCCATTGAGCGTCTGACAATATAGCAAAGATTAGGGTGGGAAATTGTGGAATTTTAAGGTATGCTGCTACAATTGCAGGAAAGAAAATGGAAGAGGGAAGAAAAGCAAAACCGACCCAAGAGCTAACACTCAGAACTTTGGTAGTCTGGCACAGTCTATGGGAAAAAAAGAACAGTGGCTCTGCATCTAGTCTATCATCCACACATTTCAGCCTTGCTGTTCACAAAATAAAAATGCTTTTTCCCTTAAAGCCATTGCAAACAACTCACCTGTCCAACACTGTATTAGTTTCATTTCTAGCTGATTGTGAAAGCTGTTGAAATAAAAGTGATTTGAAATGGTACCTGACTGTTGCAATGCAAGTACCTGTAGCTAAATCCAGGGCCTCATTACAAGTTATTGTTTCAGTTACCTCATAATCATATAGAGCAAAAAGACATTTCTTCTCTAGCTAGTCAGTATTCAGATTACAAGCATTGTTACCCAAACTTCTTGCTTTTATGGGAAAAAGTACATTTGAGTTTGAAAAGCCAAGTCATGTCATACAAAGAAACAAGCTGGAAAAGAATATTAAGTAGTATAAGTTTCATCTGCAGCTGTAATCAATATGGACAAGGAGAAATAACCACTGGACTCCTACTTCACAGCCACAAAAATCAGTGAGACATCTTCCCTTGCCTTCAGTGGATCTTGGATGATATCCCAAAAGATGCCTCCGACTTGAAAAAGATGGTTTTGCCTAGCCTTTTGTTTAGTTTAATTATGCTTAATAAACATGACTAAGGCATGTTTGAGCAGTCCTAGGATGGCGTGAGAAGTAGCATGATTGAAAGAGGCAAAAGTTATTTGGCATTTTTTAAAGATTAACTCACAGCCTTCAAACTTTTTAATCCAGATGCAGCTAGCTGTTACGATTGTGTTAGCCATCTGGTACTATAGTCTTTGGCTGAAAACAGAAGCAATATGTATCACCACTGCTTTTTGTTTCCAGGAAAAAGGAACGCTGTTTTTATGATCATCCATTCAATTGGTATCAAGCACATTTCACACATGAGTTGACTGGAGACCTGCAGTTGATATATTCTGTGGTAAGAAGAAGGGCTTTTTATGGCTGATGGTAGAAACAGAGATGCAGTGGGAAAGGTTGGAGTTTCAGAGTAACTTAATATGATATCATTGGGGTTTTTAGCTTTACCTTCATAAAAGATGCTTTATTTAGTGACACATCTCAAATAACACAGGGGTTTGTGCTTTCTGGTTTTGCAGTTCAAAGCAAATAACATCTTCAGGTATGTTTTGCTAAGCATAAAAACATTTGTAATTGCCTTTCACTAACCTTCCCAGCAAACTACAACTTGATTTTATGTACTTACTCAATTGAAAACATTTTATTTTGTTCAAATAACAGATGCATGCAAAAAAAATATAAAAATTACCAGCAATAGAAAGCAGAAAGGAAACTGCAAAGGTAAAGGACATGGTGACTGCTTAAATATGTTATTCTTGGTACACAGCAGTATCAAATTACATCACCCAAGGGAACCTCCTGACTTCTCATTGCAGGGGATTGAACTAGATGATGTTTTGCAACCAAAACCTTCTATGATTCTGTGTTTCTCTCCAAGGAGACACAAAGTCTTTTTGAGAATAAAGGGAATGCTGCTGTCATACCATGCAGTAAAGGACACCAAGGACTCCTATATAATCTCTATCCTGGAGACAGGAGTACAATTGGAGCAGGTCTGTTACCTCAAGTTTGTCTATGTCTCCTATGAAAAAAATTAACACTCAAAAGGATGGAAGCAGATAACAAATCCTGGGTTCATTGTTAATGACTTTGTTTGGCCAATGCACAAAGTCAAGAAGTGATATGGCCCAACAAGCCCACTCAGTTATTGCCTATCCAGCAGCAGTTGTAACCACTTTTTGAAGAATACAGTATAGCTTTCCTGACAGGTTGCCATTAAAAATGCCCCCTCCATTTCAATGAAACAAACCCTTATTTCTGCCTGGTTTTTGTGTGGGTCCCTTTTTCCTCTCAGTTACACCCTAGATGCCCTGCACTGCTCTCAATAGAGAGGCTCACTAGTATGACTTGGCTCCCAATGAGCTGGCTAGCAAGGAGATTTTCCCTGTGCTGTGCCTTCTGTATCTGCACAAGGAATTTTGCATATTCAAGTGTGTAACAAGATACCTGTCAGCATTTACTGCCTGACAATTTTACTCTAGGGCTATTGGTGAGCAGGAGATACCTAGGAGGGCCATGTAGCCTTTTCCTGAGCTGTCCCTCAGCTAAAGATGATCCTGCATCCTACAATGTTCAAACACCCATCTTTACCTTATGCATGTCATCCAGCTATTGCATATTTTAGGTACCTGTCATCTCAGTATCTAAATCCCAAAAGAACAACTTAAGCAACTGAGGGAAAGCTAAAACTGGGGGCATATTTCAGTGGAAGCTACTCATCTAACCTGCTGAGATGTCTGAGACACTTCCACTGAGATATATATATATGTATCTAAGTACTTGAATAGCTTAAAGGATCCAGGCTTAAGTGCTGATATGGCTGTTGAAAATGGGTCCTACGTCATAAATGCTTTATTAAAAAAAAAAAAAAAGAAAAAAGGTTAAATACAGAGAAGCTTCAGAAGCGCTGCAAATATGTATAGAGAGTGACAGTCTTTTCTGAGCAACAGCAAGTCATACCAACTAGTATAGCACTCACATGTCTGCGAGAATAAACAGATCAGGAGATTTCTTGGCCCAATAGCCCACATTCATAAAAACCCGCTGGAAAAATATTTTAAGGGATAGGAGCTAACATTAAAACAATGGGAATTTACTCTTGGGATTAGAAGGGTCCACCACATTGCAGACAGATTAGCAGGCAACTGAATTCACCCTGTCTGTTAAAATCTAGTATAACATTCTGTTTCTTGTAGGACTTTATAAAATCTGATCTTCAAAACAGTCTTGGGAGCTGTTCTGCATGGGCAAAGAAACAAGCATGCTAAGGCTGCAACACGGGGCTATGCCTGCACTTCTCAGAAACAGCGAGCCGCAGCACAGAGGGTAAGTGCTGCTCTTTGCCATTTGCCTCCTGCCCACTCCCAGTCCAGCTGACTGCCATGCAGACAGGCTCTCTGGCATGTCTGAACATCCCCAGGAATATGGCTTTCCATATGATCTGAAACACCATGCGGCAGCCGTGCCTGCAATCCTGCAGTTGGCGCAGCAGGCAGGGCTGATCTGGAGGGCAGACTTTGGCAGGCAGGAGAGACATCCCCTGGAGGGAACCTCCATGTGTTCCATTGAGAAGGGAGCTAGCAAGCATGGCTCTTACACAGTCTTGCTACTGCCATTTGCAGGTGGTGAGCAGTGAGGGTCAGGCTGCCTGCTTGAGGTGTACCTGCAGTTGTAAAACATAATATTTTCTTTGCTGTTTTACTGTCTGTGTCTATATTTGTGTTGTGTCAGTCCACTGTTCCTGCCTGAAGAACAGTGCTTGCAGTATCAGGATTGAAAGGAATTCTCAGCCTGTCCTCTGGCAGACAGAGCTGGAAACCTCCTCTCACAACTGCCTGTGTTTTGCACCGAAGTGAAGCAGCAGCTAAATCTTGTGCCTCATCCTCTAAGTGCCCATCAGTTTTTCTTTCTCTGGAAACAGCAACGCTGACAATTTAAAGAGGAGGAAAGGGGGGGGAAAAAGAATGATTGAAGAAATGAGCAATGTCCAAAACAAATAAGGAAAGTAATGGCATAAGGGGAGGCAGCGGGTGAGCTCCTCTGCCCTGCTCTACTCAGGGTCTCATCCATCCTCCCACCGCCATAGATTGGCATAGGAATGTGATGGGGAGACAGACACATTTTGAGGCTAATATACATCCTCCATCCTCCCCATCACAGCTGCATCTGGCCCTGCGGTGGGTTATCCTCTCTCTCCAAATGTTCAAGTCATTATCAGTTTGACAAATCCAATATATATAGAAAGATCTCCAGGCAAAATCTGCATTTCCAGAAAACGAGATTCCTATACCATCTGCAGCTAATTGTTTCATACCATATTCGTCTCAGGCCTGCTGAGCCCACTCTAGGCCTGCTGAGCCCATCACTTACCCTGGTTTTACACAGGAGGAGCTCCACTGTCTTCAGTGGATTAATGAGATTAACACTTTTCTGTGTGAGGACAGAATTCAGGGATGAAGGAGCATCCACCACTGCCTCAGATCAACCTCGTCATCACCTTAACACTGACAGGCATGTGCTTTGGTGGCGGGCAATGAGCCTGGTTTTCAGGGGAAAGGGAGAGGAGGATGCCAGCCAAAACTGGCTGTGGTAAGGAAGGGAAAAAGGAGTTGCTGCCACTGAAATCAGATCCAAACCACTGGGCAGGGAGATGCTGCCTGCAAAGGGTTGCAGTTATGGCCCTGCGCTTGCTTCTTGCCTAGGGTGATTGGCAGCATTTACCCTCATTCAAAATTAGAGAAAACAACAGAGCTCAGCAGTAATCTTGATTCTAGAGCCTTGTTGAAACTCTAGACACAGATATCTGACAGATACAACAGAGATTAATGAGCCATGACCAGAAGTTTGATTTTTCTGTCAAGTGCTCCCATCCGTTTTTAATAAACAGGGGAACAACATAAACTCCAGTGCCTGCTCTCCGCTGTTTAAACTGGGCAGGTTGCTTTTGGTACCATGCGTGTCTGTGCTGAGTTATGACTGTAACCACTGAAAAATGCTGGGGTTTTGTTGGGTATTTTTTTTCCCTGTTGGCCCTTTTGTGGCTTCTTTTTTGATGATTTTTTTTTCTCATTCCATATTGTTTCTTTTCTCCTCAGCATGGACTGTCTGGTATTTTACCACTGGAAGCTGTCAAATGTAATATCATGTTTACAGCTAAACGAGTTCAATTTAGTGTCATTGGTGTATTATCTGGAGCACATAAGTGCCTAAAAAGCCCACTGCTTTGTTTTAAACAGCACTCTGCTTTATTTTTTTATGGGGTTTTGGAACATGGTTTCCTCATCCCTTCCAAGTACAACAGGCTTCGCCAGCTAGAGTGGAGCCCGAGGAGCATGTCACAGTCTCTTCATGCTTCTGGTTTCTTACATTATAATCGGGCATTGCTCTCATAAAATAGTAATCAGTACAAAGACATCTGAATTTGTCAGGGATTCATGGTAAAGCAGTCCCTAAGGATTATATGCCACAGAAATGTGTTTGAGAATTCCTCTCTATTTATTTCTCACAAACTGTGATAGAAGCCACAAACGAAACAAAAGAGGATGCTTTATACCCTGAGGTATTTATGGGACAGGAAAAAGAGTGAGGAAATGCTGCCATAAATCTAACTGGCCACAGAATGTCACTCTTGCTCCATGAAAATAAAACCGAAAGAAAATTTACCTGGTAATATAAAACCTGAGTCTTAAGGAAGGCAACTCAGGGAAGCTGTTGCCTGTAGACTGATGAAGTATGGCTATGTGGGTCCACAAATCCTCATCTACAGAGAACCCAATGGCATGCCTGAATCAAATGCCTTTACAAACCTCTGATCTGGGTCTGCACCTGAAGTCAAAACCTGCAGGTGACTCTTCTCCCAAAGACTCTTGCCAACAGGTGGGTTGGGAGCATTAGAGGGGAAAAAACCCCCATGGCCCCCACACTAAGACAGACATGTACTGCAGGCCCTAGCCTGGGCTTAGGGCACTTCATTCTCCCTGCTGAAAATACCTGATTATCCGTAGGATTCTGGCTATGAGTCAGGTCCTTTCTGAGGTGCAGGATCAGGACCATAGAGAAGCAGCTGGGCTATGTTATTTCAAACAAAAGCTGCTCTTGAATATAAAGCACTCACAGTTTCAAAACATGAAATAAAAACTGCCCTGAAACTGAAATTGTCCTTGACTTGTCACCGCATACAACTGAAATTGCCACTAAATTTAACAGACTGATGCTTAGCATTCAATTGCCCCTGAAAAGACATCACTGTCAGGAAGGCACAGTACCAAAGCCCAAATATTTTAGCTTTCATTCAGGGCTTCAGTTGGTATCTGCTTCTCCAGGATGTGACCTTGACCAGTACACACAGGTCACCGGCCTGTGCAAGAAAGGATCCCACTGTCGTGCCACCTCTGTGTAGAGGGGGAAGGCACCAGCTGCAAGGCACCTCTGCATTTCTCCTTGGGGGAAAAAAGCTTTTGCTGGGGTCCAAAAGGGGAAACAGAATAGAGATTATTTAGGGACACACCCTCCCCAAGGGCTGAAGAAGGATTGAGATTCACCCCAGCCACGTTCTCAGAAGGGTGAAGCTTCTCTGGAAAAGATACTAAAGGTAGTGTGATCTGTCTGGGATCTGCTGAAAACGCATTTGTTATAGATCTGAAGAGGTGGGGAAAAAAAAGTAGGTTTATGCACTTACCACTTTTTGCATGTGCAAGAAGTGCAAATCTTGAAAAAAAAAATAATTTAAAGAGGAAAATGCAAAAATTTAGACCAGATTGAAAATTCTGCAATGTTGGTTTGTGGTAAGCCTTGACGTGTTTTGAAGTATTTATAATAATATTTAAGTATTTTTACCTGATGTTTTTGGTCTAATCTTTGATTTCAAAACAGAAACTTATTTTCAGCCTGAAAATTACATCTTTTCTTTTGAAAGCTATAGGAGGAGGATATTCTGATAACTTTTATAAACATTTTCCAATTGTATTTGAATATGGCATTTTCATGTTAAAAATCCCATCTCCTCCCTAAAGCTTTGCTTTTGACAAATCCACATCTTCCAGTGAAAAACACTTCACAGAACACTTCCCAATTTTGCCTAATATTTACATCTGTTCTTCTCTGAGAATGTGTCACAGCTGTAGATCAACAGGAATCACATAGAACACGGTTGATTTATGGTCAAAATAATATTTTTAAATCAACTTGTATTTAAGAGTAGTGAATAGCACATGTCCATATACCAGCAATGTACCAAGGATTTTGTAACGCTTTTACATTTTTTATATTTCTTTTGCATAATTATACACGATTCATGTGTGATTGTAATTTTTACAATTATTTTACATAATTACATGTTATTAGAGCTGAAATTTGGGCACAGTTAAAGACTGCAAGCCAGATCCTCAATGTTTCAGGCACCCACCCTGATGGCATCATCTGTCTCCTGAGACAGGAAAATTGGACCAAAAGGGACTACTGTCCACTGAAATTAGAACAACCCCAGAGAGAAACATAACTATGAAGTGGCAAGGAAAAAAAAGTGTCACTGCTGCTTTTGTCCTGAGCTGAAGCTTTGGCCTTGTATGGTGTGATCCCAGTTAGACACGGTGCTCGTAGGGAGTTGAACGCAATTCATGGGAAGCTGCACACTGCCTGCATCTGTCCCCACTGCCTTCATCTCTGGCCCCCAAACCACAGGTACTTGGATGCAAGGCAAACCTACAGAGGGGCTTCCGTTTAGTCCCAGAATATTGATTCCTCTGCCAGAAAAATCACATTTTCGATGTGCTTGGTAAATAAGGGAAGGAAGTGTCCCACACGCAGCAAAACCTGGGGCGTTCTCTTCACGTCTGCCTGGCGTGCAGGCATTTTCTTCATTAGAGCAGTTGCTTGGTGGGACACACAACCCTCTGTGAAGGTGAATATCAATCACAAGTTTAGCTTCTGGCCTTTGCTAGCACCCTATTTTTGGCTGGCTTTCTGTTCCTCAGAGCTCGAGAAGGTCTCTGTCAGCTGAGATACATGGGGTGGGTGAATGCCTTGTTTCCTTGACTGGATTATCCCTCATCCCCTCTGCATTTTAAGAGATTTGGTGGGCCTGTTAACAGCTTCTACCTGTTTTAAGACCTGTGACAGGGGGCTGAATGGTTCGCTTCATGCAGCACCATTTGCCCGCTGCTCCTGCTCACGGTGTTGACATGATTTATGTAAATCATAAAATGTGGTGGGGTGACCTCACGAGTGTCCAGCTCTCCTCACGCACGTCTCTGGGCAGAAGGGCTTGTATTTATAAACAGTGGTATATTCACATCTCAGTAACCTGCTTTATTTACACTGCTTGAGCAGGCCTGCTACTGCACAAATGAAATATTATTCCCTGCCATGTGCGTTTCGTTTTTCTGTCGGCTCTGTGTTTTCTTTCATGCATTGCCCTCCCTGTTGGTGAGTTCCTCTGCAGCTCTCCCCAGCAAGGGGCTGGGGAGATGGCAAGGGGGTGAGTGCATTTCCAGAGCAGATGGTGACAAGCAAGTGTGGGCCCCCAGACCAGCAAAGTCCACACTGGGGCTACAGCTGAGCTCCAGTTTCTGCAGGTTGGAGGGGAACAAGCCAGGGCCCTGCCTTAACAACCAATTGGGCTGCAGCAACACAACCTTTCCCCACAGCCAAAGCCATTGCCTTTGCTTACGGTGCTCCAGCCCATCTCATGCTTCACTTCCTCTGCTGCTGCTGGTGGGATGCTTGCTCCTAGGAAATCCTGGTCTTGGCTGTTCTTTGAGGAGGGTAGGTGAGAGTTAGTCAAGCTGTAATCAAGCATCTCAGGCATCTGAATATGGTTGAACCAGCGGGAATTTTCTATCAAAATTTTTTTTTTTTTCAGTAATTTTTAAGGAGATCTTTATACTACAGCCTCCAAAGAGCTTATGTCTGGCTCATAAATTAAGAGAAAATGTCTCCCCTCTCAAAAGAACTACAGTAATTAACTCAGCAATAAAGACTGCTTATCACCCTTCTGCCCCCAAACAGGGGCACTTGTGTTTCATTTTTTCTTTTTACCGCTAATTTAAAAAGGGGGAGAAAGGTTTAATGTTTCTTAAAATATCTTGTTTAAAGTTGTGTCTGCTTCATTATCTCAGCAGCTTCTGGTGTTTTGAAAATGTGCTTTTTCTTTTCATTTTTTCAACAAGATATTTATGAAAAATTTTAACTTATGAACAAGTCAAGAAAATCAATAGCTGGAACTCTGTCAGTCTCAGAAGACTGTGAGCTGTGAGCATTTCAAAATGAACTCCAGGGCCTGAAACTCCAGAGGAGAAAGAGCTCTCTATTGCCTTTACTGATGGAAAGGGAAAAGTGTCTCATAAAAAAGCTCCATTTCTGTAAACTGCATATACATGACTCTTCTAGCAGCACTTGTACAACACCTAAATCATGAGGCCACAAGTGCTTGCCAGCTTTTGGATTCAGATGCTGATTCTGGCAACATCTGGCTGTGTGCAGGGTTGGGATCTGTGTTTAGATGGATCCTCCTTCTCCTGTCCTACGCTGTGGTTTCCACAGGAAGAAAATGCCTGTGTCTGGAAAAGAAAGGGGACAGCCAGTGCTGTGAAACATGATGGAGGCAAGCAGGAAACACCTCTCCCATGTTTGTTTGAAATGAGAGCAGAGGCAGAGCTAAGGAAGGATCAAGATTTGGGCAGTCACTTATTTGTTTGGTACCCCGGGAAAGTTTAGCTGCCAACCCGGGGTCGCGAGCTGTGTGATGGGGGAGCAGCTCCGCTGGGGCCGGCAGGCACATCTGGAAGCAGACATTTGGCTTGCGGCTGCAGCCCATGTGTCAGGTTTGGTGTGTGTCTGGAAAAGTGTGCTGCAAGGACCATCACCCCCAGGACTGGGGAGGGGAGGGCAGCGAGAGCCAGATGGCTGAAAAGACTTGCTAAGGGAAAGTACTTTACTCTTTATATTCTTGCAAATCCTTTTTTACCTGGCCCCCAAGTTCACAGCTGCACTTGCTTTGGTCTCATAAAGATTTCTTTTTTGTTGTTGTCATTCCCAGAATGTGATGGAGGAATTCCTGTTTGTTAAAGGAATTTGGCAAGGCTGTGGTAAGCCTCCCTGGTTTACTTGAGATCACAAGGCAGTTTAGTTATTTGTCAAAATGCACTTAGTGAAACCTAGGGTCTCTTGCTTTTCCCCATCTTTCAGAAGGCTTTTAAGAAGGGTTGGATTCTGCCCACCCTCCCTCATAGCAAGCAGACTTTTTTTTTTTCCTGTCAGCAGTGGATTGCTTTTGCACAGCCTGCATAAATAGAAGTAGTAGAACCTGGTTTAGGGAAATTTTCAATATTCTTCAAGTATTTAATAAATTATTTCACAAATCTAAATGACGCTGAAATGAAAAATTGTCCTGTTGCACCAAAGGGATATTTGGTTGGGGAACCCCCATGCTTAGTACTTGGTTTTTTGAAAAATATCAATATTCTCTTCAGCTTCTAGTTGAGGAACTGAGACCACGTTGTAATTCTTACAAGATGGATTTCCTGCTCTCACTCAAGGGGTTTTCCCCATAAAGTATGGTAGGAAGTGTGTTGAGCCTCATTAACTCTCATCTTGTTGCTGAAACAGCACTGGAAACTGTTGGAGATGTATATTAGGCAAAGCTGCCTTGGCTTGCATGGACAGCAGTGAGACGCTGCTGTGAGATGAGGTGAACCAAGGTATGATGAAAAGTAAAGGGAAATAAAACACGAATCCAGAAGGAAGTATGTCTATGGCAATGTGTCCTGTACCCCATCTTTCTTACGTGTCAATACATCACATCAGATTTCCTTCCCAAATTCAGGCAAGGTTGAGTTGGAAACCAAGGAAGCTCTTTCAGACCACTATCCTTTGAGATAGTTCCTCCTTTATTCCTGTTTTATTTGACTGTCCACAAAGTCTCTGTAATGTCTCTATAGATCTCAGAAAAAATATTTTGCTCTCTCCATCATACGTTTTACCCTGACACTGTTCTGTAGGTTTTTGCAGAGCTGCTTCACATTTACAGAGGTGTGAAGGGGAGGAGAGTTAGAGATTTCACATTTGATATTTACACACTGGACATAGTTTTCATTTATCTCTTCCCAAGTTTAACTCTCTGTGAAACAATTAAAAAGTCACCTTGAGGATTTATCTCTGAAAACACTTCAGCACGTCCTAAAGAGAAGGCAACTAGGGAACTAGCAGTGCTCAGAATTCTGCCTTGCGAAGGACTAGACTGCAATCTTGCACACATTCTGTCTATTTTATTCCCTGGCTCAGGGTTGGGATAGCCCACGTACGTGACTCCAGATGCCAGCAATGTAGAGTACATTAAAAGCAGAGCTGGGCCAAAATGTTCTCTTGGACTTCTTTAGGAGTACGGGAAAGTACAGATTGAGATTCAGGGTGTAAATTTTTTCCCATTGAAAGTTTGATACAGTCAGTGCTTTCTAGGTGGAGTGAGAGAAAGCTGGGGGGAAACCTGTTCCACTTCAGTGTATTTACTGCATAATGTGAACAGCCATAGTCTCTAACCCAGCAGCAGATATTCTGCCTTGGATATTGTATACATTATATCACTGAAAGAAGAATAACATGGTATTAATGTCCAGCTATTACAGGCCTTAACCTTTTAGCCCTGAGGGACTGCTTGGAGTTTTGTCTGAAGAATGCCTGTAGGGTCAGGGTACAAATTTGCAGGTGCAAAGTGGTGTTTGCAACTACAGATCACAAAGGTGCAAACGCCACGTTCTGGTCTTTTGCTCTGCCACCCGCCAGCCTGCAGGCAGAAAACCGGGCAGTGTGCAGGGCTCTGGTAAAACCTGTGATCCTGTTTGTTTAATAACATTCCAGTCAAAAGGATATATCACCTTCTGCTTCTGTGATATGCATTTTCATTTTTTGGATGGGCTTGGACACTGCCTCTTTCTAACAGTTTCTGGAGTCATGACCTTTAGAGTCTGTGTGTGGCTTCTTGTTCCTTCTGCATCCAGTTTAGAGATTTTACAAATCTCCCACCAAGGGGGATGGATTACACTGACTCCTGCATTCTTTTGTGTTCTCCAAGAGCTGTAGTATTTACCAACAAAAATCTCTTCTCAATCTAATCCAGTTCACATGAATATCACATGAGGCTACCTCCTGCAAGAGGCAGCCTTAAGATGTAGTGCATGATTTTGTGCTTACTGTCTTCCTTCCCTTGTCCTTATTTTGTCTTCAAAGGAGCTATCTGTGCAAGAAGGGCAAAAAGACATAGGCCTTGGAGTGCAGACCTGTCTGAACTAACTTAATGACAAGTGCAGATAAATGCTTTCTATCCAGAGAGCATGCAGTGATTGCATTTATTGAACATATCAGGGTAATTTCCAACCCCAGCACTGCCACAGTGCTGTGAGGGAAGGCTTGTATTGCTACACGGGTCCAGCTTGTCTGCCAACATGTCTACCCATTCTGCAGGTGTATGTGTTACAGCCCAAGGCAAAAATATCCATGCCTTTCCCAACGATCTCATGGTGCTTCTGCAGGCCAGATGGTTCCAATTTGAGGCCTACGCTCGGTGATGTAGCTGTATTGAGTTTCTTCCCTGAAACCAACAAAACCTGCTTTAGCATTTTGCTTGGATTAAAATATTTGTCCCTTTTTTTCACAGGGCAGAAGAGGGACTCCTGAAGCCACTGAAGGAAGGAAATCATTACAGGATTCTACAGAAGTAGGTCATGTGCTACAGCTGCTCATAGTTTAAGAGGAAGAAACATGGGACCTCAAACATGGAACACGACTCCTTCAAAATGCTTGAGAGCAACCCAAGAAAAACATCCTCAGAGGCTTATTTAATAAACATTATCTATAATAGTCTCAATGTGTGCTCATGTTTCCTTAGGAGTTTGCACCTACTTCCCAGAGCTAACAAGATTCCAAAATAGAGCGCAGAATAATTTAATGAAAAGGATTTAATAGTTTGTGTTAAAGCTAATATGGTCCATTAGGAGCTGTCATTTTATAAACAATGAAGGTATGTTACCCCCTCTACTGCCACAAAGCCATTCCACACAAGATTTGTAAACAATCAGTAATGATCTATAGAACATTCACAAAAGACAATTAGAGCCACATTTGAAAAATGTTTTTTCCCTCACATTTGATTTCATTTTAAGTAAACTTAAGAGGACTCTATATTTATGTAGTAGATGGATAAATGTATAACATAAAGACGATATATATGGATAGATAGATAGGTAGATAGATACACATGCATACATATATAGTATATATATATATATATGTACATATATAGCATGTATATATATAGAGAGAATATATATATGTGTGTGTATGCATATATGGATTTCATTAGCAATTATACAATGTTCATTATCTTAAAAGCACTGCTATTTCCACAGTTTAAAAAAATGCCTAAAATCAAATCAAATGTTAAATCAACTGCAAAGTTTTTAATTATAATCAAAGGGTCTCTTTACTGCGGCTTTTTATTTTCTCAGAAAATTTTAGCTTATGTGAAGACTTGACCTGTTTTCTTTAACAACAGTGAACACAAAAGATTATTGACAGAAACAGGGCCAATTTCAATGTGTAGGGTTCTTTTCTTCACAATGAGACTTAAAGTAACTGTAAAACATTTGTAATTCTAAAAAGGGACTCTCCAAGTCTTGGGGCTCCTTATGCTTATTCCACCTGTGTGAGCCTAGAGGATGGCAAAACTGTTGTAAGCCACAACTTGAAGAGGCCTGAGGAGACAGACAGAAGAGCTCTCCAGCCCCTTCCCATGCCCCCTGTTTTTTGGAAGCCAGGCAAGAATGAAGCACGAGAGAAATCAGAGCTAATGACTACAAGGGAGGTGCTTCTGGTGTACAGTGAGGTAAGTGTTTGAAAAATTAGGTCCATAAAGTGTTTTTATTCCTTATTGCTACATGATCTAGGAGGAGATGAAATAGTCAAAAGATGACTAATTTGGTAAAAGAAAATGGATACAACCTTATTATTTATAAAGTGAACTCATTTAAACAAGGCAGCTTTTTCAAACTTAGGTCCTTACTCAAGAAAACAGGCAAGAAGGAAACTTCAGTCTGAGGTCATTCTGTTATGTATTTACCTTAAAAGATTTATCGGAGCTGCTTCTGCAAAGTTTGTCTTAAAACTGCCAGGTTCTTGAAAACCTCGTGTCTGAAAATCCTACTAGAAAGCTGAGCAGAGACATTTATAACTATATAGTAATTAACTGCACCAAGAATGGAACAACCTTTTTGGAAGATTTGATTAGTCAATATATTTTGCTGCTTCTTTTTACAAATGGTCATTATTTGAATATCAGATTGGGATAAGAGTGAACAATAAACAAGAGATCCTACTTGAGACACCTTATAATTAATAAGGAGAATGAGGAGACTGTGTTTTCACATGACAGCAACACCAAAAGATTATAGGATACAGGCGCCCCAATTGTATTGTTTAGGTACTCCCTTCTATGCTGTAGCATGTAAAATTTCTCAGATGAATAAGAAAGGAAACAGTTTTACATCTATATTCCTAACTACTGTCAATGGATTTCATCAAAATGAATGTTATTGATTTACAGGGCTGCCTTGGCTGTCTTTGTGACAGCACACTTAAGAGACCCAACACAATTTCCTTGTTGGTCAATGGACATATTTTAGATATTTTTAATATGAACCCCACTGAGTCAGATCTAGCATTAAATCCATGTCTAAGATTATTCAAATCTTCTGCTCACTGCTAGGGAAAGCCGAAAGGAATTCACAAGCCATCCTAGATAGGACAGACATTGTAATATCTAGGATGTTACAGCCTGTTCATTACATTCATATAATGAAAGTACTTTGTCAGCTTACAGTGTCATTGTCACAGGGATAAAAGCAAAATCAGTTGTTTTTGAATAGAAGACATCCAAATAAAATGAATGCCAATGGACAGAGGTAGAGCCTAGTAAAAGCAGCAGAGCAGATCTGTGAAGTCTAAGGATTCATCTGAGCTCCCAGAATCCTGGGATTCATCTAACTAAACACAGTTGTTTCCATACAGATGTTTACATCACCTAAGGCTCCTTTTGAAATAAATATATGGAAACAGGCATTTTTAGGAGGTACCTACTCAGCATCACCTAGGGCTGACATCTACATCTGACTAGATGAATCGAGTTTCAAAACACTGATTTCCCTCTACTGATATTGAAGGGATCCAAGGAATCTCCCTGTGGTGTCAAAGTATACAGGACTGAAATGTCTGAAACTAAGGACTGAAGGAATCTATCCCAGTCTATTATAACAGGTACTAGGAAGGAAGTTAACTCTATCCAAGTTTAAATAAACCAGGACAAGAACTACTCTTGCTCTACAAAGAAAGTATGTAAAAGGATATTCCACCATTTCACATACTTTGGGGTGAGGAATTTAGATTTTACAGTTCTGAGTTTCTATTGTACTATTACTTGTCTTGACCCAGATAAATAATTGGTATAATGAACTTGTTTTAAGCTTGATGATATTTTCAGTATATTTGCAGTATAATGCAGTATTTATGTCTTTGACTTGGTGAGCACAGAGCCAGTCTTATAGTTTCAAACATAATTAAAGTATTTCCTGCTCCTGAATTGTTTTCAAATTTAAATTATTAAGAAACAGATAATTTTAGTTTTTCACTCAAATGGATATGATTTTAGTGTTTACTTCTTAGTGACTTCAGTGATTCCCTAAATCTCCATAAGACTGGAGAAGACTAAAACAGGGGATGCAGGATGGAAAAACACATTCCTGTGCTCACATTAGCTTTGTTCTCAAGGCAAATTTCACTGCTTTAGACTTCTTTCTTCCTAGGTAGATGAAGAGAAAACAAAATATTGGCGCCGGAGACAGGTGCCTCTAATGTATTCTTGTCAGACATGCTGGGAACAGGAGAGCTCTATTTTTGAAATACTACTGTTAGCTACATTACGTGGAGGTCTTGTTAGCGGTAAGCAGCAAATTGGTGTTTAGCGATGCAGCTGACAGCACTTATTAATTTGGGGGAAAGGGAAAGAAATCTCCAAATTCTCAGGGAGACAGGCATAGTCTTGTGTGTCAATATGAGGAATTTATGCAAACATCCTCTCATTCTAATGAGGTAGAAAAAGCAATACTGCAGAGACAGTAGTAAAATAACAGCTTATGCCCCGATTCAGGAAACATGTGCTTAAACCATCTTTATGCAGGACAGCACTTAATCCTCTGCTTAAGTTTGATTTACATGGGTGCTTATGTGGTATCTCAGATAGGGATGACTAAAGAGATGAGCCCTGCCTCAATTAATAACAGATACAGCTCTGGATTCATCTAGTAATGTTATATAGCAATAACGGTAACAACAATAATCTGGGACTAGGTAGCTACTTTCATTTAAATAGATCACATAGTAAGCAGTACAAACAGTAATGATTTAAGGCTCCCTGCATTCCTGAGGTGGGAGGAGGGTGGGTCATTCTCCCAGGGTAACATAGCACCTAAAGATGAACAGTGTGGGGATCACACCACTGTGGTGTCTAAGATAAAGAGAGCAATGAGCTGGTTGGCCTGCTTGGTCTGTCCAGTAGCTGATTCCCTGCATGTTCGCTGGGCAGTTTGAACAAAATTAATAAAGGGGAATCTCCTGTCTACAAAGACAGTCTGTGGCAAAATGTAGAAATATTGGGGTCTCCTGAATGCCCTCCAGGCCATTGTGCAGTCACAAGAATATCCTTTCCATTGTCATCATCTAATAATATACAAAGGGGAATTTAATTTAAGTTACGGTCTTTATTTGAAACAAAAGCATTGCAGTTTGCATGACCAGTGCAAACTGCTTCTAAAACAAACCGATTTGGAAAGAACATAAGCATGAGATATGTCTGGTTTCTTGTCTGGGTTACACTCCAAAATTTGATGATCACACCCAGATGACTAAAATAATGAAGGTGATAGATTAGTGTATTGATGCATAATCACTGTCTAGCCTTCAAAACTTATGAGCTGCATGATTTTGAGAACAATTACTTGTAATTAAAGCAATGCTGCTCCCCCCCTCAAAGAAATATTTTGTGCATAACACCAATCAATTACATTTTTTCAATGAGAATAGCTCTTAAATGCCAGTGCTGCTATTTATTTCTGACCACATTCAGAATTCTGAAGAGATATGAATTATGTATTGTTTAGCAGTATTATTTTGGGGCTGGAATTGTAAAAAATACCTCCTTCTTTTTTGATAGCATCTCTTGAATGAATTAAAAGCTAACCATTTCCACAGGGTGAAGCTATGAACTAACTCTTCTAATGATGAAAGGGAGTTTTTAGCCAGACAAACATTGTCTGATGAAGTCAGTCTATCCGTCCAGCTTAACTATCTGCTTATTCATCTCCTTTTTGATTTTCCACACCCTTCAGATACAATTGGTGAAGCTAAAAGGCAGCCTCATGCCCTGGAAAGAAAAAGTCTGATATTGTGCTAAATAAATATTGCTACACTTGCTTTTAAAAAGCAAAAATGTGTCCTTTTTTCAGACTAAAGCACAGTTTAGGTTTTCCTTTCAATGGGGTTGCAGTATAGGATTATAGCTGATCTCAGTATTAAAATATTGCTGTGAAAAAGGTTTCCAGTAGTCTAGCTCTACATATTTGAGCTATTAATTCAAATGCGCATTAAAAACTTAGCTTTGCATCTGAATCCCAGTTTACTATTTCAAACATCACATAGATTTCAGAGTTGTATGAAACAAAAGGGGATAGGAACCATACATAGTTTGCTTTTTCTAAAACTGCAGCTTTACCTCACCAGTTCTGCACAAATAAACTCTGTAGTACATCTTTAAGTGAAATAAAGTACAAGGTCTGAGCTTTATTCTAAGAGATGCTGTGCACATGCTATTCCCATTAAATCTTTTCGATTCTTCCCCTTCCCTAGATACCACTGAAGCCTCTAAAAGAATTGGGTTTGGTAACCACATCTGACACCTTTCCTTCTGGCAGCTGTGGTTCCCTGAAGAAATAGATAGATCTCACTCTCTTTCCTGCTTCAGAACAGTGAGTTTTCACTTCCAAAAAATGGACAGGCTTCTCCTGATAAATCTTCTACCAAGTTTGTATCACTGGCAGCCACATGAACTGATGTTTTCTCCCCAGAACCTATATTCTGTATGAGTTGCCACCCTCATCTTGATAAGTGCTCTGCAGAACGCTGACACAGTGTCTGCCAAGACTGCTCCTGCCTTCCCAGCTTGCTCCTGCCACCCTGAAATTCTGCCTCTATCAACATATGGAAGAGAAGCATCCTCTGATAATGCCCATGTACCCACAGACATGAGCAGCTGTACCCAAAGAAATGCGTTTTTAGTACATCGTAAATATTGCACATGCTCTGGGAACAAAAGGCAAGACAAAATTTCTTTTAAAATCAGTCAATACTCTGAGCAGAGAAAGTTGTCCCTCTAACCACAGGCTCACTTGTGAGTGGCAGAGACTGAAATCATGTCCTTGATTCATTTGTGTTTTTCTGATCTGTCACACTGGGGTCTCTGCAGTAGCTCAGCCACCCAAGGAACGGCATGCTCAGTCTTTTCCGTGACCCACAGAAACATTCTCCGTGTCTGTTTTGGCAGCTGGGTGTAACTCAATCTGCTATGGTATCCACGCTTAAACAATTCTACGAGTAAGCAAAACAGCTACTGTTTTCATCTTACCATGTTTTTCATAGTATCTAGATGTTGAAAAAACACTGCCAAAAAATTGACATTTTATGCTTTGACAATGATTGCTCCTGATCGTACTCATGATCTCAGGCACAGCAAGGGGCCCAAGCCTTGGCTTCCCAATGTGTCAATCAATCCTCGGCACCTATCAGGCACACACACGCTGCCATCAGCCAGCAAGTTCAAGCACCTCCGCTTGAAAATAGCTGCAGTGGCACTGGAAAAGGAGGCATGTTTTCCAGAATGTCGCAAACTTGTGAAAACAATTCTGCAACCGAAACTGAGAATAGCCTTTGCAATCCCTACCCCTCTCAGGCAGCCAGCTCGCTCTTGGGTGCTGTAAATACACAGTAATAAACCGTACCAAGGAACCATGATACAGTAATGTTACAGTAAATGTTGGTGGAATTGCTTTTGAGGTGCACCAGCCTGTGAAAGAGGAAGAGAAATGGGAGACACTCGCGTGTTCGAGGGAATGAAGAGGAAATACCTTTGCAACCTCACTTCCCTACCTCTAAACACAGCTCTCCTGTACTTTGTCTGTAGCCTATGGTGCCCTGGCAGCCCATTCATGCATAGAAAGACTTGGCAGAACACATGGTTACCCTTACACTGAATTCTTTCGCCATGTGTGTTTAATATATCTCTGTGATCTGATTCAAGTGGAGCAGATTTGAATACCTCATTATACGGAGACCAATATGTCTTCATACACACAGTAATTATATTGTTCATTCTGATGTTAGAACGCTGTATCTCTTGCTGAAAGTCAGAGTACTCGCATACATTTTTTAGTCACTTAGACATAAGTGACTATGCTGACATTCAAATTCTAAACAAATTGCTAATGAGCTTCCCCACTCTTTTTTTTTTTTTTTTCTTAATCTTCTCCCCAAAAGCAGATTTCTCAGCCTCTGAAAGAAACAGAATGGAAGAGCTTAAATGAGAAGACACATGCACATGACTGCAGTCTAAGGAATAGAAGCCCATTTCTCAGCCAGTGTGCACTGCCAGAGCTGTGTTGGCTCCTTGGGGAGAGGGAAAAAGACAGGAGAAGCAAGAGGATGGAAATACTTTAACCACACTTCAGATGTCTACCTTTGTGCTTGGATTTTGTAATGAAGATTTATCTAAATCTTAGCAAGTGAATGTTTTCCCCTAATGAAAATGCTGTCTGCAGCATTTGATTGTTTTTTCCTTTCTCTACCCACTACCCTTCAATTTTGTAGTAGCCTTTTTGATTTGATAATAAAAATTGTACCTGTGATGCTACTTAAGGTGAACTCTTTGGAGTTCCCAAACAATGTCTGAAAGTACTCCAGGACTGCAGAATACACTTTGAATGTAGACACACATGGTAAAACAGATAACACTTATGTCAACAGAAGTGGGTTTTGCAGTTTGAAGGACAGGTCTGCGACCATATCATAGTGACTAGCACAGGAGTGCCCTTTGAAGAAATGCCACTTTAATGTGACCTGTGGTGCCCTCAGAGGTGGTGCCTTGGGCAGGCTGCAGGCATTCAGAGCTCTTAGTGCCCAGACTCCAGTCTCTCCATCAGCATCCATGGGTACAGCCCCCTGTTATAGCATTACCCTGTACAGATCTGTAGCACTTGGGTTCTAATTGCTTGGCAGTCATCTTTTCTCTCCTTCCAGTACCTTGATACTTGAGGTCAGGTGTTGAAATGCCACTTGGGTGTCTGGGACCTGAGTGTTAGCAGCTGGCTTTCACTCTAGTTCCCAAATCATTTGCTGTAGGGGGTCTGTATTCAGAGTTCCCTGTGACATTCATACCCTTATTATTATCCTGTGTTAATTAAATCTCATATTGTTCTTAATTGTGTGTGTGGCCCCTGAGACAATGGGAAGGATTCATTATTAAAAAGGCAGAATTTTATTTAGTGCAGAATTCAGTGCTAAGAGAGACCTCACTTTACCTACCCAGGGAAAAGCAGCAATAGAAGGGAAACAGCTGCTAGCATATTGGTCAGGAGCAAAAACAGTGGGCAAGGCTGAAAGCAGCAAGACCAGTAAAGTGAGAAGAAAATTTAAGCCCATGAGTTTAAACTGAATCTTAGACTAAAAGACTAATAATAACATGTATCATCCTACTTGTCTTTCACCAGTGTCATATTTTAAGAGAAAGTTCCTAGCGTGAAATTTACAGTCAAAAATTTTTTTTCACTCAAAAAATGGTCCAACTGCAGGAAGGAAAGGCATTCAACAGGATGGCCCAGAACATGTTTAATGAGCCAGACAGGAATAACAGGTTCCCTTTCCCTCTTCCCTCTCAAGGGCTGCAGAGGACATTTGTAGGTATAACTCTGGGCCTCTTGCTTGCTGATCTGCTCCTCCACTGTGCTGAATTTCTTTCCACTTTCTGTGGGGAAAAAAAAAAAAAAAAAGATACCACTGTGCAGCAAAGCACATAACTTCTTCAAGGAGTGAGGAACATTTGGTAACAAAATTCCTTGTCAATCTATGTGGCTTGCTTCACATACTCAGACTAACTGTTAGCTTCTCTTCCTGGTGAAAACTGGAAGTACATGTGCTTTCTCTGCAGTAATATATTATGCCCCAGTGATACTGTCCTAGATAAGCATGGCTTTCACAGGCTGTATCCTCTTGTCTGTCTCCTTGTTTGTAGGAAAATAAATGAACACACAGTGTGTGTGCTCGTTCTCAGAAAATTCCAGTTGTGTTTGCTGGTTTTCATCTTTTTTTTTCAAATGGCTGTGGATGCTCTTTCATTGTTTTCCATACAAAAAAAGAGACCTGATCAAATACAGTGCATACCAGCTGGCAAAGGGATGGGTTCCCAGCAGGCTTTTGGCATTTGATACACTCATGTATGTGAACAGGTTGATATGATTAAGGTTAGCGAGTGAGAGACAATTCCAGACTTTTCTAATTTTTGTACAGCATTAAATATTTGCTGGTGCTTTTTATTTTGAAGCAGTCAGGATACTATTTATGTTCACAGCGTTCACAATGGCAACCTGATGGTTAAAATATAAGGGGTATTCTATCCTTCTCCTATCATTGCTATGACCATAAACCAGACTTGCAAATGGAAAAGTATACAGCAAAATAGGATTGCATATCTATATGTTCAAGTTTTAAAAGCTTCACTTTCAATGAGAGAAAAACTACACGGGATTCATTTTTATTGCATTCAGTGAAAAGTTATCAGGAAGTGATCTGGGGATCTCTCACCTGTAAAACCAAGGGCACTGAGGGGACAGAACTCACTGTGTAGCCACCGCACTGCAATTTGCTGGTTGGCTTGGGTCTCCTTCCAGCCCCGCAGTATTCCCAGTTCTCTTTGTGCTGTACTCAGGAAGGGCACAAAGCTGTTTTCTTTCCAGACAATTTTACCGATGGGCCTGACTGCTTAATTGGTTTGGCATAGGATGCCAGAGCTCCACCATTTGTCTGTGCTTCCTGTTTGCTTCTCGTCTGTAATTCAGCCTGTGGAACGGCTCTTGAAAGTTTAGTGTGGTATGGTGTGGCAGATTGTGTAGCAGATTGTGTGGCTTCTTATTTGGTGACAAATTTGGTGTTATTTAGATGGCCTTAGGTAGCTCTTGACCCTCCAGCCCCTCGACTACTCATTTCCAGCTCCACGTCATTGCAATGCTTTGCTTAGCCAGGTGTTTATGTGGCCATGAAGTTCAGGGAATTCATCTGGTGGGAAAAGCAGATCTTGCATCCCCCACCTTGTTCCCTGTTTGGCTGTAGAGGAAGTTTTGCCAGCACTGCCCAGAACTCCAGTCCTGGCACTAAAGGACCACTTGAGGAACCGCAGTCTGCACCAGTCACTGCTCTTTGGAAGCACAAATCTCTGCACAGCACTCACAGAATCAGCCCAGAGCCTGAAATGCCTTTTCAGCTTTTGCCTGCAGGGATCAGAGGAGTGTTAGTATTAGTGTGGTCTATTTATCTCAGCTGTACTCAGCTTCTGTTTTTTCAATACAACATTTTTGGGGCTGAACACACTTTAAAAATGGAAAAGCGGGATGTGATCAGTAAAACTTTTCTAACAAAAGCCTGTTAAGCAATATAGCGTATGTGACTGCATGTGCACTCCTAGGTATGTTAGCCCAAATGACACCAGAAAAATTATGCCAGGAGATTAATCCTTTAGCATTGCCTAGTTCTTCTTTTAAAGTCAGGAGAAGGTGGTACAATGTGTTGTGAAAGACACGTGCTTTGTCAAGGTTGCAGAATTCGATTTAAATAAAGTGTTTTTTCAAAGATTTTTCTTTTAAAATTATTAAAACAGAGAAACTGAGAGATTTGGCCCCAAAGAAATGCCAGGTTATGACTGAGGAACAGCAAGGGCTTAAGACAGATGTTTCATGGATGACAAGCTGGATGGGAGCTAGCAAGATGTGCTTGCAACTCAGAAACCCAGTGATGTTCTGGGCTGCATCAAAAAATGTGTGGCCAGTAGATTGAGGAAGGTGATTCTCCCTCTCTACTCCAATATGATGAGACAACTTGCCCACAACATGATTAGAGGGCTGGAACACCTCTCCTGTGAGGAAAGACTAAGCAAACTGAGGTAGAGCAGCCTGGTGAAGAGAAAGCTCCAGGGAGATCTTATTGCAGCCTTTCTGTACTTAAAGGGGATGTGTAAGAAAGAGGAGAGCACACATTTTAGCAGGGCCTGTTGCTATAGGGCAAGGGGTAATGGTTTTAACCTCAAGGAGGGTAGATTCAGAGTAGAATCTACCCTCCTTGGAATCTACAAGGAAGATATTTTGTATGATGAAGGTAGTGAAACTCTGGAACAGATTTACAGATGCTCCATCCCTGAAAACATTCAAGGTCAGGCTGAACAGGGCTCTGGGTGACCTGAGCTAATTGAAGATGCCTTCTCATTGCGGGGAGGTTGTACCAGATGACCTTCAAGGGTCTCTTCCAACAAAAACCATAGTAGGATTATATGATTCTACATGAAAGCTGTGTTTTGTTTGTTGATTAGGAAAAAAATCACAAAGCAATTGAGAGTCAGATTCTTATCTAACCTTAGTGCAGCTCCATTGAAATCAATGGAGCTTTGCTGATTTACAACAGTTGAGATCTAGTCATGACTTTCTGTAATTTAAATTAATTCCTGCCATACATTTTTGGCTTGAAGGAAGAATTTTAAGATCAGGATTGATTAGCTTTTTTTTTTTTTTTTTCCTAAATTATTAGAGCATCTTTAGTTTTATTTTAATTTTGCTTTTACTATTGATGGTAGTTTTCATCTCTTGCTATCATAATTCATCGTTAAAAGTTTTTCTGAGTGTCGAATACTTAGACTATCTTTCAGATTCTCAGGTGACTAAGATAGGATTCTTTCTTTAATTAAAAAGAAGAAGATTGAGTTTCAGGGCAATCATGTTTTGATATTCCCATATGTATCTAAAGTCACTCAGATTAGGAGAACAAGGCTTCAGTTTTTGAAATTAGACTTTGTTAAATTGGACTCTGAAGGTACATTTCCCTATCTGACTAAAATACCCATGGTTTTAAATATTACTAGGTAAGCCCTCATCAACTCTGATAGATGCTAAATGGCACTGCTTTACTGTCTTGATTCTGACCTCATTTCTTACACTGTCAATCTGGTGTAAATCCTTCAAACTCAATAGAATTTCTCTAGGTTTAGACTGCCATAAAAGGTTAAAGTCTGCCTCTACATCTTTGCTCCCCAAAAGAAAAAATGGTTTGTTGTGGTAGCCACTGCAACCATAACCAGTATACCAGATAATACAAATTTTAGTGTGGTACTGAAGGATTTGAAGTTAGATTAATTTATAACACATAAAATCTGACCTTATGTTTTCCTAAATTAAAATACCATCTTTGGGGTACTGAACTTTACTAATTATTGCAACTAATTAAAATTCAGAGTCCACCTCTGAGGCACCATCTCAGTAATATCCCTGAATAGTGCAGGGCTAGGCTTCCTTGGTTAAAAAAACTTGGTTCACAGTGTATGGTCAACATTGTTCCCAAAGTTCCTCATAAACACAGACTCAAAAGCCCATATTGTTTGTGGACTACTTCTGCTCCTTCCTCCTCACTCATTTCTGCTCCCTGCCAGTGATGTCTTTCTTCCCTCCCTTTCAGTTTCAGGAGCCTTCAGGTCATTAACCTGCCAGTCATTAGCCAGCAGACATCACTAGCTTACCAAGAAAATGTGTGCAAAGTAAACCAGATGCAGGAAGAAGGGAAGATAGAGCTAGTGTGGATCAGCAGCACAGCCAGAGGGAGTCTCCATCTTCAAATTCCACAGTTGGACTCTGAAGTTCCCTCTTGTGTTGCCAAACAGCAAATGCCCTCTTCACATCCTTCCAGGGAAGGAAGTATTTCAGAGCTCACCATGAGAGTTCTTGTTGAGATTCAAGTCCTTACAGTGACCCTGGTTTTAATAACATATATATACCCCCTCTGCAGTTTTAAACATCCACAGAGTTATACTTACTCACAAATGATTCTGCCTAATGAATGTCTTTAAAGGAAGTGTAGGGAGGGAGGGAATGTTGATAAAAATCTCACCCTTCTCTTTCTGCTCCTCAGTTTTTTTTTTCTGGTAAAAACCTTACGCAGTCTACATGGGGGATAAAATTAACATCAAAATAGTGAGTAAGATGGATAGTAATCAACATGATGGTCCTGTTGACCTTGGTAAGTTTACCTGCCAGGACAACTGAGGCCCTTGCAGAGCCTTGGGCAAGCAAGGGTTGTGGAAAAAAACCATCATGGGATGTCCAATTAGCTGAGTGGCACTGGCAATGAAGCAGTACAATGAACGACATTTAAAAGCACAGTGCAAAAATATGCTTGTCAACTAATTTGTAACGGAGAGGTCAAAAATACAGAAAATTCTGCTATAGGTCCTCTAACGGTCCTGATAGAGTCCAAGCTCTGTGCATCTGATACCTACAGGTAGCAGAATACCAGAGTCTTCCAAATGGCACTTGCTGCCTTGTGAACTGTCTTTCTGTTTTCCATTATTTCCATTTCAAACTGTCTAACAAAAGTAATTTGGGTTGTACATTTCTAAATAACCTTTTCAACCTCTTCCTTATAATTTCCTGAGAATAACAATAGTCATCTTCCTCACCAGCTGAGATGTGGTTCAAATTTCCATGAATAGAGTGTTTTTTTGTTTTGTTGGGGTTTTTTGTTGTTGTTGTTGATTTTTTTTCTTTTCCTCTTCCAGTAGCTGACCATTCTCTATTTACAGCATGCTACTCTGTTGCCATTATGAATCCTTAGCAGCTCAGGTCAAGTTCCTACCTGTCCTGTCCCCAGGTAAAATGGCATTCTGCAACTCCTTGGCAAGAAACATGCGGTTGTGAACTCTGTGTGGAGCCTGAGTCACAGAGCAGTAAGTGCACAGTGGGAATCTGCATGCCTGCACATCAACGCTTGTAGGATGGCTGCCATGACCAAGAACATCCTTTTCACTGCTGATTGCAGTGAGACATGGAAGAACTGGTGAGATGTGTTGGTGTCCTACTGCTGAAATAGTGTCCTAGATGCAGTGTGAACTTCTTTATATTTGAAACAGGAAAAAAGATCCTCCCAAAGTACTCTTCAGAAAGATTCTCAGAGCTAATTCATCAGAGCTGAATTCCTACCCTCTGGATGAGCCAAAGCCAGTCAAAGTGCAGAGTGAGACAGCAGGTGATAGGGCTGCAGCATACAAATATCACAGATGGAATTCAACTTACATGTGCCATGTATGAAGGTAGCAAAATGCATTCTGACCAATAATGCATAAACCCAGCACTAAGGACTACAGAATAGGTGGTACAGACAGATTGAAAGTAGTCCCATAGAAATGCCACAGACTGCTCAGCAACATTGTGGATGCAGTACTCACTCCTCACGTCGAGGAGCTTTGACCACGTCTCTGTTCTTGATTATGGAAAAGGATGAGATTAGCTGAGTTAGTTTATTGTCACCATGCTGCCAATAATGGTTATGGATGTGATCTCTGTGTGGGCTGCTCACTTAAGAGGTGGACTTGACGGTCTTTGTGAGTGCCTTCCAATTCAGAATAGTCCATGATTCAGAATATTCTGCAATTGATTTCTTGCATGAATATCCAAAATGGACCAGTAGTTGATCCTGCCCACGCTGCTGGCTTTGCCTGGAGTCTCATTCAGAGTGAGCAGAGCCTGTGCACGTGCTGCGGAGGAGCTGTTCACACCCAGATAGAGCTGTGAAAAGCAGTGGGCACCTGGGACAAGCTGCCAGCAGTGGAAACCATCAGAAAAGAAGTCTTCTGCATTGCTCAGTCAGTGATTTTTGCCAGACCTGCATTTAAAAATACTGAAGGCTCTTCAGGTAGCAATGTAATTTAGGCAACCTCATACCCCGTTCCTGCTTAGCACTATGCATTCATTACCTTTGCTTCCATCCTCTGACTGATCTCATGTGGCTGAAACAGGCAAAGATAGTAGTTGTTATTATATCTTGTTTACATGTATTTATGTGTGGTAGAAACAGGAAGGAAACAAGTGATTGTGGTCAAGTGGACTACTGTAGGATAAAGAGAGATAAATAATTCAGGTTTTCATTATAACAGAAGAGTGCAGCTTTCACAGAGAGGACAGGGTCGGTCTTTGTGTGAATTGATATTCAATGGCTGTTTAGTAGCCATAGCATGTAATCTAGCATTAGTATTAACATAAATCAGTGGCAGGAATTAATAATATTTCTAAAGTCCTATATGATAACTGGATCCACACTATATTGTTTAGTTCTCTTGGGCATTTTAATGATCATGTAATAGAAATGTTGGAGTAGCTGAGATATTCTTTATAAAGCTCTATGAAAGGTCTTTAACACAATGTCTTTAGCAGACAGTTTTGATAGAATGTGTTGTACAAGAAGAAATATACCTATTTTAGTAATATGAGCATGTTTCATTAGTTCAGTTCACAGCAATATGACATTACATTTAAGAAGGAATACAATTAATAACAATGAGAGGGGTTTTTTAGCTCTCAGAGTATAGCTGGAGGAAATAAGCAAGGTGTCAGGGCAGTTAAATAGAGGGACTGTATTACCTTTGTCTGAACACTCATAACATCATCCTGTCCTGATATGTTGAATAGGGGATTTCTTTGCAGTAGGATTCTTAATTTATTTTGATGTTTCCTATAACTTGGACAATAATAAGATGGACTTTTTTATTAATCTTTAAAAAGGTACAAATCTTGGGAATTAGCATGTCTGTAGATCTGTATATTTTCCATTTTCCATAGAGTATGGAATGATTGTATTAGAGATATACACACAATAGCTTCTCAGCCTGAACTTAATGGAACCATCATATCTGTGCCGTGGAAAAGTACAAAATACTGCTGGTGAATGTACAGCACATGGATTAGATAACTGCAGTCCAGGGAAAAAGTTATACTTTGAGACTATTAAAATAATCAACATGAGTATTATTTTATTCAGCATTAACCTTTATGTTCTATGTTAAATGACAATGATACTAGTGGAATGCAATCCTTCCCCAGAGTAACAGTACCAGGCATTTCTTTCATCTCTAAAGAGGTCACTCAATATCCTGCAATCCTAAAAAATGCTATTTTTCCCCCATTTCAGGTCAGATTTAATAACAGTAACAGGAGATAAATGGATTGGGCTCAGCTGAGCCTTTGGCAGCCCTTTGGATGGCAGGCAGGGATCTCTCCCCTCCCAGGAGAAGCAGCAGCAGAAGGCAGCAGGGGCATTGCTGTGATACCATCAGGGAAGCAGGTCCTTCTCCCTTGGAATGTAGTCCTTTCCATGGCACTCCCTTCTCTTCTAGAGGGTCTTCCGCTTGGCCCAGTCTGTTCCGTATGTCTGAGTGGAAAGGCCAGGAGTCCTCCTTGGCCCTGGGAATGAGGGTGGCAAGGAAGTAAGGAAGTCCCATGAAGTCTTTGGCACAGCCTACACTGAAAAACATAGCATTGCTTTGACAAAGAGAGGCCCAAAGTGGCCTCTCTGCAGGGGCAGCTCTCTTGCACTACTCATACTTCCATGTGGGGAAATTATGTGGGGAAAAGTGTTAGGCAGGTGCCAAAGCAGGAGCGACCTTCCCCTTTTGCCCACACCTCCATGTGCCCCATTTCATGGGTGCCTGGCAGCGGTGCACCAGAGGCTAATAAAAAACACTGTCCCCAGGCTTGCAGGGTATTAATGAACAACTCCTGGACCATTCATGAGTAACATTATAACTCGGCAGGGAACAGTTTCCTGAGCCCGGGAGCTCCAGGTGGCTCCTTCAGCAGCAGCGCCCGGGTTAATGGCACACGGCGCCAGCCGCTCCATCCCGTCCCTGGGCAGCATCTGACCTGGCCCTGCTTTTAAGCTACCACATATGCAGCGACACACGGCGCCTCGAGCGATTACATTGTGAGGGCTGCCCTGCCCTGTGTTATTGACAGACCCATCAGGGGCAGTGATGCATCGGCACCTGTTCAGCCCCAGTGGGCCGGTGCAGGACGGGGCGGCTGCCCAGCCACCATGTTGGCGGAGAGGCCTTGCGCCCTCACATCGACCTGCCAGGCCTCGGCATTATCGACCGCTCCAATTTGCAGGAATTTACGGTATTGATGTGGGGCTGATTAACATTTTGTGCCACAGCAGTTCAATACGGGCTGGTAACAGCTTTTAATGATTAATTGACTTTTATGATTCCGCCTGGGCGCTGTCAAGCTGGCTGTGAATGGCGGGCACGCGCCTCTGCAGCCACTCTCTCCGGTGGCACCGGGCAGTGATTGAGTGCCTGGGAAATTAGTGTCCTTGCTGTCTCGTTTCATGAAAGATAAATGCTATGACATTTAATGTAGACCTTAATTTAGAACAGAACTAAACAGATCATTTTGCAATTTAATCATAAACAGGTAAATATCAAAATTGTTTAGCATTTCACGAGTCAGGCAGGCAGGCAGCAGAGGTAAAAGCGAAGTGGGCAGCAGTGGAATGGCAGAGGCAAGGTGAGGTAAGGTAATGAGACTTGGAGACAGAGATGTTTTATTAGTGACAGCAGCATAAATTAGATGGTATATCACATCCACCATTCAGGTATGGTCTGCCCATATGGTGATCTTGCTCTCTCTTTCTCTTTCATCCTTTAATCTCATTCACTGTTCCTACACTAGCTGTAAGGTGAGGGATTCTGACACATGACATGATACATGGAAAAAAAAATGTCACCTACAGTTAATTTGCTACCTAAAACAAACATAATCATTATGGAAAATTTGCAAAGGAAAACAAAATTTTATTATACCCCATAACAACTGAAAAAAATATTGTCTGGAAGGCTGTGTGCTGTCAACTCCTACCTTCCTGTGTTCATATTTATAGCCCATTCCTTTGCATTTGTGTTAATTAAAAAGATTGTAAGTTTCTTTTTAAATAACTGTCTAAACAAAATGTCATATTATGCATGTTTATACATACAAAAGCTAAAATGGCATATTTTGATATTCTTTGAAATTTAATTCTCTATCTTTCTCTATCTTCTCACCACCTCATCACCCCCTCAAACTGGTACAATTTTCATAGGAAATGAGGCTGCAGTGGGCCAGATTCTTAAATGATTTTGACCCACTTTGAAAGGGCTGGGGAGCTGCTGAATCTCCTCATTCAAGGATTCCCTTGGCACGAGGGAGTTCCTAGCTCATACAAAGCTGACAGAGCCAATTCCTATGCCATCTGTTCCTACAGAAGCCATTTAGAAGAGCCTAGTGGGGGCAGAGAAGGGGTGCAATTGAGATATTTCTGTATTTTTCTCTCCCTTTTCAAGACCCTCGTGGAGGCAATAGCTGACTTGTTACAGGGCAACATGAATCCCAGAAAGAAAAAGCTAAGATGAGCTCTCTCACTGTTCTTCAAAGTTTTACCCAGTGCAATTTGCCTGGGATCATCCAAGAAGCCACGCAGAAAAGACCAGCTCCAAAGGTCCTTCTCTTTAAACCTGAAACACTTTCTGGAAGTCAAGACACAATCAGAGTTAAATTGCAAAACTGATTGGGCTGTAACCTCTGGGGAAAGGGTAGAAAGGGGAAGTGTGACAAACTTCTGGACACAACTGAGTGCATCCACCTCTTTACCCTGATCAGCAGGAAATCTCATCTAATTGCAGTCCTCAGCCAGCTATGTGATACCTGGAAGAGGGTGCTTAGCTCTTGAATCAAAATTCACAGTGCTGAGCAAGACCCTTAAAGCTCTGTGTACACTGAATGTTTGCCTATGGATTTGTCGTGATGAGCTTTGTGACTCTCCTGACGCTGTGATCCAAATGGCACGTACTCTGGCAGGTTTCTCTGCTCGAAGGCACCAACTATTATCTGAAAGGCAGTAAGGGATGGCTTTTTAAACCACTTCTCAACTGGTGCCACTTGTTAGACTGTCGGGAGGAGCATGTCCTTCTCAGTGAGCCAGCAGGCAGACTGGTGAGGAAGCAGGGTCCCACCTTCCCTGGAGTGAAACAGGAGCAGAGTAAGCCTATCTCAGCAATGAGGTGGTGACTATGCGCTGAGGGGGAGTCTTGATGTGCTGTTTCTTTGTATTTTTTTCTTAACCACCACCATTCAGATATTTGCTTATGTCTCACAGCCCAAGCTTCTGAGTGACTGGCACATTTGGAGTGTGACAGCCTACTAAACTATACATGGGACAAACCGAGGTACCTTGAAGTGTCTCAGAA
The DNA here is from genome assembly GCA_013396955.1 of Regulus satrapa. Taxonomy (NCBI): domain Eukaryota; kingdom Metazoa; phylum Chordata; class Aves; order Passeriformes; family Regulidae; genus Regulus; species Regulus satrapa. The sequence continues at coordinate 476,154 of VWZN01001868.1, forward strand.
TCCAGCTTTGTTTCCTCAAGGAAGAGAAAGAAGTCCCCAGGGCTTTTCAAGCTATGAAAGGGGAGGGGAAGAAGTAAAACATGCCAAAGAGCCATAGTTGGATGCTGCTGTCACTGGGTAACTTGTGGGCATGACTGCTGATTTTGGAGGAGCAGCAGGTTCCTTGATGCATGCTCTGACCTCTCACTTTGTGTCATCACAGAGCCTGGCTTTCAAGGACATAGGACATGGGTTAAATGGCTATTGTAATAGCCCATTATAACCTGGACAAAGGTCAGTCTAAGCTACTGCTCACACTCTGCTTGTGCTAACAGCTAGTCCTCAACAGAATTAAAGTGTGTCCACACAAGCTGCCCACACAGGGTCTCCACTGACCCAACACTTTAAAGGTCCAGCCTAGAGAGTAGCATTCTGGCTTCAGATATCAGCAGGGAGTAAATTCCTGGGTTAGGTCACAAGCATCGGTTAAGGGTCTACTTGCAACCTGCAAGTAGAAAAATCTTAAATTTCCTTGTCACTGAATGGTGAAATCTAGCATTTGAAAAGGAACCATTTCAAGATGGGTATGGTGAGACCTCTTCCTTCTCCTGTGGATACCCATACAGCTACAGTTCTGAACGTAATCTCCAGAGCAATAATGTCATATATTGATTTGGCCAGGAACACAGACATGTCTGTTTATACTCACCAATGTAAATATACCCTATGCATGAGCACAGCAAGCTAAGTTTGTCACTGAAGCCATTAAGAAATGCCCGTAAAGGAAGTTTTGCTCCACATCAGAGCTGCAGTTAAGAGTGCCTTTGAGTGATCACTTCTGAACCTAGCTCTCCTGTGTTTAGCTATCTTACTTGCGCATTTGAAGGCAGGTGGCTTGTTTCTTTTCTCCTTTGGGATGAGGCTCATGGTGATACCATTCTTAGCTAATAACTGGTGGAATATGGGCCCCAGAAGTGGGACTTGAGCCCTTTCTCAGCAGTCTCAACAACACTGTAGAGATAGTAGTTTCATCAGACAGGTGAGAATGGGAATAGCAAAGAGAGAGTGCTTCAGTTTTTCTCTGCTATGTGCATCACTATGCAGCAGAAAGCACAGACCATAGAGCCAGAGGTAGCAGAAAGGACTGCCATGAGTGGTGCAGGTAATAAGTATTCCCACTGAAAATAAGAGGCTCTGAACCCTGAAGCTTGGCCCTCCCTACCTACACGCAATGTTAAGACAGCATCTTGCCTTTGCTCTATTTATCTCTGCAACTAGAGACTCCTTGACTGCATTGCTGCTCACTTCAGTGCAAAGTAGGATGTGGTGCTCTTCCCTGCTACCTCTCCTCTCTCAAAATGAAGAGAACTGAAAACTTTTGTTTCCCAAAGCATTCAAGCTGCCAGGCAATTGCACAAAGGGCAGACAGCGGTTGTCGTGTTTGAAAGGAAGTGGCTGAGAACGCTGAGACCAAGAGTATATGAGACTATGCTGACATGGTCTTTTGCAGATGGAGGTGAGCATGTTTTGTCCTTTTTCCAAGCCAGATGGGGAACTGCTTTACTGTAAGCTGATCCTGAGTAATGAAAACACACCCCTTCATGTTCAAAAGCTTCTAGTTAGCACCATGTGCCCCAGAAAACAAGCAGGAGGGCTCTCAATTGCTCCCAAAACCCAGAGTAGTTCTGCACCTTATGGTCCTGTGGACCTTCAGGGCAAACCCCGTAGGTTCTGACCCAACACCATATGAAGCAGGGAGACCCTGCTTGTGGAAGGAAATAGGAATGGTTTAACTATGTAACCCCTGTAGCCCGGCCAGTCCAACAGCCAGTAAAACAGGCGGTTGCTTTTTCTGCCACGTGCTGCAAAAAACACCCTCAAACCCAACCCAAACCAAACAAAAACATGATAGTGCTACTTTGCTTCTGACAGAGACCAGGAAAATGAGGCGGAAGCCTATGTCTTGAGGAAGCAATTGGTGCCTCTCATTCTTTACTTCTCTGGCAAGACCGAGAGTCTTGTTCTCCTGAGCTCTAAGGACTTGCTCCAGGCTTTGTCCTTGCTTTCACTGTACCTTAGCACTTTCTGCTACGTAGGAAAGCAGGCCCCCAATTCCTCTGCTTGCAGGAGGGTTACACTCCTTTTCTACTTGAGCAGTTTGTGGGTGGGAGGGCTGGACACATACAATAGGGCTGTACCGGGCACCTAAGGAAGGGCACCTATACATTCTTGAGAGACATCTAACTGAGACGGGCAAAATTTTCTGTGTGACCTTCAGTATGCACCTACATTTTGCCCAAGTTGTATTTTTGGCACCTAAGAGGTGGTTTAGAATGCTCAGGTTCATCTTATGGTGCCTTGAAGAAGTTCTACCCCCGTACCTCAAAAAGGAGATTTTATGCCTCCTCCTCCTCCTCCCTTGGTGAGGGAGCCAAGGAAGAAGGAAGTATTCTGTGTTTTTTGAATAGCATAGCAGAACAAGAATCAGAGAAAGAATCAGAGAAAGAGGAAACAAACTGTGTGGGAAAAATCTCAGCCCCACTGAAGTCCTTGGCAAAAATTTCACGGATTTCAAAAACTTTCTATTCTATGGGTGCATGTCTCATGCATGAGCCTGTGTCTCACTGCAGACCACTTTCAATGGCACAGTTTTAATAAGTTATATGACTACTGCAAAGGGTGAAATGTCACCTTCACAATTTTTATTAGGTTGCTACTCTGACTAGCAAGCAGCCTCTCTTTACATCAGACCTGTATCAGGTAATACAGGAAGAATACTGTATTATCAAGAAAGCTTTTCACTCACAATATGGAATAACTGGCATTTAATATTTCTCCTTGCTACTCTGTCGTGTTCCTTTCTGTTCTATTGCATGTTGTCTCATACACGTACTGCGTTCAGTGAAGATTCCCATATTCAGCCTCACTTACTTTGGTTTTAGGTGCATGGCTAGGGATACTGGAGAAGAAGTGTGGTGAACTGTATCTATAATTACAGCTCAGCTATTTATCCATTCAAAAATAACACAATAAAATTTTGAGCAAAAATAATATTCAGTATTTTGCCAAGAAAGTCTATTGTTTTTCTGCAGTCACATGCCAGCCATTACTCAATAAAATTCCACACATTATCTTTCTCCTGAGTTCAGAGGGCAGTTGCCAAGTGAAATTTCCACCTGTAGGTGCTGATTTAGTTTTCTTTTTATGATTCCTCTTCCAGATTTGTAAGAGAATTTAATTAGGCTTCTTATAGATTTCTTTGGCAATTTTTGAATATATATATCTATCTCCTTCTTGATTACGATCCCCTTTAACTCACTGGATGTCCCAAATTTTAAGCTTTGCATGGAATCAGTTGCCTTTGGCTATGTTTGGTATTATGTTACCTTCTGTTCAGTTAACGGTGTGGAGATAGACCATAAGCACTGGAAAAACCTCAAAGCTCTTTTCTGCTGTTTTGAAATTGAGAAAGCAGAAACATAATTGCTTTTGTTGGATCACAATCCTGAATAGCAAAAGACTTTTTAAACATCTGCCCTTCCTTTGATTGGCTTTACATCTTCTCTCTTTTTTGTCTACTGTTCATTATTCTGCATTTTATTCGCTAATGAAAAATTCTATCCATGACAATATTTTCATATGCTGTAAGATGACTGTGATTCAATGCATTTAATCTGATCTAGCCCTACAGAAAACTTAATAGAATGTGACAATATATGTTAATTCTGTGAGGTTTGTATTTCCATCTTGCTTGTGCAATATCTGATCTGTCCTGCCTACAATCTCAGTGCAATCTCCTGCAGCCCTGACTTTCAGCAGAGCCAGAGTCTAACTCCCAGCACGTATTTGCAACACCTATTGAAGTCAATCGGCATCATGTAGCTTTATGGAAAGTAAATTTTGCTTTCTTTGTCACTGAAGCCCTGCTCCTATGCAGATCTGTGACAAATCAGCACTGACTTCATTCTGCCAAGATCAGGTGTCAGAATTGTTACGTTTTACATGGGATTCTCTCTGATGGGAGAACTTGCATGTGTTTCCAGGTGCTGATCTGCCGCTCACTCTTTATCACTAATCGAATGACTTGATATGTCTCTCCCCTTTCTTACTTTTTTAATACCACTGTCAAATACCTATCATGGCATTAGTATGCATTCCCAGGGAAATGTAGCAGCCAGAAATAATGCTGATCCCTGAGTGGATTGGAATAATCCATTCATTCTGCAGGGAATAGCTATCCCTCTTCAATAATAATATTGAAATTAAGAAATCACATTATGTCTTTTAACATGGGAAGACAATACAAATAATTGGGGAATTTCCTAATGAGTCTGTTATTAAAACAGTATCTAGAGGAAACCTGAGCACACAGACAACTGAAACATGTCCTTTTCTTTTTTTTCCTGGTTTGAGCATAATGCCTGATATCAATACCACAAGTATTTTCAGTGCTACCTGGGAGTAAGGGGAAATGAAAGCAGGAGACTTTTGAAAAATCGCTTCTGATTTTGCTCATTTAAGAGCTACGTATTTCAAAAGAAATGAGGGCCAAACTTTCAAGTGCCAATAGTCCCCTGTTGGATCCAGATTTTCAGAAAGATTCCATTCTCATTTACACTTCTCAATAGAGCATTTTTCCACAAGTGCTCAGCAGCCAGCAATTCTTTCTGGCCAGGAAGCCATTGAGAAAGCTGGCCTTTTTTTTTTTCCTTTTTTTTTTTTTTTCCTTCTGTGCCTAAAAGGAAATTGGGAGCTCTTTTGTGAATAAGGTTCTTCAGACAAGTTATGCTTGATGAGCCTGGTTCTGAGGGAAGAAGTGAAGTACAACTTTCCTCTCTGAAGCCTCCAGAGGCTGTGGGCTCTAGAAAGACCCAGTCTACTGTTGGGCAGAGATAGTTCTGAGAGAACTAGCTTGGAGACTGGAAGCAATGGAGAAACACCCATAATTCCTCCTGGAGCTTTGCAGTATGTGAGGGAACAAGTATTTCCATGAATACCAGAATTATTCCGGAAGCCTAGTTTCCAATGGAGTTAGTGTTTCATGGCTGACTGACATTTTAAATGAATTATATTATTGCTGCACTGTGAATTCTGCCCTTATCAGACACTGGAGAATCCATAGGGGAGAGAAGCCTTGGCTGCGGAGTGGATTCCCTTATATCTAATAAGGTATAAGCTCTGGCTGAAGCTTTCCTTCACATACATCCAGTCTCTTTCCCAGGTGGATTCTCTCTGTGTCAAATGAGAACTGAGCGTGGGCTGCAGCATTTCCATCAGTAGAAAAACTCCTCAGATTTCTATATTCGCAAAAACTTACCAACTTGATTACCTCTGGAACCTCTACCTTTCTGCCAGGTTCAGCTACAATTACCCAATGGGTACAAAAGTACAAAAGTTTTTAGACAACTGCACACACACACACACACACACACAGCAATTATATGAGCTGTGCTTCCTCATGGAGCCAGGCTAAAAACACCCACTGATAAACTCTAAATGACTGAAGCCTGCTGTGTCTCTGAGTGAGTCGGGCAGGCTGTAATAAAGGGCTGTGTGGAAAGAGAAATAAATTATTCTGTATCTCCTGTCCCACATAGCAATCAGGCATGTCTCCCTCTGCCACTAGCCATGGGGTGTCCCCGTCAGACACGACCGCTGCTCAGCCCCTTTGGCACGCAGCGCACCGTAGGGGCAGTCAGGGGGGCTGGAAGGGTTCCTGGCTGGTCTGCCACTGGGAAGGATTGGCAGGGTTTCTTGCAGTTTCCTTTCCCATGAGCAACTAGCAGCAATCAAATACAATCTAGCCCTTATTATTTGCCGTTAGTTTCTTTGATTGTGATTTGGAAATACGTTGCTAAGGAAAGCAAAAGCCGTGGTTAACTGATTGATAGAAAATAAGAGTCATAGAAAACATCTGGAGGGCCAGATGAGTACAAGCCATTGTTTCGTTTAATACCCTTACAATATTTGCTGCAAACAGCCAAGCTGAAGGGTGGATTCTTCATCATTTTTACGATGTGCTTATTCCAAAATATTAGTGAATGGGCTTTGACAGAAATGTTTGATTCATGCCCTTTTGCCCAGGTATTACCATGACTTGGCTTCCTGAGGCCATGTAAGGCCAAATTATAAGAACATAATATCAAAATATAAGAAGGGTCATACTGAATAATACCAATATCCCTCTAGACTCTTACTTCTGATGGTGACTAATAGCAGATGTTTAAGAAAAATTACAAAGCCAAAATATGCAGCCGTTGTTCTCTGACACACTCTCATATCTTCTTGTGATTAGAAGCTAGAGAGCAAGCTGAGCCAGAATTGGTATCTTTGGAGTTAAGATGGATGGAAAGGTGGATGGATGGATGGATGGATGGATAGATGGATGGATGGATGGATTTTTTTTTTTCTACTTGGTTGTTCCTCCTCATCCTTTAAGGGTAAAAATAGGTAGGTTACATCCTGCCTAGGAAAAAATGGTGATGGAAATCCTGCAGCTGGAAATTTTGGAGAGACCCGTAAGAATGAAACTTCATCAAGCTGCAGTGGCATGTCTAAGCTCTCAGAACTTCTGGCCTTCTTCCTTCAGCTTAACCATACATTTGTGGGGTGGGGCTGAGGGTTGAAGCTGACTGCAGATGTCCAGACCCTCCCTTCAGGTGGGCTGGAAGAAACAAGACCAGCACATCACCTGGCTGACTGTAGAGCCCTTCAGCTGCAGCCCTGGAGCCGACACCCTGGTTGAAACATGCTCTTCAAACCCCTTTAAGCAGAGTGGGCTCTGAGTAGACCGAGATAGTTAACTGAAATGTGGTTGATGGCCAACCTAATTCAAGTCTTCACTGGTGCATTTCCATGCTGATCACAGTTGTTCAATAGCTGTGATTTACATGTATGTCAGTGTGTCATGGATTTTTCAAAGAAACCTCTCTGGGCCCAGGGGGACAGAAAATATTAGCACATTTCTGATTTCACAGACACTGATTTCACAGATACTGATTCACAGAGTTGAAATCACTTTTAAAAGTGATTTTTTTTTTCAAATTTCAGAGTGAACTGGTAAGAGGACCAGATATAGAAACTACTCACTCCTAACACTTTGTTTTCAATGGCTGCCCAGCACTTCCTTTCACTTAATTTACTGTTAAACTTAGAGATCCATATACCAAGGGGACTGTTTCCTGACAGAACTTTATTCAATATTTATGACATGCACTTATTATGGTGATCATATACAAAATTACATTGTTTTGATTCCTTAGGTGGTATTTTAACTAACAGGAATTGTTGCATTACCAAAAAAAAAAAAAAAAAAAACCCAACCAAAATAAAAACCCAAAAAAACCCCAAAAACAAAACCCAAAGAAAGCCAAACCCCTAACAAGAAAACAATAAAAAAAGGGCTAGCATTTCCGAAATACCATGGGGGTTTTTTCTGAATTCACATGTCAGTTCTGAATTCATTACAATACAAAGCTGGTTATAGTGCCAATACATTTTTGCACTTCATTCAATCTAATTTTACTGTGAGTTTAGATCAACCATNAGAAAAGAGAAAGCAAACCTTGAATATGTTTTGTCTCCCCAAGTCAAGTGACTACCTTGCTTCTTCAGGTTCCCTTCCCAACATGTTTTGTTAGCTTACCTGTTTGCCCTTGTTATGAAGCCACTCATATTTTAAGTAGGTTTTCTATAGTCTACCATGAGCAAAATATTAGCTTGTCAGAAGTGGTTGCTGAGCTTGTTTAGCCTGTGGCTCAGGAATGCTGATATTGTAAGAAGTTCTGTAAGCAGAGAACAACCATGAGGGCATCCACTGCAGCCTTTTTTTAATTCTCTGGGGACTATTCCTGCCCTTTCTCACATCACATTCATTTCTACCAAAACCTGATGTAGTTCTAAAACCACCCCTGCTGAATCACCCTCCAAAGCAGAACAGACATAGAGTAGTCCCTGCCCTTTGCTATTCCATTAGACATTGTCTATTACCTGTGAAAGGGTTTTCCAGGAAACCTACACTAATATAACACCAACAGAACCACCTCAGTGGAACTGTTTTGATGAACAAAATAATAAACCAGCAAAAATGCTTTTTTTCCCTGATATTTTTCTATCCACCTCAGGCAATTGTTTTCATGCTTCTGACAGACACAGCAAGGATAGCAAAACTTTCTGCATAGATGAGAAATCCTGAGGGGTGTAGAACAGAATATTCACTGCTGGTTGTGGTTGCTGCTCAGTTGTCTCTCTGGGCTGCCTTATTGTGTGAGGGAGTTTACTTTTAGAACTGGAGATTAATGGAGATTTTAGGTTGATGCCATTATATTTTTAAATTTTCCCTTCTTAATATGTCTTATTTAAAGAGAGCATTAGGGTCTAGCATTTACTGGTACTATAGAAAATAAAAACAAGAGCACTTTAAGAAAGATCAACAGATAGCCAAAGTACTGGCAATATTTGATCGTTGGGATGTATTTATTGAAAGAAGACCCTTTTTTTGAAGGACAGACTCTGCCTAAGCAACTGTGGAAACAGCTTCTGGAAGCAAGTCTGGCAGAACTGATAAGCAGAGCTTTGAACTAAGAAAGGAAGGGTACAAAGTCAAAGACTTGAATAATCTCCACATGCCCATAGAGCACCAGAGGAGAAAGCGTAAGAACATGAGGGTATGCCAAAGGATAAAGAAATTTAAGTGATCAGAATGGCAGGAAATAAGGAAAAAGAAAGTGCAGACTGTGAAGACAACTGCTTCTGAGGTGGCAATACAGTGAGTGTCAGGTTCAGGTCTTGACAAACTGTGTTTGTGGGGTAGAGAAACTTTTAAGAACAATATATGTTTCAAAAAAGGGAAGAGCATAAACTAAGCTGGCAGGGCACTAGGTGGGACAGGTATACACTCAGAACAGATCAGAATAGCAATCACAGCTGGAACACTGGTCTCCAAGCACATGCATTATTCAGAAAAGCAGAGGTAAAGGTGAAGGTGGTGGCAGAGAACTGTGCATTAATTATATGAAAAACTGCAAAGAAGGATGTGCAGAAAGGATAGCATGCAAAAAGCAGAATTTATTCCAGTTAAAACCATTTTGCGGAAAGCTGGTGAAGGATAGTACTTAGACAAGTGGAAGCCCCCTGATTTGGCTCTAGTTGTATGTAAAGACATCAGTGATGCCATTAGAGAGACAAGTTCTATTGAGTTGGTATCCTGCAGGGAAATTTTTACCTCCTCAAATATGGATCTAAAATAACCACCACTAAAAATGACAGACTGCAGATATTTACGGATGTAATAGTCAGCAAATGTCCTAATAAAATTCTCACAGAGCCATTAGAAAGTAATGCTGATTGAGTCTTGGTTTTGGTAACTGATAAATGCAGAGGAAAAAAAAAAAGTAAAAACTACCTCGGTTCAAGTGATCAAACTGACATTTCCTAATTAAATGGAACAAATAACTGACTCTGCTAATAAGATTTTACATTTCAAAAGGGCAGAGTTTGGTAAACTTTTGGAATTGATTCTTAGCGTCAGATGGATTGCAGAGTGTGAGCAGTAAAATATGAGAGGGGCCTGGAACTTGTACAGGTCTAAGCAACTAAAAGTTTTGGGGATTTGTACACCAGACAAAAGAGAAAGACTGGCTGTGTAACCACTTCAAGCAATGTGCTAGTACATTATGTTATGTCTTTTAAAAGTAAGACCAGGTCTTAGGCAGGGAATGGATTTAAATGTGACAGGAAAGATTGCACCAAAGTCTTCCTAAGCTTTCTTGGATAATATCCTACACAGGGGGAACAGTGTAATACTCTTCACTAGTGTTTCACTACAGCATTTGGCACAGCAGTGCAGAAGATGTTATTTGTTAGCTGGAGCTCTGCAGAAAAACTGTGTAATAAGGATCTGACTCATAACATACAGACACTACTGGAAAAAAAAAAAAAGCATCACAAGGCTGGACAGAAGCAATTAGGAAGGCACATCAAACTAAGTGTAGGGACAAATCTTGGTTTGTGTTTTCATAAATGATCATGATACTAGTACAGACTTCTAAATGTTTAAAGATACAGCATTTAGAGGTATCATTAATTGAAGAAAGACCATGTCAATGCTCTGAAAATCTGTAAAGATTAAACAAAAATTGTAAATGCAAAGTTACTGCTAGCAGTACAATTTCCCCTAGGTGCTCCAAGCTTATAAGTAAGCACAAATACCTGGCCATGCTATGCGAAGTAATTCTGATGCTACAGTATGACCCAGACATCAAAACAGGCAACTAAACTCCAGTGAAACAGATGTCCAAAACTGTTAATGCTCTAACAGAAAACCTGAGGAGATTGTGTGTGCAGCCCTGAGCACCCATGCTCAGGAAAGCTCAATTTCAGCTGTGCAGAGCCATGACTGCACTAAGGTTGCAGGCTTGATCCCTGTACAGACCATTCACCTAAGAGTTGGATTCAGTGATCCTTGTAGATCTCTTCCAGGCCAGAATATTCTGTGAATGACATAACTTAGAATCATAGGATCATCACAGAATATCCTTAGTTGGAAGGGACCCACAAGGATCACAAGGATCCAACTCCTTGCCCTGCACAGAACCATCCCAAGAATCACACCATGTGCCTCAGAGTTGTCCAAATGCTTCTTGAACTCTGTCAGGCTTGCTGGTGTGACCATTTCCCTGGGGAGTTCTAGTGCCCAACCACCCTCTGGATGAAAAACCTTCCCTTAATATCCACCCTGACCAGTAGGAAACAAGAATAGGACTGCATAACTTGGCTTGTTAAGCTGAAAAAAGGGAAAAAAAGGAGAAGAAAGATACAAGCCAACCACGAGAATTCAACAAAAACAGAATACTATTTTCTAGTTATTAAAGTCATCAGTTGAAAGCAAATCTATGTGTTTGTGACAAGAAGAGGTCTTGCTAGCCCAAGTTAGTCTTGTGGGCCCAGCCATGGCTGAATATCTGAGGGAGAGATTAAAGGGAGAGATTTGTATAATGAAAGAAGACTGCAGGTCTCCTTCAGTGTTTAGTAAATCTTTTCTCATCTTTTCAGTTCCAAACTATTGCTAGTTTCAGTGAACTGAAAAACACAAATCTCGAAAAAACCTTTCATTTCAATTTGGAGCTATATTCTGAAACTTGAGTCATATGAGAGGAAGAACGTGGGTTTTCATGGAAAATTTAAAACATCTTTCTCAGACTTGTCTGACTACTCTGCTGAACTTTGCCATCTGAAATATTCAGACTGGCTATGTCCTACATAGAGAAAAAGCCCTATTCACTACCTACCTGCTAGTCAAACATCATCAAAAGCAAAAATAAAGTTGCCTAGGTTATTTGTCTATTTCCATTTAATGTGTATGCAGTGCTGCTCTTTGCCAGTTTGAAGCTAAACCTACCTGCAGGGCTAAAGACTTGCTCTTCCTCTTGCAATAGGCCATAGGAAATTACCCATTGGCTTCACTGGGACCATGTGGAGTCCTTACAGATGAGCAAGTAGGTATTTTCTTCTCTGCCCACAGGGTCCATCTGCTTCTGCTGCTTCTCCAGAGAGGTCTTTGGAGTGAAATTTTCAATAATAGTAACAACTCCCTTCCTCTTTCCCCCAGATGTGATATTCTGAAGGTGCTTGCTCATGCTTCTGCCATTGTTAGTCTGCCATTCTCTGAGTCATGCTCTACTCTTGAGATTCACCTGTCTGGTCTCCCCCATGACTCAGACAATTTGCTTGTTTCCAGCCCAGTGCTGGAAATCCAGCCTGATGTCCTCCCAAGCTAAATGTGACTGATCCCACCGCCACCACCTGGCTCCAGCTGGTGCCTGAGCCCTTCGAGCGTAGCACACACAAAATGCTTTGGTGCATGTATGTTTCTTCTACCACTTTCCAGTCCAGCATTTCCCTTGCTTTCAATCTCATGCTTGATGGGGTCTCACTAACTGGAAAGTGAGAGAAAAAAAGTTTATAATGGTGCAGATTTAATTCTATGCAAGTTCTGTGTGCCAGACACCGGTATAGGGTTATATTTCAATCCATTGCAACCATATGAAAAGGTGTTCCTATATTCATTTCTGCCTGGCTTCGGTTCTGGAAGTCTTTGTTTTGTTTAATGCCTGGTTCCTAGATACACGTTTTTATGCAGAAAATGTTTGAACAAAAGGGACGGTTCAATTCATCCTGTCATGAAAAAACTCTTAAGACCTGCTTTTAAGAATTGCTCCAGACTGGATTGTAAAGAAAGTGTGCCAAAATAAAAATGCATTTCAGTTGGCATCACAGTAAATTGATCAAATGAGCTACAAGCTGGGGTCATTTTTCCTGAACCTGTTCGAGAGATACTGTTTGTTATAGGCCATACACATTGACACTCAGGAATAACAGCACCCTTGACTAGTCCTGAACCCTGAGCCAGTGCTGAATGCAGCACGTCCTTATCCATACTGCCTACACACAGGTAGAACAGGACCCATCTACCCTAACTTCAGCCATCTGGTCAGGTATGCTATAACTAAGCTAACTGCCTGTCTGCCTGCTATAATTGACTGAGCCGTGCAGGCAACTTCAAAAGGTGACTCATCCCTCCCTTTAGTAGGTGCCTAAGCTTGCTGGCACGAATTGCCCTCCGCCTTTCTCCGTGGAACGCAGAAGGAGCCGAGACTTGGCCTACACATTAACCAGTATATGGCTAAAGTTAGTGAAGATAAATCCCATCTGCAGTTAGCGCTGGATCTGATAACTCAACTGCTAAAGCCCCATTTGAACTGCAGGCATTGATTTTAGAAATAGGTATCATGAACTTATTGGTATCAGATGTTGTCCATAAATGGGCAGTTCTAAAGGGAGGCTGGGGTGGGGGGAGGGATAGTAACCCCTTGATTGTGGAATTACATGATTACTAAATGAATATGATTCTTCAGCAGGCTGTTTTTAATGTCGGGGTTGTGTTTCTAATGAAGGAAAACATGTTGTATCACTGATCCATATCACAGTCCTCATGCTGTCTGCTATGAAGAGAAGGCGAGCTCTAAACTCAAGATCTATCAGATTTTTATTCATACCTGCAGAAATAAAACCATAAGGTTGTTCGCTTTTAAAATTGAAATAGTCTCTGTGCAGTGTATCTGATTCAAACCATATTGCTAGCAAGGTGGAACCTTGAAAACATTAAGATTTTTCTATGGTAAAGTTAAAGATTAGAGGGCCCTGAGGAAACAGAACACATGGGCCAAAAGTTTTAAACCCAAATATTAAAGATAGTGAGCCAAGTCAAAACATTGGCATCTACATGAAGGGATTGTGAATCACAGAAGGACTGAGCACCCGCTGAGTCTACTTATTCCCCAGCACTTCTGAAAACTACTCCAATTTTAATTAAATAACTTCATGTGAATTAAGTTGCTTCAGTTTTTTATAAAGGAATATGTATGCTCCTTGCTTTATTAGAAGAACCCCAAAAGGGTTTGGCCCCTTGTCTTTCTGCACTGGAATGGGAAGAACAATGAGAGAAGCCTTCAGTTCCGACAGAGGGATTTTTTCAGTTGAAACAGAATTAACCCCACAGAAAAAAAACCAAAACCAACCAAACAAACAAACTAATGAAACCACCAGAGAACAGAGGCCCATCACACCACCAATGGCTGATCAAAAGGACTTTGAAGAAACAGAAACCTGTCACCACACCTTCAAAAAATTTTAACTCAAACGCTTATGATGGGCTCAGCCCGATCTGCTGCACAGTGAAAGATACTTCTGACTTGCCACAGCTTCTGCCTCTTCACAATCCTGTCTGTGGCCCTCCTGGGGCTGACCTGGGAAATGCATTGTGTTAAATTAGCTCAAGGAACTGTTCTCATTTTTTCAAGTATGAGAAAACTCACAACACTGAAGTGATTTAGAAACCAAAGCTTAACTCCTTTGAGTAACAGAGAAACCCCAAAGTTACTCTAGATGACATAGTAAGAGAGAATAGGTGTCATACTTTAGGTTGAATTACAATCTTTATGTCCCATCCTAATAGACACAAAATAATATCTGCTACTGTAGAGCTCAAAGCAGGTCTCCACCACCAATATCAGGAGGACCTTTCCCAAGCTAGAAGTTGTGACAGCAAAATGTGCCATGTGCCATTCTTCTGAATCTGCAGTCATTGTGAAGTAAAGCATGAGGAATCTTCCATTACAGTTCATGTAGAAGTGGAGGAAAAATTTTCCTTTCTTAGTTTAAAAAACTTTCTCAGCTGAAACCAGTAATTGCAATTTCCCAATGTGACCACAATCCTGGGCTTCTCTGCTGTTCCTGTCCTCTGCTGGACAGCATGGCTTTGGATAAGGCACAAAAGATTTGTCTGTACAGACCTGCTCAATTCACAGCATACTGAGCCTGTGATGCCAAACACAACATCAAGGATGCCAGTCTTAGGGAAAGGCACTTGAAATTCAAGTACTGAGAAAACTAACTTTTAATGCATGTAAATCCTTCAGTGGAACTAGCCATAAACCTCGCTAGCCTAACTCTTCCTAGGTGGCTAATGAACTGGAGTGTGTCTCATTTTTCATGCCGACTCTGAGGCATCTTCGTCTGGCTGTTAGAGGCTGCCCATAAACCCAGAAATGCATTTTCCTTTCAGCATAGATAGAAGTTTCCCTTCTTTCCAATAGTTGAAGAAGAGGAGCATTCCCAGAGTCAAGAATGAAAATCTGTTCCTGTCAGTTGTTATACACATTATCTTTTCTTGTCAATAAAACTGGTTCAGTGATGGTATGCTATTTCTTTTTTTTTTTTTTTTCTTCTTTTTTCACATTAAGATTAGTTTTTATTTACAAACCTTATCTTGATACTGGAATAAACTTGTGTTATTTTTAATTGCTGATGCTCATGGGTGTCAGAAAATGACGTGGGACAGGAACTATGAATCAGACTTTCACCTCTGAAAATGAAAAACCCGATAAAATTTGACCAAGCAGCAGAGTATTGATCAAGGAGTCGTTGCTCTTGCTTAATTGTCTGGTTTATGTAGTGGCCTGTAGTACAGCACAATTAGAAAGGATAAAGTCCTGGTCACCTTGCACTTAAAATTCCTTCTGGTGTGTAGGAAGGTTTTGCTGTATACAATAAAGCAAGAAAGAACACCTCAGGGGACTTCAGAGTTGAATTTTAAGGTCTAGGCTTTTCAGAACAATTAGTTGTTCTTCTTTTCAGAAGGCATAGGCAATGTAGGTGGATGAATCTAGTTTCCAAATGGTGCAGGCACCATCAAAGGTGTTTCAGATGTTATGCCAAAATAAAGAGAGAGTTAGAATCTGAATATTTCTGGAGGGGCTTTAAGACTGAGGTCTTGAATATACAACAAAAAAAATTAGACTAGTAATTCTAGTTTAGGCCTGAATCTCCCCCATTGGTGTCTGGAGGAAGTAAAAAAATCTCACACAGGACTTGGTAACATAAACCCTATCTTCTTGGGCTAGGCCTTAATAGCAGCAATTCAGAGTCAAAGTCGGTGACGCTCAGGTACCTAATCTGCCAAAATCACCTGGGCAAATTTAGCCTGGCCATCTAAGTAACACGGGATTTGCCACATGCAGAAGTGACATCCAAAGGCATTGGACAGCCTGGGCTGAAAAGTAAGTACAGTTGAGTGGTTTGTGCAAATACAGTTATTGCTAGCCAAAGGCTACAGTGCCATTTTATGACTTGAGGTATGGACAGAAAGATTTCTGTGCTTCTTTGGGACTCCCCGCCAACATGCATGTAGAGAAGACCTAAGTAAACACAGTAAAATTGGTATGTGTATTTGAAGACTTAGCTTGCATTCTGTACCTGTAACAGAAATGCAGAAGCAGAAATAACGATAACTTCAAATCTAAAGAAAAACTTACATCCTGTTCAGCAGAAATACCTGCATTCCCTAATTCTAACTTGAAGCCTTAGAGATGGCAAGAGCTGAAGTGAGCAGGCACCTGTAGAGATTGGATGTGACCCTGAACGAGCTCAAACGCTGTGGAGTCTCTTTTTCTTTTTCCTGCTCATGCCACAGGCCTGGGTTACACAGTGTCCTAATTTGGGCAACTAATGCAGTGATTTAATGGAATTAGGGTGACCAAGCAAGACGCTTTCCATCTGGATGTGGACAGAGGCATAGCTGAAGTGCCCCATCAAAAGGGCAGCATCATAATTTAACTGCAAAAATTAGCATATGCTCAAAAAGTTTGGAAACAAAAAGCCTCCTGGGATACTAAAGATACTAAAGCAGCAGAATGGGGGTCCTGTTCATTTGTAAGACACAGCAGCTGGCTGGGGCCCTCCCTGACCTCCCTGAAAAGGGAAAGAAGTCAAACGTGCTGGGTTGAGAGGTCCTCTCCTTCCACCCAGACCCTGCTGGAATTTATTCATTCCCTCTCCCTAGCCTCCCACCCCTAAAAATAGAGGTAGCTCTTCCAGCTCTTCACCGCTACAACGACACAATAAAGCAGCAGAAGCTGGGGGAAGCTCCTGGAGAATCAGCCCCGGCCGAGTTACAGAGCACCTTTTGGGCAGGTTTTATGCACAGGATGTGCGCCCTTGCTCACCGGGGGCACCTCGGCGCTCCCTCCCGAGAGCGCTGCCCGCGCCGGCCCCGCTCCCCGGCACCGGGCGGAGCGGCCCGGCCTCCGCCTCCCGTTAGATGGCGCTACAGACTTTGCAACCACGTGCAAAGGGGGAGGCCGGGGGGAAATGAGGAATGATCACCAAAGGAATAACCCTGGCATTGTCCGAAACGCGGGGAGTCGGCCCCGCGGTGGGCCTGGGGGAAGCGGAGCCCAGTGGGGATGCTCCCTTTCCCGCCGGCGATGCCCCGGGTTGCCCGCAGCCCCGCGGCGGCTGCGGGGGCTTAGCCCTCCGGAGCCACCGGGGCAAAGTCGGGGGCAAGTGGGCAGGCGAGGGCCCGGCGGAGCCGTCCTTCCTACCGGGCGAACATCCTGCCAGGAGCGGGCAAGGGACGCCGGCCAGTTCCCAACGGGAGAGCTGGGCGAAACCCGCGGGCAGTCTCTCGTCCTTCCCCCGCGTTACTTCTTTCCCAAAAAGCTGCTCGTGCGATGTCCACAGCCTGCTTGGACTCTGACGGCTGTGTGTTTAATCAGTGCCACTCTTTCCCCCCGACGCTTTTTCCTTTTCTTGTTTGGAGTCCCGTGTTTCCCCGCGGTGTAGAACCCCCAAGTTTTCGGGCGGCCGGTCAGCGGCTGCCACGGGGGACCGCCCGGGCGATGCTGCCCTGGATGCGTGGCTCTGCCCCTCGCCCATCCCGGCCGGGGACCGGAGGGATACAGCACGGTGCATGAAACTGCTGGTCCTCAACTCACTGAGTCCATGACCGACTTGCTTCTCTGCACTGTTCCCAGCAGAAAGGCGGCTGGGTGTCCCCAGCCCCGCGGCTGAGCGTGTAGGCGATCACCTTAAGAAGGGGTTAGGGCTGTCCCGGCGCAAAGGTCACCGCCGCACCCCCCTCCCGTGCCTGCCATCGGGCTGGGCACTTTCCGGTGGGGTAAGTTCTCCTTTAAGAAAGCGAACTGTTCCTTATGCATATTTAAGGGTGTTTGCCTGCAGTGCCCAGCTGACATGGGGCTGGAGGCTCACACGCGGGACCCGAGCTCTGGAGCAGTAAATCATCCCCACTTTAAACGCACCCTCTGCCGGGGCTCCAGTTNCCTCTTTTTGCCCTGCACGGGAGCGCCTTGCTGGATGAGCAAGAGTGCCTGTGAGGAGTGGAGAAGAGCACCGGGAGGGTAAGTGAACCCCCTGCTTCAGCCGGGGTGGAGGGGGGGGTGTAAGGCAGGAGGAGACCTCTCACGTCACCCGCGGAGCAGAGGACTCCTCCGTCGCGTCGGGGGTGGGATCCCGGGCAGCCTCTTCAGGCTAGAGGGAGCGGGGAGGGGGGGGAGCC
>VWZN01001869.1:5042-32797 GCA_013396955.1 Regulus satrapa
CAAACCACGCTGATAATGAATTCCTGGTGCTGCTGGTGGAAGAGAAATAACTTCATTCTCTTTTCTCTCATCCTGTAATCACCCACTCCAATATCACTTTGGAGCAGCTCATAAAAATACACAAATTCAAAGCCAGGGATTACAGACAGATCAACCATTAATCCAGAGCCACTTTCCTCGCTGCACATTCAGGATCAGAATTTCTTTTGCACGTTGTGCTGTGGTTTTGTTTTACAAGAAGTGGCCAGAGAAAGGTTGATTTGTCATGAAATAGGAGGGTTTGAAAGTATTTCAATACCTATATTTCCCTACTCAGGACTGGGGAAAATAAGGAGTTTTTCACTGGCTAAAATAATCAGCTGAAAAATTCACCCAAGAGTATCCATCTTGGATATTTTTGTCAGAGCATTCAAAAATTGTCTTTGTAATACTTAACATATTTAAACATTTATTTAATATATTTAAATATATTAAATACATTTCTTTATAACAAAAATTATAAATTAATAAATAATAAATATTTATATACTTATTTAATACTCAAATCTGCTGGTTGAGTTTTTGCTGATCTAAATCTATTCAGGACTCAACCACAGTCAAAATTTAAAGCAGTACCAGGGTTTGTCCTCTCCTACCCGAGAAGTTCAACTGTATTTAAGGTGGATTTAAGTTCCTTTAGGTGACACAGTAGGTTTAAAATTAAAGCACCTCTTAACCTGAAACTGGATTTATTTTTTTTTATTTTAGTCAAAGTCTCTGGAGGAAAAGCAGCAATTACCAACTCCCCATCCCTGCCAACCCTGGGCAGCCTATTCTCTTTTTCTGAAAGATGGGGAGATTACAAACACCTCTTGCATTCAAACCTGCCCTGTAAATCTGATCTTTCTTCTCACTATTGCACATGAAGATCACTCAGGAACAAACAGTAAAGCAGCAACAAACAAAATATGCCCCAAAACATTGTGTTGTCTGAGCAAATCTGCTGCCTGGAACCACGAATCATCTTTAATTACAGAATCGTTAAAGTTGGAAGAGAACTTGAAGATCATCCAGCCTCAAAAAAAGGTGCAAGACAAGATCCTGGTCCTATAGGATCCCAATCCTGACACCTGCTCAGTCTCCCCAGTGCAGGGATTTGCAGCCCAGCCGATTTTCCTCTTTGGAAATGGCAGAGAACTGGGCTGGGCAGTGACACGGCCGATGTCCAGCTCCCAGCAGGGTTAGGATGGAGCAGGAGGGTAGCAGCAGGGACAATCCCACCCAGGATTTCCCACAGGAGAGCAGGGACAGGACACTGAGCACCCAGAACAGCAGGGAGGGTTTTTCTCCTGGATTCACAGGTGGGGAAATACAACACACGGAAAATCAGTCGCTGCCCAGGGTGGCACAAGAATTCTGCTGCCAGGAGCTGATCCAGTCATTAAGCCAGGACCCAGGAGAGGCATGAGGAACAGGACTGCAAAGTTCACATAAGAATTCCCAGAAAAATTGATTGGTTTGGGTGGGAAGGGACCTCAAACCCATCCCATTCCTTCCTGCCATGGCAGGGACACCTCCCACTGTCCCAGGCTGCTCCAAACCCATCCAGCTTGGCCTTGGGCACTTCCAGGGATCCAGGGGCAGCCACAGCTGCTCTGGGAATTCCATCCCAGCCCCTCCCCATCTCCCCAGGCAGGAATTCCTTCCCAAGATCCAAACTAAACCTTCCCCCCCTTCAGCCTAAAGCCATTCTCTCCTGTCCTATCCACACCCTTAAATTCCCTCTCCAGCCTCCTTGTGACCCCCCAATAGGTGCCTATTTGGGGGAAAACACCCCAAATAGTATTATCTTAGAGTTGTTGTTTTTTTTAAAAAACAACCTATTTCTTCACTCTGAAAAGAAATTTGAAGTATGTCTTAAATACAACACAGTCCTGACCAAATGATCCTGAACAAACACGAACGTTGCTGGTCAGTGATCACAGAAATGTTTGAAATCAAGGCAAACAGAAGTGGAACAAAAAGCCAAGGGAAGCTGTGTTTGCTCACCTGTGTGAGCTCAGCTCCCTGGAAGCTTCCCTGCCTTCCCACTCCAGGTGGTTTCAGGTTCCTGCTGAGAGGAGCTGGCACTCCCAGGAACGTTTTTAAACTTTCAACAGATCCAAGAGGGTGAAATACTAAACCTTGCAAATCAGTGGCAGGGCAGGTAATGACAAGAGGCAGCTCTTTAGGCAGAGCTTTTGGAGCCTGATTTAAGATCTACTCCTCACATGTAAAATTCCCACTTAATACAGGCTTTTACACATTTATATGACATGATTTATTTTTTAAGTTGTTACCAACTGAAAGTTATCCTCCTGGGACTGCAAAGCTGAGAGCTTTTAAGACAAGCATTTTTCCAGAATGCCTTTTTTTTTTTTTTTTAATGAGTTTCATATTCTCCTCAAGAGTTTATCAAAAAGCAAAGCCATGGAGGGAAAAGGGTTGATGTCATTCATTTGTAAGATTACAAAAAGGACAAACAAACTTTTGATAATACATAAAATGGGATTAATCTCATCATTCTATTTATTTAACATTAATATTAGCTGGGAGTATTTATTCCCAGCCAGTTAATTCCTTCAGTTTTGGAGTGAGAACAAACTGATCTGTAAATACAAACCCAACATAATTCAGCAGGAAATGCAGATTTTCCTTAATCAACAGGACACGGCAGAGCCTGATCCCACCTTTTTAATTCATGTGGATTCCCTGTGGAAGCATACAGCTGTGACTCCATGAGCTACCCACAAAGTGTTGGTGCTCACAGGACAAGGAAAGGAAAGAGAAGGGGAAAGAAGCGGGGGAAAAAAGAGGGAGAAGAAAAGCTGGGACTGAACGAATTGAGGAGACCAACAAGGTCCTGTGATCCTTTACTGCCAGTTCCTAGAGGATGCCAGGGAACTCCCATCACAGGCGAAGGGTTTTTCACTCTCCAAGCAGAAAGGCCCCACATCCACAGGGAAAGCCATGCAAGGTTTCACTTCTCGCTGAGGATGAACTCCTGGACTTGTGCTAGAGCTTAATTTCCCCCCAAAACCCAGGAGTGTTTGCAATCCACATCCTGGAACCACTCACCTTGCAGTTCAGTGGCACTGGGTGGTTTAAATCCCTGCCTAGGGGAGAGCTCCTTTTTTAGGATTTGCTGTCATTAAACATTTAGCTCGATACTTACCCAGCCCTCAGCTCTGTGATAGCTAATTTGTGCCCATCTGTCTTGAAATGATTAGGGCCTAATCTAGTGAATTCATTGGGCTGCTGTTAAAACTCTTCCTGAATTATAATGACCCAACATCACAGCAGAAAGTCCTGGAAGATGCTGGATGTTATTTTGGAGACGCTGATCTCCATAATAATGGAGCTGATGGAAGAAGGAGCAGCAGGCCTGGCTCAGGCTGGGGGGGGATTCACTGCAGATATCTGGCTGAATATTTAAAGATTGGTTTTTCTCCTCATTCAGCTCTGTCACTGCAAGTCACCTCCCCTCCATGCTCATTAGACACCACGGAGTGTAATTAAAACACATTTGGATGGAGTGACTCCGCAAACAAGCAACGCCACGATGAATTCACTCCTGTCCTCTCCAAATACTTGGGAGAAAAGCAGTTTTTAAAGCAGGTATGTAAGGAGCACAGCCCATTGGTGAGTGCTGACAACCCAAGAAAAAGCTCTTTTGTCAGCCCAGGCAGCCCTGCAGAGTATGGCTGGGATGACATTCCAGCAGCAGAGCGGAGGCAAGGAGGGAAAGCTTTGCAAGAACAATTCCCTTCTATGAGGACACCACGCCAGGCTGGCAGACTTGGGGCTTTTTGTTTGCAGTATTTTGTTGTCTTGCACACACAACGCTTTGTTCTTTCCTTTTCCTCCCTTCACAAGCACTGGGAATTGTGCAGAGCCATGGATTTGTCCGGAATTCTAGCAAAGGAGAGGAGTGCTCCTCACAAAATCTCTCCTGAGAGATCCACCAAGAGCACTGCAGGACAAGCCCTCGCTGGGAGCACAAAACTGGATACCAGGAGGTCACAGATGGGCAGGAAATTCTACAAACAGCTACAGAAGAAGGGATTTGTTCATTGAGAAACACATATAAACACACTCAATATCTTGCATTCAAACCTGCCCTGTAAATCTGATTTTTCTTCTTGCTACTGTACAGGAAGATCACTCAGGAGCAAACGGTAAAGCAGCAATTGCAATGCATACATCCATTGAGAAATACATGTAAAATATTCAACCACACTTTGTACCTCGCTCTCTCAACTCTGTTTCACATTTGAAAGACTAAGTGGTGAAATAGTAAATCTATCCAGGCAAAGGATTGCCAGCAAAGGAATAAATCAGGACTCAGAAAGCACAGGGGGGATGGTTTTGAGGTGCCAGAGGGAAGGGTTGGATGGGATTTTGAGAAGAAATTCTTCCCAGGGAGGGTGGGAGGGGTTGGATGAAATTCCCAGAGAAGCTGTCGTTGGATGAGTTTGAAACACCCTGGGACAGTGGAAGATGCACTAAAAATTCCCGATAAATTAAAAAAAAAAAATCCTGTCCATTCCCTCCCTAAAACCACCCCACACAAGGTCCTGTACGATCACAAAAAAAGGCAAAAAATAAAAAGCAATAAAGTCCAAAAGTTCCCAGAATTAAAAAAAATTTCCCAAAAATTTTATTCATTCCTTCCACAACACCATCCCATAAAAGGTCCTGGAAGGTCAGAAAAACCCTGAAATAATGCGGAAAAAAAAAGCTAAACCTATGCAGAAAAATGCAAAAAAAAATTCCTGAAAAATGACATCCTGCAGGATCCCTAGGAGTAGCTGAATGTCTTTGAGACACCAACAACTGGTCAGCTGGTCTTCTAAAAACATCCCTTGCTCTGCAAATTCTTTATAAAACTACACTCCTAAAATCCTTTTATTATCATCATGTACCTTACTGACAAGCAACCTGTTAATCCCAGAAGGTTTACCTGGGGCTAAAAAATAATAATTTCTTTAGGTTTTGGAAGGAAAACATCTAAAACAACTGATAAACCTATATTATTATTTCTACAAGGGTGTAATTTAAAATAGAATTATTTTACAAGGAATCAATTATAAAATGAGAGACTTGTTATCTTAACCTCTACAAAATGTCTGGTTCGTATCAGGTTGAATGAATTCTTAAGAAATGGAAATTCTGATTTAAAAATCTCTGAGTTTTATATATTTATATATTTATATATATATATGTGTGTGTGTTTGTATAGAAATATTTAAATAGAATAAAATTACAATATATTTATAAATAAATATAAAGAATTAAAATATATACAAATAAATATAAATATAAAATACACAGAAAAGATACTCTATATATCTATATTCATATAAATAAAGAAATAAATGTGAAATTATTTTTGAGCTTTTATAGCTGCAAAAATATTCGTGATTTTCACCCCTCAAGTTTGCCATCTGAAGCCATTCTGGATTCTTACCAAGTTGTTTTTCTATTTCTCCCTCACTAACAGCTGGACTGCCTCATGCCACACTTGGATTTGACCCAAAACCATCACTTTTGGGGGGATCCTCACCAAAGTGAGGCATAAAAGTCACTTCTATTGTAGTCACTGCTATTCCCAGCAACTCCCACCATTTAAAGGGTGCCAAAATGATACTCCTGTGGTGCTGGGTTTTTTCAATGAAAAGAGAATGTCATCTTGATTTTTACAAACATAATAAACAACTTTTCCCCCCCACTTTTCAAAGTTACAGCGCCGCTCATTTGTGGGCTGGCAGTGATTTGAGGGGCCCAGCACCCTTACTGAGCTCAATATTCACAATACAGATAAAATACAGTGGAGAAAAAACCTCCCCCTCACGAATTTCCTGCACGAACACCATCCCTGGTTTAAAATCAAATGTCAGCACTGACCTAAAGAGATTTTTTGTGGGGCAGATGAGGCAAAGAAACAAATCCTCCCCCCTCTTTTGGCACGTCTGGCAGGATGAGCAGCACATTTCTCTGCAATATGTGAAGGAAAGAGATCAAATGATGTCATTATTGTCACTTATTCTGATTTTTCGAGGTAACCTGTGGGACGTGAAGCTTTTCTTTCCCCGGGTGACTCTTGGCACTTTGACAAGACACAAATCCTGACCCAAACACAGTTGCCCTGGGAGCCTGAGTGTTTCCAACAGCTCAGATCCAAGAATTCCCTCTTGTGGGATGAGCTCTGCATGCCGGCAGTGAACATCTCACACCACAGCAAAGACAAGTTTAAAAGCACTTGGCAAACTTGGCTCCTCCTCAGAACCTGAATTCTTTTTAACTTCCTTTATACATGCATGAATAAAGCAAGAATTCAGATTTCCTCAGTGGATGCTATTTACAAATAGAATAATCTTAACTGCATTGTCTTGTAAAAATTTGGGTTTTTTTAAAAAAGTTAATTTTTTACCTTTTGTTGCATTCTGGTTGATTTTAGTCATAATTTTAATCAGAGCAACCAGGAGTCTTTAGTATCATTAAATAAATATCATTGCCCAGACTGATTCCACTGCAGACAGACACACTTAAAGAGACAAAAATTCACCTTAAAACACCCAGCCCAGACACTTACTTTAAAAATAAACAAAATTATTTTTATAAATAAATTATCCTACCATTGATTAGGTTCAGCCCCTTGGGTCCCCAACTCATCAGATCAGAGCTGATTTCCACCGATACCCAGTTGCCTTCACCAGAGAGAGCAAAGCTAATTAACACATCTTTATTGCTACAAGAAAATGTGCTGCTTAGAGCCTTATTTAGCAAACTTCCAGCTATTATTAGAAAATCTCTTGACTTTTCACGGAGCAAACATCAAATGGGATGGCTGCTTTCACATTAAAGCAATTATAAATTAATAAATCTGGCTGAGATTATGCCAAACAGGTCAGGAAGCACAAAAAGCTCATTTGGAATGGCAAAGTTTTATTTTCGTTTTCCACTGGAAAACGAAAATAAATGGAATACTGAGAGTATGTGAAATGCAACCCACAAGGCCCAGAGAACAAAAATTTGCTGAACAAATGTAATAATGTGGCATTTCAGGAAGATGGAAATTATTGATATATTCAGTAGTGGCTCGATGAAGGCAGCAGCTTCCCCCCAACTTAATTCATAGTGGTATCACTGTCAAATAAACCAAAAAAGAGGAGTATTTTACAACTGGATCATGTAAATATGATGGAATAACACGGCACAGCTTTGATTTATTGCTTATTTGGGAGTTTAGAGCCCAGCCAGGTGTAGTGACCTGGCACAGAAACACCATNAATTTAAATTAAATTAAAATAGAATTATTTTACAAGGAATCAATTATAAAATGAGAGACTTGTTATCTTAACCTCTACAAAATGTCTGGTTCGTATCAGGTTGAATGAATTCTTAAGAAATGGAAATTCTGATTTAAAAATCTCTGAGTTTTATATATTTATATATTTATATATATATATGTGTGTGTGTTTGTATAGAAATATTTAAATAGAATAAAATTACAATATATTTATAAATAAATATAAAGAATTAAAATATATACAAATAAATATAAATATAAAATACACAGAAAAGATACTCTATATATCTATATTCATATAAATAAAGAAATAAATGTGAAATTATTTTTGAGCTTTTATAGCTGCAAAAATATTCGTGATTTTCACCCCTCAAGTTTGCCATCTGAAGCCATTCTGGATTCTTACCAAGTTGTTTTTCTATTTCTCCCTCACTAACAGCTGGACTGCCTCATGCCACACTTGGATTTGACCCAAAACCATCACTTTTGGGGGGATCCTCACCAAAGTGAGGCATAAAAGTCACTTCTATTGTAGTCACTGCTATTCCCAGCAACTCCCACCATTTAAAGGGTGCCAAAATGATACTCCTGTGGTGCTGGGTTTTTTCAATGAAAAGAGAATGTCATCTTGATTTTTACAAACATAATAAACAACTTTTCCCCCCCACTTTTCAAAGTTACAGCGCCGCTCATTTGTGGGCTGGCAGTGATTTGAGGGGCCCAGCACCCTTACTGAGCTCAATATTCACAATACAGATAAAATACAGTGGAGAAAAAACCTCCCCCTCACGAATTTCCTGCACGAACACCATCCCTGGTTTAAAATCAAATGTCAGCACTGACCTAAAGAGATTTTTTGTGGGGCAGATGAGGCAAAGAAACAAATCCTCCCCCCTCTTTTGGCACGTCTGGCAGGATGAGCAGCACATTTCTCTGCAATATGTGAAGGAAAGAGATCAAATGATGTCATTATTGTCACTTATTCTGATTTTTCGAGGTAACCTGTGGGACGTGAAGCTTTTCTTTCCCCGGGTGACTCTTGGCACTTTGACAAGACACAAATCCTGACCCAAACACAGTTGCCCTGGGAGCCTGAGTGTTTCCAACAGCTCAGATCCAAGAATTCCCTCTTGTGGGATGAGCTCTGCATGCCGGCAGTGAACATCTCACACCACAGCAAAGACAAGTTTAAAAGCACTTGGCAAACTTGGCTCCTCCTCAGAACCTGAATTCTTTTTAACTTCCTTTTTACATGCATGAATAAAGCAAGAATTCAGATTTCCTCAGTGGATGCTATTTACAAATAGAATAATCTTAACTGCATTGTCTTGTAAAAATTTGGGTTTTTTTAAAAAAGTTAATTTTTTACCTTTTGTTGCATTCTGGTTGATTTTAGTCATAATTTTAATCAGAGCAACCAGGAGTCTTTAGTATCATTAAATAAATATCATTGCCCAGACTGATTCCACTGCAGACAGACACACTTAGAGACAAAAATTCACCTTAAAACACCCAGCCCAGACACTTACTTTAAAAATAAACAAAATTATTTTTATAAATAAATTATCCTACCATTGATTAGGTTCAGCCCCTTGGGTCCCCAACTCATCAGATCAGAGCTGATTTCCACCGATACCCAGTTGCCTTCACCAGAGAGAGCAAAGCTAATTAACACATCTTTATTGCTACAAGAAAATGTGCTGCTTAGAGCCTTATTTAGCAAACTTCCAGCTATTATTAGAAAATCTCTTGACTTTTCACGGAGCAAACATCAAATGGGATGGCTGCTTTCACATTAAAGCAATTATAAATTAATAAATCTGGCTGAGATTATGCCAAACAGGTCAGGAAGCACAAAAAGCTCATTTGGAATGGCAAAGTTTTATTTTCGTTTTCCACTGGAAAACGAAAATAAATGGAATACTGAGAGTATGTGAAATGCAACCCACAAGGCCCAGAGAACAAAAATTTGCTGAACAAATGTAATAATGTGGCATTTCAGGAAGATGGAAATTATTGATATATTCAGTAGTGGCTCGATGAAGGCAGCAGCTTCCCCCCAACTTAATTCATAGTGGTATCACTGTCAAATAAACCAAAAAAGAGGAGTATTTTATAACTGGATCACGTAAAAATGATGGAATAACACGGCACAGCTTTGATTTATTGCTTATTTGGGAGTTTAGAGCCCAGCCAGGTGTAGTGACCTGGCACAGAAACACCATGGCAGCTCCCTCATGGAGCTCTTTATCCCCAGGAATTCCCATTCCAGCTCTTCTTTTGCACTGGCAGCTTTTCCAGGACCAAAGTGCTCTGTTTCAGCTGTCTCCAAGAGACCCTCTCACTTCACAAGTCACCACTGATAAAACAAAGAATAAAACAAAGAATAAACCTCTTTACTTTTACAAACACCATCCAAATCCAACTCTGCACAAACAGAGTTTGGTTTTAAGCCGAGCAGGGGTTTCAAAGTCGAAGATTTATTTGGACGCAGCAGCCACCCACAGTATGAGGGAGGTGTTTCACCAAGGAGACCTTCCCCAAGTGGCTCCTGAGAGAGCCAGAAGTGCCAGGCTGGCTGTGGCACAGCCCTGGATGTGTGCCAGAGCTGGGGCCCGTGCCAGGGCGCCCATTCCTCTCTTCCCAGAGAATTTATGGTGCTGCAAATAGCAAGCCCTCTGCAAGGCAGTATTTCACTTGCCTCGTCTTGGCTGGAAGGAGGAGTGCTGTTCTTTCTGCTGCCAAAACCTTCGGCTCCCAAACTGCAGCCGCTACTTTTAGATTGGCGAGGCCTCAGCTTCAAAACCTCCCCCCACTCCCAAAAAAAAAAAAAAAAATTCCCTCTCCTGCTCTGTTTGGGAGTCTTGGAATGCTGTTAACTCTGGGATGAATATGAGTGCAGCCTTTGGGGAGATCTGCTAAGCCTTGCCTGTTGCAGGGCGCTGTTAAATCTGCAGTAACACTTTATCACTTCAGAGACAAGCCAGGCATTGGGACCCTGCCCAAAGGAGGCACAGACAGACCCTGTGCTCAAACACCACCTCAGTCACCTCTCCTACCTCCTTCCCACCAAACAGAGCATTTCCCAGAATATTAGGGATGACTTCTGCCCTTTAAAAACCCTCTCCACGAGCACTTTGATGTCCAAACCCCATCCAAAGCCAACAAAATAAAGACAGAAAAAGGTCAGCAGGGAATACCTGCAATACCAAGGCTGAAGGAGCTCAGCCGATCCTTGGAAGTGAAAGGGATGGAAAATGAAAAATATTTCAGAGCTCAAACACCACCTCAAATCACCTCTCCTGCCTCCTTCCCACCAAAGAGAGCCTTCCCCAGGATATTAGGAATGAATTCTGCTGTTTAAAAACCTCTCCATCCCTCTGGAGCTGCTGAAGGATCCACTGGTTCTCCCACAGGCTTTCCAGAACTTAAACCCACCAGCAATATCCAAACCCTCTCCAGAGCCAACAAAATAAAGACAGAAAAAGGTCAGCAGAGAATACCTGCAACACAAAGACTGTCAGCTAATCCTTGGAGGCAGTGAAAGGGTTGGAAAGGAAAATTACAATATTTCTGATGAGACCTTGGTGTAAAAACCACATGAAAACAACAGCTGAAAGTCACAGAAATACCTGAAGATTGCCCCAAGGACTTCACCTGAGGATCTGTGAGGAAAATCAGGTTTTTATGTCGTGTTTCTTCTGAAAAACAAGTGCCTGAAACCACCATGTCTGTGCAGGTGGACAGTGCTAAGTCCCTCTCTTCTCTGTTTCCAGGGTTGGCTGTGGGTACCAGGAGTAAAAAAACTGGCAAGACCCCCCATTTTCTGCCAACTCAGCTTCCCAGAGCCACTCCTGATGGGCAGAGCAGTGTCAGGGCAGGAGCAAAACAAGGCTGGAGCAGCAGCAAGAGGAAACTGTGTTTGTTAAATCCCCAAAACTACATCCTGGCTACTGCTTGAGCTTGAGCAGAGGAACTGTGACTGGTTGAGAGAAGGAAAAAAACCCATTTTTATAGGTTCAGTCATCTCTTTGAAATAAATAATTAATGTATTTTTATTTGAAAGTCAGGCAGGAGCACGGCTGGGGGCTGTGGCTCAGGAGAACTGGAATTCCCAGTGAGGGAATTCCTTGAAGCACCTGGGTTTTACTGGGACAGAGTTCTGAACTAATCCCTGGATTTAAGTAATTTCAGTGGATTGACTTTACTTTTTTCCCTTTACTTTTTAAAATAATTTTTTTACATTCTACTTCAGCAGATTTCCCTGGACACACAATTGCTGAGGAAGAGCTCCAGGGCTTTTCTCTGGCTTGTTTCCCCTGCCAAAGCGACCCATCAACAAGAGCAAAACCCCCCCAAACCACAGAATTTTTGACTTGCAGAGGCAGTACCAACCCACCTGCATAAACCAACCTCATTTCAAGCCTGCCCTGCTGAGTTTTTATTAGGACAGCACCCAGGAGAACTGTGGAATTAGGAATGCCATCCCCCTTTTTTTTTTTTTTTTTTTTTTTTTATNGAAGGTCCTCCCCCCTTTTTTTTTTTTTTTTTTTTTTTTAGCACAGTGAAGGAAGCAAACTCCACAGAGAATGAACCTAACAGAGAGAGAAAAAGTTCTGCTGAAGTGTTTTGAGTGGCCAGAAAAAACAAGAGAAGGAGCAGGGCGGGCAGGAAAATGGTAGGAATGGGGTGAATCCTACACTTGAGGATTTTTAGGAGCTGTGTGTTGATGCAAAGTAATTTAGTGCGGGTAAATTAAATGTCAATCTAGTGGAACCTCTGCAATCCAGCTTACTGAAAATACAGAGGGGCTGGAGCTATTTTTGATGAGCTTGGGAAGAAATAACTCCCTGCCTGTAAATCCAAAGCAGGAGGCTGTAAATGTGGCAGATTTCCTGGTGACACCTGGAATAACCCGAGCTGGCGTCACTCACTGCACTCGGGGATTTTACACTTCTCCTGTACCGAAGTGCTTTCCCATAATTTTTCTTCTTTTCAAATTATGTACATTCCTCCAAAAGAGCCACCAAAATCCAACTTATTAAAGTTTTCTTAACTATTTCAAATGTTTTAACTCCAAAATCCAGGCATATTAACTTTTTTTTTTTTTTTTTTAACTAATATCCAAGCATTCCTGCTGCAGGTTTTCTCCACGGCAAGGAAAGCAAGGATCATTTCTTGGAAAGCATTTATTTTTCTGTATAAAAACCCTGCCTTGGGAGAAAGAGCTCTTTCATTTCATGCATATTTAAGAATACCAAGTAGATTTTATGCACCATAAAGAACATTTTCTCCCTGGCAAAGCAGCCCAAGGGAGGGGTTATTTGTGACCACCACAGGGATGTGCTGTCACACACTCAGGAGGTGCCCCCAGAATATGGAAATTTTCTCCCTCTTCTCCATCAGAGGATGAGGGCTGCACACAACCATGAAGGTTTTTATGTAGGAGAAAGCAAAAAGGGAAGGGGACTAACATCCTATTAATTCTGCCAGGAAAACCAAGGAGCAGGAGCTCATTCCAAAGAGATCCTGCTGCAGACACCTCCTGAAACAGCAATTCTGGTCTTTTATTTCTATTGGACTGCAGAGGGCTGAAGGAAACCGCTTGTCCAGTCAAAATATGATCAAATTACAGAGGGGTTTCCATTTGTTTTCATTTCTATATTAAAAAAAAAATTAAAATGTTATTTGCAGGCAGGCTTGCTCTGATAGGAAATTCCTCCAGTTTGCATCGCAGCTGGGATGGTTATTCCCAAAATGGGAATTTCCATGGGTCTTGGAATGAGAGGTTTGCTTGCAACACAGTTGCTCAGTTGATTAAGGGAAAAATTATATTAAAAGTTAAAAATTAAAGAAAAAATTTCATCTGCATGATTTCTACAAAGTGGTTCAGAAACTTAAAATAACAACATGGTTTTGGTACGGTAAGTAAGAATCAAACTGAGACTGAAAATCTGCAGTTATTAGAGATTAACAGCTTTTATACTTCAGCAGGATTTTCTCTTCTTTTCTACCTTCCTTCAATATGGAAATAATGGAAAGTTTTTCAAATGTTAACTTTTCTAAAAGGAAATATGCACTGAGCTCTGCAATCAATATTTGCCACAGGACGCTCATTACCTCAAAATAACACTAAAGCATTACAAGAAAATCCAGTTATTTATTGGGACAGAGAAAGGTCAAATAATCTGAGTATGCCAATAAAACGAGTGTGAAATGAATATAAAATAAGTAAAAAGTGAGTATGAAATGAGTATAAACTGAGTATTTCATGAGTATAAAATGAATATGATCACATCCATGTTTTGAACATTAAACTGCATTATTTCTCTGAAGAGAATTCATATCTTAAGATGAGATTAATTCCAGATGGGAGCCAATAAATCCAACAATACAAAAATGATTTTAACGGCTCGTGTTTACAACAGCTCCTCAAAATATTTGGAAAGCAAACTGTGGTTTCCACCAGAAAGGATCAGGGAGGGGAGGTTTTGGGATCTCCACCCCATTCTGGTGGCAGGAGCATTAGACATGGCAAAAGCTCAGCCTCTCATGTACACCAGTTTTTAACTTGGAACACTTTAAAATAACAAATCTTCCAGACCCTCTTGACTAACAGACCTAAACACCAATAAGGCCCACAGATTTTTCATCTCATACTTGTTTTTGACTTCCAGCTCCTAACATTTGGCTCTGATAAATTCTGAGGATGAGCAGCTTCAAATGACAAATTTTCAGTGGGACCTCTTATTCTTTGTAGCTGGGGAAAAATCACGTTTCCTTCGAGTATATTCAATTTTTGCTACAGAAATTTCCACCTTTTCTTCCACAAAGCACCAACCTTTCTTTAGCTGGATGTTCCCTCCTGTTTTCTCCCTGATTTTGACCTGGTGGATTGACACCCATGAGTTCAGCAGCCTCTGAACAGGTCCCAGGGCGTTCCCTGACATCAGAAATTGTTGTCATTCCACTCATCTTCTGTCAGCCAAGCCAGGGCTCTAAACACCATCTGGGAGAACCAGGAGGGGACAGGCAAAAAAAAAAAACTCAAAAAAACAACAGAGTGAACTAGATCCAGCTGCAGCCTCAGTCTCTTTATGCCCTTTCTCATCCCTCCTCACATCCTGGCTAAATCTTGGGGCTTTTTTTTGGTCTCAAAGTTCTGTTTCCATTTCATCCATATCAATGCCCTGCAGTGAAAGCAGCCTGGAGAGCTCAGACCTGCAGAGGGAAAAGCTGCAGTGCATCAGGATTACATCCAGGGAGCCATGAATTATTCAGCCAAGATAAATCTACAATTTTTTCCCTGTATGGGCAATTTGAAAAATTGATGATTTTCACTTTTAGGGCAAGTTTCAAGCAACCTTTACAAAATGGGAGCACAAAGTTCCTCCAAAAATTCTCCCACCTCCAGCTGCCTTGGCACAGCAAGGATTGGAGGGTAAGCATCCCTCACAGTTAATCTGGATACCTAAAAACTATAAATTAATAAAAAATCACTGATACTACAACAGCTTGGGTTAGGAAGGATCTAAAAGATCATTTCATTCCCACCTTCCACTAGCCCAGGTGGCTCAGGTTATTTCTTACACAATCCAGATGTAAGAACCGGTTTTATTTTGAAGATGACCCCGCTCAGCTGTTAATAAACCTCTATTAAATATATATTTTAGGGTAAAAAAACCAGCTGCTTTTACAATAGAACAGGAGCATTTTGGAGCCTGAGGTGCTGCTGTTCACATCCACACCATGACCCACAAATGCATCTCCCCACGCTTGACTCATGACATGAACTTCTATGCAAATTTAGTGTCCAGAAAAATGCATTACTAACTCTGATGAAATCCAGAGATAGCACTTTGCAAACTTCCCTGTTCATGCTTCAAAACCATCTAAATCCAGGTTGTTACATTTCATTAAGAATTCACTTTCTGAGATGTAAGGATTTAAAAACCTGCATATAAAATAAGAAAACCTAATATCCACAGAATGAGTAATTAGTACTAAAATCTCTCAGAGCGGAATTTAACCCAGATATTCTTATCTTTACCAAAATTCAGTTAACAAATGAATTTATTTTGGTTTCCTTCATGAAAGTAAGGAAAAGACTTTACTTATTTCACTGTTGTTTTTTACACTTTCTCTCAAACCTCCCTTTGGACTGCTGAGATCTTCAGTTTATTTTCTGATAAATGAAGAAGCCAAGCTCTTTTGGTGCTGTCCCAGAATGCCATCAATTCTGCAAATGAGAGGAAGGCAGGGATAAGAAAGCCCCACATGCAGTGCCAGGCCCCTGACAGGTATTCAAGGACCTGGCACTCCAATCCAGCCTGACTTTGGTCCCTTTGAAATGCAGCTGCAATTTAGAACAGCTCTACTCTTATCAAGCTGATGCAAATAAGATCTAATTAAAATGTTCACTAACTCCAAGAGGCCCAAATGGCCTCGGCTATTGCAAATCATCACACCTGAAGGAGTGAAGTCAACACTGGCCTTGGACCTCGTGCTGAAGTGCAGGAACAGTGACAACAATTCCACATTATCAGATGCAGATGGCTGCTCCCACAACTCCCCAAGGAACAGAGATGGGAGCTGTGTTCCCAGGACGTGGACAAGGCAGAGGCCTGAGAGGAAAAAAAGCTTTGCTGGAGTGTTTTGACGCATTTCCCTCCACTAAACACACCTGGCCTGGCAGGCTCCTGAACCCTGACATTTCAGTAATGCCATTCCTGGCCTGAGCACCCTAATGAGTACAGGAAAAAAGGCACCACTGATGTGTTTTCAAATTGTTTACTGGGGAATCAAGATCCTCTGGCAGCTCAGGGCTGGGTGGGAACTCATTCCTATCGCTAATTACTTTTCCCTAAAAAATATTTACATATTTGCTGCTTCTGACCACTCATTATCTCTCTTTTTTTCCCCTAACATGTCACCAATTCTTGAAGCACAAAAATAATGCCTGTAGGTTCCTTCCTGTGGTGTGGAGTTGTCAAAGCTTTAGGCAATAATAAAACCCTGTTCAGCTTTCTTCATTTGATTTCCTCTCCTCATGTGGCTGTACAGAGGCAGGATGAAACACAGGCAACCTCACTCACACTGTAATTAATTTAATTTCTTTTTATTGTTCTCAACTCATCCCAGGTCACCTTGGAACGCCCCTCACTGCTAAGAGCAGTTTTCTTGCAACAACTTTAATTCAAGACAGATCACGAGGCCTTAAATGTTTTATTAAGGTAACTTTGAAAGTGAAAACCAGAAAACCACTTAATTCCATCTTCTGGGGCATTTTCAGCAGAAGAATAAACTCTGCTATGTTCCCTAATTTAATTTTTTTCCCCTTATTTAAATCAGAGCGCATTGCCCATGCCCACATCCCCGTTCTCTGAGGAGTTGGATCAAAAGCTTCCAGGAGATTTTTAGTTTTTCCAGGGCATGTTTTTAAGTCTCAACAGCGGAAAATGAGAGAGAAGAAAGAGCGCAGCCCCAGGAACCCACCCTGCAGCACCTGCAGCCCTTCAGCTGAAGGCAACACTTTGGTTTCTTGCAGATTCTCCTTTGTGCTGCTCCAAGGAGGGCAAATCATACCAAATTTTCAAATCTTGTCTGCACAGAAAGGCTCCCGCTGGCAAGGAGAGGGAACACCAAGTCCTTTTCTAGAGGAACAGGTGAGCAAAGGGATGATGCTCTCAGAGAGAAGGGCTGGAAGTTCTGGGGTTAATTTAATTCACTTACAGGTGTCCTGAAACCACCACACCTCATCTTGGCACCCCTGCCTGGCTATTTAGATCTCTTTTTGAACCAAAAACTCTGTTTCAAACCAAAATTCAGCTAAAACATAACCAACAGCTCAGGGTTTGGCACAAGTTTGAATCAGGGTTTCTCAGGAGCTCATTTTGGTATGAAAAAACCCCCAGAATCTGGAGTAGGAATTGGTGCTGTCCGTTTTTAGGGGTGCCATTAATTTCTTAATAAACCCATTAAATAAAGAACCTGGGACTGGCAAAACCCAGCAGGAAGGTGCTGGTGTCACATTAAATAACAGAAGCCACACAGGGGGTGTCTTGACAAAAAAGCCAAAACCAAAAAAAAACCAAACCGACAAAAAGAGCAGTTGCACCTGGGAGAAAACAAGAGAGGGGCTACAGATTTCTCTTTTCAGTTGTGCTCCTGACTTGTATGAGAGCAGCCAAGAAACACAAGCAGAAATTCGAGCCTGTAAAATGAGCTGGAAACACCTGTTCACAGAGGTATAGTATGTTTTTGTGACCCACTTTTGAGAGACTTTGAATCTCAGCAAGGTCAATTAAAGCAACTGCAACAGAAAAAACACAAAGTTTTCAATTTGTATATTAAAAAAAAAAGATCTCAACTGAATGGTGTTTGCCACTGGAATTGTATTTAACTTTCTTGTCAATTGGAGGTGCTGGGAAACTCAGCAACAAAACATTCCAGTTAAGAAAAAAAAAATCTTTTCTATAATAGGTTTGAGGTTACAGCCTCTCCTATTACTCATCCACACCATCTTCCCTCCCCATCAGGTTTTTCCTTAATAAGATGGACACCACCATGCCAAAAAAGCTTTTAAAACCTGCACTTGAGACAACTCATCCCAATTTACAGCTGGAAACGCTTTCTTTGGCTCTTCTGCCATGGCATCTGAGGCTGTTTGGAGTTCAGCTCTCTCAACTGAGTGTTTACATGGACACTTCAGAACACACAAACTCCAACTCAGGCAGCTTAAAAGCCTGGAGTGCTCCAATACATCCCAAGAGATTCCTTAAATTTACTTGGAGTATTTTTCTACTCATCACATGCAGTGTTGCAGCCTGACCCTGTGTGCAGCTACTGCCTTGGAGCTCTGATACAACACAAAAAGGCAAAGAAGTTGTTTGTTTTATTTTTTAATTTAACTTGTTAAAAAATAAAACTATTAACAAAATTTATTTCTCAAAGACTGAGAATATACTCTATCACCCTAATGTGATAATTAATTAAAGCAATAGATGTAAATAGCACATATTTGCCTCTGAAGGTTGAAGAAAAATAGAGTTATTGAAGTGGTAGTCAACTCCTATCAGGAGTTTCTCCAAAAAGTAGGAAAAAAGGTGTGTTTTTAATTATTTAAAAATAATTGACTATTTTGCCACCATTCTCTTTGAAGATGTGGTTACCTTGAGCAGGATTACCTCCAATTCTTTTCTGTGTCTACTTCCAGTTATAAATGGAATCTGAGGAGTTTTCTGATCTCATCACATTATTTGGCTTCTTAATTAGCTTTTCATTCTGCTTTTATTTACAGCAGTTATATCCACAAAAAAGAAAAAAAACAGTCGAAAAAAACCCCAACCTCACACAACTAAATACTGGTAGTAAATGCCATTCTGCCTCAATGCAAAACAAAAATAATGTGAAGCAATACAACAGGGTACATAACAGCTAAAAAAGAATTCAGGTTGATGATTTAAATGTTTGTCAATTTGAACCATCAAAGAAAGTGCTTATTTAAAGCACTGATTGAAATAATTCTAACCCGGAGGCAGGAGATTGCTCCTGCCCTCAAAGTTAAAAATAATATCCCCATTAACCTCAGCAACAATTCCCTAATTGCCAGAGATTACAAATCTTTCATGCAACGTTCATCCACAGAGAATTCTGTCATTACTTCGCTTCCCAAACCACTCCTGTGATTGCAGTCCTAAGGCTTTTAAAAAAGTCAAACTTACGGGATGTTTATGATATGACGGCATCAAACATTTGGAAAAATGAGGGAGTGCCACCCCAAATTCTCAAGCTGCACCCGACATTAATATTTCTGGGGGGGGGGGCTGCCTGGGGCTCTCCTTTGCTGCAGCGATGCCAACTGGCACTGGCACCATGGAGCAGGCAGCTGCTCCCACACTTTGCTCCCTCTGTCCTGAGCAACAGTGGCTGGAATTTGTGCCAGCAAACCAGAGATGTGGGCAGGAACAAAGAGGGCAAAGTTTAGTACCCAAAACACCCGGAGTTACAACACTGGAAGTGCTTTTTTGAGAGTCACAAAGGAGCGCTGCCAAAACACGGGGCTCGCTGCTTCCCTCGGCCCGCATCGAGGGGAAATCAGGATCCATCCTGGAACAGGAATCACCTCGCACACAAATCCAGCCCCTCAGGCATTGGATGGATTCCATCACTTCGGCATCTCCTACCAAAGTGCACATTCTGAGCTCACTCCATTTAGGGCAAATGGA
Source organism: Regulus satrapa (assembly GCA_013396955.1). Classification (NCBI taxonomy): domain Eukaryota; kingdom Metazoa; phylum Chordata; class Aves; order Passeriformes; family Regulidae; genus Regulus; species Regulus satrapa. Next base: position 24,600 of record VWZN01001869.1, read on the forward strand.
ATTGTTTCCTTCCCAGGGTTGCTGCTTCTCTCCTCCTTGGGAGCTGAAGACTGGTTTTTCCAACTTCTCTCTGTGTGATTCCCCTTTTCTCCCATAACAATAAACAGCCAAACTTCAGATGTGATTTCCCTTTTCTCCACCAAACTTAAACCATGACTTCCCTTTCCTCCAACACCAATAAAGAGCCAAACTTCAGCTGTGATTCCCCTTTCCTCCTGCACTGACACAGGGCTAAATGTCAGATAATTAGGAATAAATATCCAGTGAAAAACTAGTTTTAGATTATCCAGACTCTTGACCAACTTCCCTGCAGAAATAAAACCCCGGGAACTACATCACATATATGCCCCAGAAAAAAAAAAAGCCAAAATGAAAAGCACCTTCTAGATTCTACATAATGTCTTAGACATCTCCAAAACCACTTGAGTAATAAAACAAAAAGCTAGGAAAATCAGAAAAAATCCATTCACACTGCAAAGCAGGAAAGCAGATGAAAGCCCAGGGGTATAAACATCAAGAACACAAAGGAGACAAGCATGTTTCCTTCTCCCTTTCCTCCTACTCCCACACTTCATTCCTGAAGCAAACAGCCTTGGACAGAGATTTTATTTCATGCCAACCACAATCAGATATTTCAATACCTCAGTGTTTGTTTGGAGGGAGCACACATCCCAAGGAAATTGCAGTCCATGCACAGACTACCTGGATATAAATCACATTCCTATTTAAAATGAAGTTTAAAGAAGTGGCACAGCACAGATCTGTATTATGGGCCACACACTTTCCCTCAGAAGAAATGTTTCACACCCCTCCAGCAGTTTTCCATCGGGAAGAGAATGAAAAAAGTAAAGAGATTTATTACATTAAAAGGCATATTGATTGAAAGCAGTGCTGTATGACAGCTTCAGCTATTATAACAGAACTTAATAAAATCAAATGTTTACCCCTGAAGGGGATTTGGAGGGAAAAAAAATAAAAAAAGCTTTATCAACACTTATGACAATGAACAAATTTGCAAGGGATAACATTTTGGTGCTGAAAGTAAATGCAAATAAGTGCTCATTTCTCCAGGGGAGCTTTGAGGTTTGCCCACATGAGGAGCCGTGGCTAATTGCGATGTGGCTTAGCAGTGGAAACAGGTCCTTCGATTGTGTGGCTGGAGATGGCAGCTGCTCCCACAGCTGGGGAGCAGACAAGGTGGCAGATGATGAGAGCAGGCCATGTCTCAGCATCCCAGTCAGTTTGTAGGAGCAGCAGGACAGTCCTTTGTGCTGCCACGCTGCTCTAGGGGCTTGGTGACAGTCCTGACACAAAGAGGGACGGTCCTTCCTTCCCGCCCTTGGCCACTCCGCTTGCCGCTCCTCCCCTGTGCCCGCTCTGCTCCTCACACAACGCCCAGATCCTGAGAGCCCAGCTCAGGGTCTCCACCACCAACTGCTTTTCTGGGATGGCATTTTCACAGGAGTACAAAGAAAGATGGGTTTCTCCTCCCTCCACATTATTTGATGGCAAACCACTCCAGACCTGAGAGCCTGCTCTTAAGGATGACTTTGTGCTCTTTTCGGTTTTCAGCGGGACCAAAATGTTTCCCTTGATCCTTCCTGGATCAGGCCTGATCTGGTCCAAGCTGCATTTGCCATATAAACATCAATTTCACGGCATAAATCAGCAGTTATTTAAACTGAAATTCACCATTCTCACCAGTCTTACTTACCCTGAGTATTTGTCAGTATTCTGGCACCTGCAAACCTTTTTTCTCTCGTAAACTGTAATGAAATTTGCATTTTTTCAAAGCTATGCTGCTTTCGAATGAAACCTACTTTTGGCACAAGCTTTAAACTGCTTTAATAAAACTACCAGCTGAAGTTAAACACCAGCTAAAAACAAGAGTAAAAGCACAGAAAACAGCCCAAAAGGGTAAAAAAAAAAAAATCTGCAACTTGTTACAACTCCTGATTTTACACACAAATTACAATAGCCGGGAGACCCAGCATGGAGATTTTTGTCAGGACGATAACTTCCTTTTGGGATTGCCTTATCTGGAGCCTTTGCTGTTTCATGACCTTTGGATTCTACAGGCTCATAAAGAAAAAGGGTCATTCAATGTTGATGACCTTCTCCTGCATGGGAGAACTCCTGGGCTGGGATTGAGCCAGAGGAACTGGTCTGGCCAGCTGGGCTGGGACCTGGTGACAAAGCCACTGCTGGTGAACCTGACAAGAGGAGCAGCCAAAGGGAGCCTGCAGCTCCAAACTCTGTTTTAAAGCACACAGTCCATCCCAGGAGGGCTGGAATGGGCCCAGCTCCTTGGGACACGGCATTCCCTGAGGGTTTGTGGGGCGAGGGACAGAAGTGTGGCCACGGGACCAGCGAGGATGAGGAACGGGGTGAGGAGTCTGTGTGGGGCACAGAGCAGGGGGTGCAGTAGGGCCTAACAGGGGGTGAACACACTTAAACTTCGAGACTTCACCAAATATTGCCGTGAGAAATTGGAGCAAGAGGCATGTGACTTTCTGTGCATAATTAGAGCAGCTGCTGCCCTTAAATTAGGTTTGGGAAGTCTTGCAAGGGCAGCGATTCAAAGCAGGAGGAGCACACGAGCATTTTGTTGCTTTTCCCAGATCTGTCAGTGCTTCTGGGCCATGCTCAGGGAAGAGCAAGACCTGAACCTCAAAATCTAAGAAAAATTAAAGCCAGGTACCTCTGGATTGCCTTTCCTAGAATGGTTTGGGGTGGAAGGGACTTTAAAGCCCATCTCATCCTGTGGGCAGGGACACCTCCCACTAGTCCAGGATGCCCCAAACCCTGTCCAACCTGGCTGATCTCACAGCACGATCCCGCTCATTTCTGAGTAGATCAACATGTCCAGAGGCTCCTGGGACTAAGGAGAGGTGGAATTTCCCTCTAGGGCAGGCAATACCTGTCTGCTGAGGAAGACACGAAACCCCAGATGAAAGAGGGGCAGGGCTGAAAAGTCCTGAGATGAAGAAGAAAAAAATTTTAGAAGTGCTAGATCCAGCACAAGGGAATCCTGCCATGAACATAGGATGTCCCTACAGTGCCAAAACTGCTGCAGGAAACTGCAGCCACCAGCAAAAAACAGCCAGCAGCAAAACACAGCAACCACGTGCCAAGAGATTGTTTCAAAAGTGAAACCGCCAGAAGCCAAAGCGCAGTTTTAAGGCACAATTTACACCGTAAATATTTGGGTTTCTAGCAAAAAGGGAGGGAGGAGAAATCCTACTTTGCTCCAAAAGAGCTGCTGGGAACATGACATTGGAAGCAGAGCAATCTGCTGTTTAATTAACTCACATGACAGAGGATATGATTTTTTTTTTTCTCTCACACTGTTCAACACAAAAATATCCAAACTCCTGAGCTATGGAACAGAAATTATTAAAATCCCACTACTCCAAGATTGTTTCCTCCCCATCCGCAGCAATTCCCAACATGAACATATCCCGTGGAAGAGTCTTGAGCTCCTCAAGTTCATGGAGAAAACTTCAATGACTTCTGTAATCTGAAAGCATCTCATAATCAAAATTGATTTCATTAAACCAGTGGCAATCTATCAGCAGCCTGAGAGCCCAGACAGGGAAACACCGATTAAAACAAAGCTGGCAAAACACATCAAAAATTAATTGACTTCTTGATTTTTATCAAAAGTGAGAAAAGGCTCAATCCTACACCCGATGATACAGCCCTGAATGGCAGCAATTAAAGTTCCCCCTTCCAATTACAGCTTTTTACAGCATTTTAATCAATTTTTGTACAGCAAATGAGCATAGAGTCTAACCCTAAATGGAATCAGCATGGTCTTGTAGAGTGAAAATCATAATCCTGGAGCATGACATGCAAGAATGAAACTTAGATAAACTGAACAAAATGACAGGGATGTTCCTATAGATAATTTTTGACTTGTATGTTAGGCCACTAGAGGGGAATTCATAAGCAGATTTGGGACTTGCCTATCAACATGACCTCACCTATGTAAATATTTATTCAAACATTTGGGCACATTGCAGGGGATTCTAGATTAGAAACCAAAGGAAAGGACAGTAAAAGGAAAAGCATGCCAGCAGTTTCTGTTTAAAAACTGCAAACCCTCAAAGACTTCACCTTACAACTGGGCTGTAACATCCAGAGAAACTCCAAAGCTGTTGTTTGATTTATTTCTACCTTCTATAAAATCCCAAGCCATTAATCCTGAATAGCCTTGACTCAAAAGCCTGATAGATAAATTTTCATTGCTGAGATTGTTTAAGTAGTTCAGTATCAGAGGGATGGTGCTGGAATTAGAATTAGCAGATTAAAAAAAAACCCAAAAATGAACTAAAATTGTAAAATTGCCAGCATTCCCTTCTTTCAGCAGAGCACAAACAGCTTCTGCTGCTAGGATCAGAGCGCTGGATTTGAATGCACAGCAGGTTTATTTAAACACAGCTGGCACAGTGCCCTCTCCTCCAGGCCTCACCTCAGCATTCCCATTTCCAGAGTCTCACACACAGCTCCTCAGGACTCTCCACCATTACCTTGTGATCTTTCCCTTTTTTTGTTGTCTTTTAAAGTCAATCAGTAACCAGAGACTTCTGCCAGCACTTGGTGCTGCTGATTTCAAAGTCCTGAGCCCCACGGATCATCAGGCCCTTCCACACTGTTCCCTCCTTCCCCATTCCAGCCTTTCCCTATGCTAGGAACAAAAAATAAAAATAAAAAGGTGTGTTTTATATCCTAAAACACTGGCTCAGCAGCTCCAGAACCCAATTATTCCATGCAAAAAAAAGCTCTTACCCTCAACTACCCATCATGAAGGACAAGTCTTGCCACATCCCTGTTCAGGAGGTGGAAGGAAATAAAAAGAGTCATTTTTTATGAGACAGTTACTGTGCTTTAATTTCCCACATCCGTTTGCAACTGCAAACAAGCCCAGGCAGGGGAAGGTACTATCTATTACCATAATTATTTTTAAAACCTTCACCCCACAGGGTTAGGAAAAAATCAGTGATTTACAGCAGAGCCATAACTATAAAACTGCAGATGGGAGCTGAGCTACTCTGCCCTTGTCTGATGCTGAGATCTCATTAAACTGCGTGCTTAAACCTTAAATATTTGAGAGTAAATTGCAGTTAAAATAGGGAAATCATTCCCATTAAGCAGCCAGCCTTTCCTCTCTTCAGCTTTTCAGCTCACCATTTGTTATTTGGTCATTTGTAGAGTTTATCACTGCTCCATCTTCCAGCCTGGACACCCCCAAAATTCCTAAAAAAAGACAAAGAGGCAAGAAAAATAAAGCATCTACGCTATTTTTAAACCTTAACAAGAAGCTGAAGAGAGAATAGAAATTTTTTTTCTAAGTTTTATCACCTTGAGGAGTGATCCTTTGGCCAAAGTCATTCTGTGAGACAACAGGCAGCAACTTTTCTTTACTCTTTCTAAATCGACTTCTTTGACCTGTACCTACTCTGCATTATTATTATTTTCATCATCATCATCATTATAATTATTACTATTATATCTCCAAGAAACTAACTTTTAATAAAAGATTGCACTACACACCTCACATCCAGTTTTCTCTCTGAAATATTCTTGCCTTTCAAAAGTTACTGCAGCAAACCAGAGCATTAATAATTATTTTTGCTCACTCCTTTCTCCTCAAGCTACCCACAAAATCCAAAGCAATGGCTGCCAACTTATCCAGGCTAAAACTGGAAGAGGGAAGAGGAAATGACATAAGAGAAAAGCAAAATTTATGCTAAATGTTTGCAATATGAAAGCATAACTCAGAAATCTTCATAAATTAGCAGTGCACAGTAATTGAAGCTGCTTGAATCATGCTCCTCCATCCTTCCACTTGAATGGGATATGGCAGGAAGTAATTAATGGAGACAGGCTCCCTTGCATAGAGCTGGAAATAATTAATCTGGCATCTCAGTTTTGGTATTGGCTGTTTGGAAAAACAAATTTTTCCCCATACAGAACAGTTTGTTTCGCATGTAACCTCAGGGATCAGCTGTTCTTTATTCTTTAAATACACACAAAGAAATTTATGGGAGCCCATATGGAAAATTTAACCTTCACAAAAGCTTTGCTGCAAGCGTCAATAAGGTGTTTCACAGAGCTTTTTTATATTAAAAAAAAATTAAAATAAATTAAGATATACAAAATCCCAATTCAAATAGAGACTTAAAATGTAGTATTATGAACTAGGGATTAAATAGGAGAATAAATTTTTATTTCCTCTCCCTCATTTTCTACTCAAAGTTACAAAACCTGCTTAGAATAAAACCTGTTCTTCATTATTTCTTTTTTTGCTGTATGCAGAGTTCATGTTCTTCTCAACAGTTTTACCTAAAATTTAAAACTTGAAACTAATTAGGTCCTCAACTTATTTTTGTAGGAGTAAAGGCCACGAAGAACACTTAGGATTCCGTTATGAATAACAGATGCGAGATGGATACATTTATAAAACACTAAATATAGAAAGATTCGTGTAGGGTTCTGCTGAACCTTTCCAAATTAAAAACCTCCCTGTACTTTGCCACTGAATCCATCAGAGCAAGTTCTGAGGAAGCAGAATACAAAAGGCCAATGGGTTTTCTACGGATCCAACATGAACGCATCCCACGGATGGAATTTCAAGATGCCCAACACAGCAGGCAATATCTGAGGGGCACAGGAGCTAAATGCCAGCATTCCCTGTCTTAGCTGGGTGTTATTTAATACCCTCAGCTTGCCATCTCGTGCAGGGCAAGCTACAAAATTAATGAAAGAAATCAGATCCCCCTTTCACCGTGGATCCCACAACCCTGGAATAAATACTCTTGTTTAAACAAAGAGTGAACACCACTCGGATACTTCCCCAGTTGTCCGGGAGGCTCGGTTCCCACAAGGAAACTCAGCTCACACAAAGGCACAGCCCCAGCACCTTCTCTCCGGGCACAAAGGAGCCAGATGTCCCCAGTAAAGTGCTCAGGGCTCCTATTCGTCCAGGAAAAGCTGGGAACCACTCTGGGACACATCAACATTTCCACGCGTGTTCCTCGAATGCCCAGCGACGGCGAGCTGGCCCGAGAACGCCAGCAGGAGCTGGCACAGCTGTGCCCCAACTGAAACCAGACAAAAAAACCCGAAACAGGGCTCAGGCACCACCAGCGTTACCTGATGAAGGCGATTAATTCTCAATATCCAAAGGGTTTGCGTTAATTTCAAGGGGGCGAAACACCTGACACTGAGGAAAGCACAAGTGCCTGGCCAAGGCTGGCAGCGGTTTCCCGATCCTGGATTTTCCAGGCAGCCCTTCCAGGCTTAGCAGGGCAGCAGCTGCTGCCCTTGTGCTCGCCAGTGTCTGGGCACTGCCAGAGCTTTTCTAGGAAGGATCTGGGCTCTCGGATCCGGGGGAGCTGCTGGAGGAACACCCGGGTTCTCCCTCTCACATAGAAAATTCCCAACGCTTCTCTCAATCGTCCCACCAGGTTCTCTCACACTCAGCAAAAAAGCTGGAGCTGATTTGCCACACAAGGACAAATTCCTCGTCCTTTCCCCCAGTTATGAAACGCGTGCCTTGTGCCACACCAAAAGCTGCGTGGCAGCACCACATCCTCAAAGCAGAGGAAGCTGCAGCTCCAGCATTTGTCATATCCCAGCGAGCTGGAACCATCACCCAGCACAACCTGGAGAGGTTAAACGCCACCGAGTGCCACAGTGCCAGCTTTGCTTGCTGCCTTCCCACCAGCGAAGGGACAGCGCCGTTGTAATGACACAAACTCCACACAATTCCCAAACACGATGCTGACGCTCGGCTCGCTGACCGGAGAGAGAATTACTGAAAGCACATTTTACACACACATACACACACACACACACACACACACACACACAATCTTTAGGATCCTTCAGCACCGCTCCTGTTTAACCTCTGCCGATAAGCCCGGCTCTGTCCGGGGGAGAAGCCAGCCCGGTGCCAAAATCACATCACACCACACTTGGCTGTAACAAAAGATGACTCCGGGGAGTTTGTGCTCATCATCGTTATTCCACGCACGTCAGAGCCACCTCCAACAGCTTTTCCTTCAATTAAACCTTTACTACTGCAAAGGGCAAAGGGGTGTAGACACATTTATGCCGCGCTGAGCACAGAAGGGGTGACGAGGGGTAAAGGAAAGATTACACAGCCCTTTTTTAGAGACATCCACTCCCCC
>VWZN01001869.1:33729-46293 GCA_013396955.1 Regulus satrapa
CGGCGCGGATGGCGGGTGGGGTATGTCGGGAGTTGTAGGCCGGAAAAGCAGCCAGGAAAATGGAAACATTTATTTCAACGCAGTGTGCCCTAGCCCTGGAAGTGTCCAAAGCTGAGTGGGACGCGGCTTGGAGCGAGCTGGGATAGTGGAAGTGTCCCTGTCCATAGGGTGAGATGCCCCTTTCAAGTCCCTTCCAACACAAACCGTTCTGGGGTTCTTCTAAAGGGTGAACCCTCACGCGTTCCCCAATTCCCTTCACAAGCTCGCAGTCGAAACGGAAACAAAGCGGGATTTTGTCAGTTATTAAACCGACAGTAGAGTTTGCCGAGGTAGCGTTTTGTTGAAAAAACCCCAAAGCATCTCTCATCTTTCTCTGACCCGCTTCTGTAACTTGTCATTTTCTCGCAGCAGAGACGAGCACTGAAAACCACAAGCTGTGAGCGTGCGGGCAGCAGTTTGCTGGAATATAAACAATTAAATGTCGTGCCTGAGCTGTTTGCTGCCAGAAAACTCACGGAATCTGTCAACCAACCTCAGAGAGCGTCGAGCTGACACAAGAATCTAGCGCCACAGAGTCAAACATAAAATGAATTAATAAATCGCAAAAGCTGACTGGAATACTGAATGAAAAGCTCTAAACTTCAGGATCGAGCATTCCGAGTTTTCCAATAGCTCCCCGTCCTCAGAACTTTTGTTTCTGTACAAGTAACACATAAACTCTTTGTTTTGCCTTTCTTTCGAAGACCAGCTGAAAAAAATTACAGAACCCCAACCCTGCTTAACCCAAAGTTAACAATTTCAGCCTTTCTGTGTCCCCTTCTTACATCCCGCTCTGAGAAATAGCAAAATTAGTGACAAATATTAAATACAACGATGACGCTGCTTTAAATTTAAGATGTGTATACACTCTGTTAGTATTTTACCAAACATTTTACATTTCAGGCCTAGCAAAACTCTCACCTTTATTTTCCGCTTGAGCATCACGTGCTTGAGTTGAGTAATGGATTTTTTTACCCAAAAGGCAAAAATCTGCACCCATCACTTGGGGGAATGAGGTACCAGCACACACATTGCGGCCCCTGTAGCTAATGAGGCTGATTAATTAACTTAATTACAAGTACTTAATGAATACTCCAGGAAAAGTGAGGCTGAGTGTCCTGAACAGAGGTAAATAAAAAGCACCAGGGAAATAATATTTTTGATACTACAGGAATGTGTAGCTGATTAAAAAATGGGGTTGCTAATAATTATATTAATAATATCAGTAACACTATCTCTATTATGGCTTTAAATATCTATTCGTTTTATATCAGGGAAAGATAAAATAAATTTAAATAAAGGAGGGTGCCGCTCTTTCCCACCAAGCAATTAATGATTTATTTGTCATTTTACTGCAACAGAAATGTGTCACTGCCTATTAGCTACAATCTGTGTAGCTAATAATTCAAATAATATTATAATATCACTATCTCCATTATGGCATTTAAAATTATTTAAAATTGTATTATATGATAATATAGTATCTATTATATAATATAGTATCTATTATATAATATAGTATCTATTATAAAATATATATTATGTATTTTATATCTATTATGTATTTATTATATATATGTTATATATTATCTATATACATATTATATGTATATAGATAATATATAATATAGATTATATACATGATATATAGTATATATTACATTCTATTAATATATCAACATTATGGCAATATTAATATTTTAACACAGTATTAATAATATAATAGTNTCCAGGGCTCGTTCTGCACTCCAGCAGCTCTTGCCAGGGGAGAAGCAGAACTTCAGCATGCCCAGGTTCTTTCAAACACTGGAAATCAGCAATAAAATAAATGCGGCCCCAATATTCGGGGTATCGCCTTCTGTTTCATTTTGGTTTTGCTGGGGGTAGGGGCGGGGGGGGCGACCTCAAACTTTTGGTCACTTGTGGAAGGAATAAAAAGCGCTTTCTGAGCCAAGTTTGTGAGTAAACTGGAAACTCATCCACTTGGAAAACTGGGAAAAGCATTCCTTGCTCAACAGCTCCTCCTCCTGCTCGCCCATAGCATGAAACCATCATCTGTTTTTATTTTGGTTTTGTATTTTATATTTTTCATTTGTTTTTTATGTTTTGGCTACAGAAACAAATAATCTGATACTGCAAATGTGAATTCGTTGTCTACTCAGAGCTCTAATATGCAGGAATTGTGGTTATAAACAGAAGAAACTTGGAAATTCTTTTGGCTTCAAGAGAAACAAGCAGCATTCAGCTTTTCTAGGCAATTTTGGTGGTATCCAAAGAGAGTGGTACAATAGAGAGTGAGATGCTGGAGGAACTCTCACTATCTGCTGATCTGAACAATATCAACATTTTTATCATTGTGATTATGTGCTTGTATGAAATAAAATTGAATAGTTTTGGTTGGAAGAAGACTCATTTTGTGAATGTACTTACAAGGATAACTGAAATAAAAAGAATAACAGTGAAAACCTCTTTAATTTCCCATTGTTGCAAACTGAATTTGCCATTATTTCACCCTGGGGATGAGCACTGATGGGTCACCAGCTTTACTGGACAAAATTATTACAAGAATCATTTAATTTGATGGAATTTTCCTTGTAAAAATCTTCCCAAAATCTATAGGCCATCTCTTCCAAAATATTCTCTGGGATGCTGAAATCTGGATTAATGTTGCTGTTTGCAGAATTCTGCTGAATTCTTTCTGAGTTAAAAAGTTTTCTCAGGATTTTCAGGTTCAAAAACTTTCATTGGCATAAATCAGACATGCGCAATACTCTGACTCATTAAAGAATAGTCCTGGAAAATATTAAAGAAAAATATTGCCCAAAACTTGCCTCTTCACCTCCCTTCTGTTCTGCTGAGATATAAAATCAGAATACAAAAATCATACCAATAATAACAACTAGAAAAGCGGAGTTTTTCATGTCAGGATAGCAATGCTGTAAAAGAATCTTGTGCTTTTCTTTGCAGGTATTGGAAAAACATTTGAATGTAGGATATTCAGGGTGGCACAGGCCCCGCTCTCCAGAGGAATAACTCGGTGGCAATATCAGAACCTGGTTTGTGCATGAGTTTGGATAACAGTAAATAAAGCTGTGTTGTCCTGACAGAGTTTTCATCTCAGCTGATAGAAAGGGCATTTCCTGAAATTATTGCTGGAATTATTTTCTTACTGCTGCATTATTTACTTATTATAACATTAATTATTTACTAGTAAATAATAAAAACAAGTAAATCCATGAATATATATATAACCGATAAATAGGTATATAATTAATATCTATACATTATCCATTTTCTATAAATAGATATTATTATAGACTACTATAGCTATATAGATAGATTATTATCTATAAATAGATATATTATCTGTACATATATAAAAATTATATACAGGAACACATTCTGGATGTATTGGGAAGGTCAAACACCTGCAGGTGCCTGGGCTGGAAATCCCACACCTGCCTTACTCATGTTAGGAATATTCCTGATTTTAAATATAGAATTTGGTGTAAATTATACCTGAAATGAACATTATTTTATGAAAACAAAACTCTATCTCATTTCCCAAGTAAACTCTGGGACGTTGTTTATTAACCTTTCTATCTTATTAACTTTTAATATCAGAGCCAAACTCCCTCTTGATACATCGAGGAAAGATGCCAGTATTAATTGCATGGAAAAGTTGAACCAGGGTTGTATTTCAGAAGAAAATTCTGGGGTCTATCAACTCCCAGAGCCTTGAATCATCACAGTTCTGGAATTGCCACGAAAATGTGGCCACAGAAGTCACTGTGAGTCTTTGCTTGGTGGCAGCATGAGCCCCAGAATATTGATTTGGATTCCACTTCTCCGGGGCAAGAGGGATTTTGGGAGGCAGAGATGATTCCAAACAGATTTTTCCCATAATTTTCCAGACATGAGCTCACTGGGAATTGGGAAATGACTGAGGTACCAGCAGGTAAAGCTGGAAATGCTCCCTGAAGGGAGCTTTGATTTAACCAGCAGCATCACTGCAGAGTGCAGACATTTGGGAATGTTCATCAAGTATTGCTGGGGAATTAATGCCTCAAAAAATTCCCACTTTTCCAGAGAACTCCAGGACGTGCAAGGAAAATAGAAATAGAAGCTCAGCAATCCAGAATAGTTCTCATGAAACCTTCCTCAGATCTGGGCACAAATTGATAAACAGCAGCAACAAAGCAATCTTTATTTTCTTCTTCATTAATTTTTACTCTGTTTAGCAGCTGTTTCGTGTCTGTGGTGCAGACTGTTTAATTTGCATTAAGCAAGAGGCTGCAAAATTGATTTATACATCTGAATGCCTCACATTTTTCACTCTGAGGCACTTTTGGATGCAGAACATGACAGGCTTAAATCCAGGATTAATTCCTTAGGCCAGGCTTGTCCCAAAGCTGAGGCGAGAGGAGAGCTGAGGTTACTGGTGCCTTTTTTGGTGACTTGTCTGAGACTAAAATTAGCTGTGCTGACTGCACAGTGTAAAATCCAGCTGACTGCAGAGTGTAAAATCCATATTTCACTCAGTGCCTTGGCTATTCCGGAGGTTCATTCCAGCCCTGACACCTTCCCTTGACCAAACCCTTAATCAAATGCAAAAAGTAAAATGTTCTGAGGCAGCATGGAGGTAAAGTCAGCTCTGGACTAAGTTAGATTTCCTTAGGCAAGGCAGATGAATGGGTTTTGTGACTCCCTGAATGGCACGGAGCTGCCAGCCCCTGCTCCCTTTGTCTCCGGGAATATGGGATGGATTCTCCTGTGGGAGTTTTTCTTTCAGGTGTTTCAGGGCCAGGATTGAGACACAGGAGATAGTTTTTCGTGTTCTGTTTTAGGTATTTATTCATCTTATCAGTGCTACATTCTTAGGAGGGAGTGAGTTCTCAGCTTCTAGGTAGAAATGGCAATGATGGCTTCTAGCTACAAAGGTCTTTTAAGGGTAAACTTAACCAATGAATAATTGCCAGCCAGATTATTTTTACTTTGAACCCAGTAACTAAACAACTGTGACCCACAGTGCAGCATTTTACACCAATCTCACAATATCACCCAAACCCATGGAGAAGAAGGAAGAAGAACAAGGAGCCAACGCTCTAAAATATTCATCTTGCTCCATACACAGCACTATACCCTAAACCCTAAAGCTAGGAGTTTTCACCCTGTGCCATTACACACTTCTGGTCAAACTCCACACCCATAATCCCAGTTCCATCACTCAATTCTGGGAGCCTTCTCCACAGCCTCAGGTGAAAAGCAGTGTTCTGCTGAGGGTCTGTGCCTGTCAGCACAGAAAGCCCAAATTCCTCTCTGCCAGGGTTCCAACAACCTCCCAGTGCTCCATTTCCACAGGCAGTTTCAGGACATGCTGCCATTACTCAATTCCAAATGCTCCCTTCTTTATCACCAGGTTTTCGTGATGGAGAGAAAGAAACATTTGAATAAGGGCAGCAAAAGGATTTTTCTTGTGGAGGATTTATTAAGAATTGGCCCATTTTTTAAATGTTGAACTTTGTGTTGAAGTTTCTGTAATAGGGGCTGTCAAGAAGTGATAAATAAATAAATTTTTAAAAATGAAACATTCCCACCTCTAGGGCTGGAATAGGAGATGTTTTCTGGAAGTGATGGAAAAAGGAAGAGGCTTTAGTGAGCTGGCATGGAAAACTGAAGGAATCCACTGGATGCAGCCATTGCCTCCCTCACACAGCCATAATCTTCTTCAAAAATACAAAGAGCACAAAAGCACAGAAAGAAATAGAAAAGGAAATTAAAAAAAAAAAATTATCAGGAGTTTGGGACACTCAGAGAAGATTTAAACCCGTCCAGTGTCAGGGGACAGGGATGAGCTGCTCAGGGATATTTGTGCCTACCCAAGGTTTGGGTTCACCAGCAGGAATGTGGCAGGAGAAGGACAATTCCCCCTCCGAGCTCCCAGCCCCGAGTGTTTGAAGGGCTGTCTGTGCCTCCCTGGCGCCTGCAGGCACAAACACATCTCATTTCTTTGTTTGCTCTCCGCCTGCTCCTGGGCAATGTGTTGGGTGTGATGGGAACGGCGTGGCCCAAAATAGCTGCCTGGGCTGGAGCCTTCAGCTGTCAGGAGTGTCTCTCCTCCTCCCCACTTGGTGAGATCTCCATCCACAGCACCATCTGCTCCCTCAGGATGCAGCTTTGCCGCGTTGGAGCTGAGTTTGAGCGGGGGGAAATTGTCTGACTGCGGTTTGATTTTATGGCTTTGGTTTAATTTTATGACTTTGGTTTGATTTTATAGCTTTGGTTTGATTTCCCATTCCCGCAGTGCTCCTCAGTCTCCCGAGGCACCAGATGTGGGAACGGGCTTCAAACATCTGTGGGCTTCACTGGTGCTGCTTTCAGCTCCTTTCTGCATGTGTCTGTGGGAAAAGCTGGTGGGAGCAAGACAATCCTAAATCCACTTTTCCTCCCTGCCAGCATTCCCATCTCCCAGCATGTGCCAGGGTCCCAGTTTCTGTTTGGGAAGGGGGGAAAGGAGCTAAAAAAGGAGGACTAGGTACGTGGAAAGGCTGGGATGTAATTCCACAGATCCCTCTGCTGTTTGTCTGACGGATGAAGGGATTTGTGTATAGCTCGGGACTCCTCCAAAAACATTGTTCTGTGCTGACCTTTCTCCTCACATTTGAAGTCAGGAGAGCAGTGTGGGAATGTTCTTAGAGGAAAATGGATATATCATAAAAGAAAGGCTGTATAAGATCAGGCCTTGCTTTGCTAAATTAATAATTAATTGTCACTCCTGTGTACAGCAGAGTGGCTTGTGAGTTCCCATGTGAAAACCATCCTGAGAATGAGAGGTCATTAACAACGAGTAATTCCTGGGTGAAAAACAATCTGCACCTGCATTAAACAAGAAATCTGTTTTGTGGGGATCAGTGAGCAAAATATGTAAACTAACCAAGAATAGAAAGAGTTGACAGACAAGTAAAATACCTTTTACTAACCAATGGAGCAATGGGCAAGGAAACTATTGACCAATTTGAGTTATACACAGGGTCTGTAAAAACTGTATAAAAACAAGTTGTGTAAATAAANCCTGTGTACAGCAGAGTGGCTTGTGAGTTCCCATGTGAAAACCATCCTGAGAATGAGAGGGCATTAACAACGAGTAATTCCTGGGTGAAAAACAATCTGCACCTGCATTAAACAAGAAATCTGTTTTGTGGGGATCAGTGAGCAAAATATGTAAACTAACCAAGAATAGAAAGAGTTGCCAGACAAGTAAAATACCTTTTACTAACCAATGGAGCAATAGGCAAGAAAACTATTGACCAATTGGAGTTATACACAAGGTCTGTAAAAACTGTATAAAAACAAGTAGTGTAAATAAAAATTGGGCATTTTCCTTGGTTCATACTGAACCGTGAGTGTCCAGTTCCTGATCTTCTGAAGAAGCTCTACCATGTAAATCAAACAACTTTAAAATAAAGGGGGAAAGCTTTTTATTGTGCTGTGAGTTCACTGTTAATGCTGGGTCCTATGACTTTTTGCCTTATTAACAACTCTGGTCACTGTGGAGAGCTAGGATTCTCCAGAACAGCCAGGAAACCTGGGATGTGGAGAGCAAATCACCACGAGTTCACTTCCTAAGGGAGGTGAGGACACATAGGCAGCAAGCTGAGCAGCTGCTGACACCCCAGCTCCTTGTCCAAGGGCTCTGGCTCCCAGCAGCCCATTCCCAACCCATTAGTAATGCCCCACAAATAAGGAGCAGGGATTTGCACTTCTCCTGGCTGGCACAATTAGTCATTGCTTCCTAAAACAGCCAAGGAAAGCAGGAACCAGGCTCTTTGTCCTCTCTGGAGCCTGCTGAGTGCCAAACCCGTCCCAGTGCTGGGCTCAGCTCAGAGTAATGAGGGCTTTGCACCAGAGGGGACCCTGCCCTGGCTTGGATCCCATCCCTGCTCTCCCAAACACCTCCCAGCAGCTGGGATAGGCAGGTTGGGCAGTGGGGAAAAGGCTGAGCTGTCCCAGGATGGGGTTAATCTGTAATTTTTAATTCTGCAACCCTCCTCCCTCTCTGGGGCTGGAGTTTTGTTGTCCAACGTGGTGCTTTGGGACCCAGATACCTCAGGAATCCAAGGGTGTTCTCCTCCGTTCCCTCTCCCAAAGCTGAGGAGACTCTGGAGACACTGGAGATTCTCAGGGGTCTTGTGTGCTGCTCCCACAGCAGTCAGGAAGGGAAGGTCTGCAGGAATGGGAAGTGCTACTGTTTGCTGGAAGGGGGACCCAGGATTTCCCCATGTCCCGAGGAGGGGAAGGCTCTTCTCCCATCCCATTCTCTGGATTCCCCTTTTTCCCAGGTTCCTTCCATCCCTGGCTGGTGCTGGGCTGGCTCAGAGAGTCCAGACCTGACCTGCTACAAAATGGGGAACCAACTCCTGTCTCCTATGAATCAGCACAGCCCTTCCTCCACAGGATTTCATAAAATCCTGGAGTGGTTTCCCAGGATCCCAAATCCCATCCAGCCCCACCCCCACCATGGCAGGGACACCTCCCACTGCCCCAGGTTGCTCCCAGCCCCAGTGTCCAGCCTGGCCGTGGGCACGGCCAGGGATCCAGGGGCAGCCACAGCTCTGGGAATCCCATCCCAGCCCCTCACCACCCTCACAGGGAAGGGCTTTTTCTACTTCAACCTTTTGAGCATAAGAAATGTGCCTGAGGACAGGCAGCTTAACTGAGCAGGAACACCTTGATGAGAGAATTAATCCTGGCTTTGGAAGCCAAACCAGAGGAGTGTGTGCACATCAAGCAGTTCCTCCTTTCTGCTCCTCGCTGTCATGGGAAAAGTAAAGGAGTCAAGAAATCATTTCCCAGCTTGGCTGAGCATTAAGGAACAGCACTTTCTGTGTAACAAATACGTGCTGCTGTGGATTTGTAACGGAACAGGAGGTGGCTGAGGCACTTCTGTGAGAGGAGCTGGGCCAGCAGCCAAAATTTGGGTGCTGCTGGTTATGTTCCCAAGCAGGAGCAAGAGGAATTAATTCCTGACTTGATGTATGTGAGGACAGAAAAGCAAAACACAGCATAATGTGCAGGATCTGGGGGCTGCCTGCAGATTCACCCATCTTTCTTTGATTGTTTTTGTCTGGTCTGTCTAAAGCTGAACATTCGTAGAAATTTTGACCCACAGAAGTTTTGGAAGTGGAGGGAGATGGATTTGCAGCCTGAGAAGGGAGACCCCACACCTTCAGTGCCTTTTCAAGCATTTCCTTCAGCAAGAGTTGCTTCAATCACCCATGGAACAGCAGAACCATGGGGGAAATACCTAAATGCATAAATATTCTGTTCCTCTAGTAGTTATTATGTATTATTTGTAACAATTTAGGGCATTTTTCTTCATCTTCCCACGTTTTTCACTCTCAAGAGCATCTGCAGTGCTGAGATGGAGGGAGAAGATGAAATGCAAGAGCTGGGGCTGCAGGAAATGTTGCCTTGTGTGACCTCCAGCTCTGAGTCACCACTAAGAGCTCCCTCCCAGCCAGCTCTGAGCCAAAAGTGGGGAAGATGTGAGGAAGTTCAGGTGTCCTTGTCCAGGGAATTTGATGGCAGCTAAGAAAGGCCTCTGACCCAAATAGAACAGGTCCTAAAATGTCTGAGAAGTCTCACAGGGACAAATATCAAGGTGGGGGGGGGCAATTAGGAAGAAAAAAAAAAAGACAGAACCTCTCTGAAGGAGCAAGACACCCTCCTTTGAAATGAAAATAGATTTTGAACTTTGGCTAAGTTATATTGGGATGAATAATGCAGATTTGGAAAAACTGCCATTTCTCAAGCTGCTCCATTTCTTCCTTAAGGTTCACTTATTCCTCTCTGGTACCAGGAGACATTTAATAAAGTGCTGGGGCTTGAAATTACTTTCTCCAAATAGCCAAGTTCTGCTGAACAACCTGAAATGGAAAGGGTTTTAACTGAGACCCTGCTCTGGAAATATTTCAGCACAGAAATAGTCCCAGTGACCTTCAGTCCGTGTCCTCCTACACACAGTTCAGGATTCTTGGGAATGTGGGGCTGGTTGGAAGGGATGTGGAGTTTGTACAGCCCAGTGCATAAACTAAAAAAAGGAAAAATCCCATTTAATCATTCTTTCCACACTCCTGCATCACTGTTCAATACTAGCTCTTCTCACAGAATAGATTTTGACAGCAATTTGCTGAATTATTTAATCACATTAAGGCTCTGTGTTGAAAGGATAAATAGTGGAATATCCCCCTTGAGCTGTGTTTTGGTGTGTCTAACTCCATAAAAGTTGTAAAAGAACATGGTGTAAAGGTGTAAATATCTTGGATTTTTCTCTCAGTGCCAGAATTTCAGAGGCTGCAATTCTCTGCTTTCTCACAGTTCCCACAAAACTCTTTAACCCCACTCTGGCTCCTGACAGACTCAAGATATAGTTCTAAAATAGGCCTGGCATTGTTCCTTAATTTAGATCTTCAGAACTATTTTAAGAGGGTGTTGAAGATTCAAAGTTGCTATAAATATCTGCTTCAGAAATCACTTACATTGGCATCAGCGTTTTCATAAAAACCAAAATTTTCACTGCAACAAAAAACCAAAATTTTCACTGCAACATTTGGAAATAATAACCTTTTTTTGGTTTGGGTTTGGTTTTGGGTTTTCTGGGTGGAAAACTGTTTCTTGGCCATCTTTTAAATAAAAATAATTTGCAAGAACATCGAGATCATTTCACCCCATCTAAATCTTGGCCTAATACATGAATCTGTGGCAGAATTCTGGTTAAAGGGACAATTTTGTGTACTCAGGGCTCTCCCTTTCTCCATAAAATTAAGATTATTTTGATAAATATCCTTCATTTTAGGTTGGACTCTGCATATGAAGACAGACAGAGGGGGATTTCCACATTTAAGTAGCAATGACACAAACTATGGATAATTTTGCTCTTTTTTTGGTCAAAATGGGCTTTCTTTTTTCTCTCCATCAAACGATATTTCCCAGAGGTCCTGCAGGGTTACCCCTGGCATGAGGAAAATGTAGCTGGAAGGATTGGATTTGTCTTGCAACTAAGATCCAGTAGGTGATTCTGACAGGAAAGAGAGCCAGGGAGGAATAAAATAATATGGATATAAAAATATATGGAACATGAAATGGGCTTTAATGGCAACTCTGTAAAGCCTTGGAATCTTGGAAAAATCAGTCTCTGTGGAGTGGCAGAGCCAGTTTTCATGGTTTAAAGCCATAAAAGCATTGTGTGTGAGAGGGAGGAATTAAAAATTGAATTGATGGTGGTTGATAAATCCCTGAGGAGCCAAAAGATCCGCTTTGAGTCCGAATTCCTGCTGGGAAAGGTTTCCCTGGGAGAGCTCCACTGGAGAGCTTGGCAGGAAACAAGAAAGAAACAAAAATAAAACTAATCAAAATACAAATAAATAAATAAATACATACATAAATAAATAAGGAAATCTGGCACCTGCAGATCTCTGTCCTGAGCTGAAGTTATCCATCACTTGATCACTGGGGCTGTGTTTTCCAGGAAATCTCCACCTCTGTTGGGTGACTTCATGAGTCTGGGAGCTCAGATTTAGATTTGGAAGAGTGGGAACACCTTGGGTGTTTTTATTCCAGGAGTGAAAATGTCCTCATTTCAGACCGGGTGAGGAGATGGGGCGAAAGGCTTTTATAATTCTGAAAGGAGTTGCTCTTTTTAGGCCGGTCTGTTATTAATCATAAAGATGGATATGTACAAAAGAAGATATTTTTACATCTACACTGAAATTCTGAAAATTCCACAATGACAAATGGCTCTTAATAAGAGGAGGATATAAAGAAGGAGAAAGAAAAGAGAAATGTTAAAAATGAGGCCTTGTGGCAGCTCTGAAGGGACCGAAGCAGAACAAAAATTAAAAATGCAAAATTCCAATTCTTAATTATTAATTTACCAAATAACTGCATCATATTTAACAAATAATCCACTTTGTAGGTGTGTGGAGAGAAATAACTCCCCTCTGGGAGTGCTTGATTCCATTGAAAATAAATCTACACAAAAGAAACCTCTGTTTTGCAAAGTGTCAGAGAGTTTCCAGAAGACAGCAATAAAACCTGGGAAACTTCACACAAAGCAATATTTTATGGGGAAAAATAACTGACCAGGAAAAATTTCCCCACATAAGAAATACCCACTATTACACTGAAAAGAAATTACTGATTCTTACAGGAAAGAGAAAGAAATTCCTGTTCCTTTCTTGGGACCACAGTCCCAGAAAAACTAGGACGTGTGGAAAAGAAATATCTAAATAAAGAGGATTTATATCCAGGGAAAAGTCTGAACCTCTGTCAAAATAATATGAATAAAACAGCAGCAGCACTGATTATGTTGGCAGGGCAGAAATGCAGAAGATTTGCCTTCTACAAGAAAATCTACATCAAGGTGAAGAAAAATCTGCCTCAGAATCTCATTCTCAATTAATCAATTTTGTCACCCAGAAATAAAATAGAAGGTGGATCCACTTTTCTGAGAGGTGTTGCTGCCAA
>VWZN01001869.1:46537-86425 GCA_013396955.1 Regulus satrapa
TATTTTATTGCATAATTATAATATTTTAATATTACAATATGTAGTATATAATATGTATCTATAATACATATAATATATATTAATTCTTATTAATATATACTTATTAGTATATATGACTTACACAATAAAGATTCAGCTTTCCCTTCATGAAAACCAATGACCAAATCCTTTCCACTTCACTGCAATACGTGAAGAATACAGAGAACANTTTTCATGGTTTAAAGCCATAAAAGCATTGTGTGTGAGAGGGAGGAATTAAAAATTGAATTGATGGTGGTTGATAAATCCCTGAGGAGCCAAAAGATCCGCTTTGAGTCCGAATTCCTGCTGGGAAAGGTTTCCCTGGGAGAGCTCCACTGGAGAGCTTGGCAGGAAACAAGAAAGAAACAAAAATAAAACTAATCAAAATACAAATAAATAAATAAATACATACATAAATAAATAAGGAAATCTGGCACCTGCAGATCTCTGTCCTGAGCTGAAGTTATCCATCACTTGATCACTGGGGCTGTGTTTTCCAGGAAATCTCCACCTCTGTTGGGTGATTTCATGAGTCTGGGAGCTCAGATTTAGATTTGGAAGAGTGGGAACACCTTGGGTGTTTTTATTCCAGGAGTGAAAATGTCCTCATTTCAGACCGGGTGAGGAGATGGGGCGAAAGGCTTTTATAATTCTGAAAGGAGTTGCTCTTTTTAGGCCGGTCTGTTATTAATCATAAAGATGGATATGTACAAAAGAAGATATTTTTACATCTACACTGAAATTCTGAAAATTCCACAATGACAAATGGCTCTTAATAAGAGGAGGATATAAAGAAGGAGAAAGAAAAGAGAAATGTTAAAAATGAGGCCTTGTGGCAGCTCTGAAGGGACCGAAGCAGAACAAAAATTAAAAATGCAAAATTCCAATTCTTAATTATTAATTTACCAAATAACTGCATCATATTTAACAAATAATCCACTTTGTAGGTGTGTGGAGAGAAATAACTCCCCTCTGGGAGTGCTTGATTCCATTGAAAATAAATCTACACAAAAGAAACCTCTGTTTTGCAAAGTGTCAGAGAGTTTCCAGAAGACAGCAATAAAACCTGGGAAACTTCACACAAAGCAATATTTTATGGGGAAAAATAACTGACCAGGAAAAATTTCCCCACATAAGAAATACCCACTATTACACTGAAAAGAAATTACTGATTCTTACAGGAAAGAGAAAGAAATTCCTGTTCCTTTCTTGGGACCACAGTCCCAGAAAAACTAGGACGTGTGGAAAAGAAATATCTAAATAAAGAGGATTTATATCCAGGGAAAAGTCTGAACCTCTGTCAAAATAATATGAATAAAACAGCAGCAGCACTGATTATGTTGGCAGGGCAGAAATGCAGAAGATTTGCCTTCTACAAGAAAATCTACATCAAGGTGAAGAAAAATCTGCCTCAGAATCTCATTCTCAATTAATCAATTTTGTCACCCAGAAATAAAATAGAAGGTGGATCCACTTTTCTGAGAGGTGTTGCTGCCAAGTATGGCCAGAGCTGGCTGAAAAAAAGCTGAAGGTTGCAAATTTGTAGGGCCCGGAGAACAAGAAACATAAAATAGTTTAGCAAAAGATATATTTCTGTGTATTTTAGTCTCCCCCATGGGCTGATTCCTCAGTGAAGGATAAACTTCTGGCAACCTTCCCATTATTATCCATAATCTCTACCCCATTTTCCTTCTATATAGCTATAATTATATATAGCAGATAATAGATAACATTTATTATATAATAATATAATTATATANTGACATCACAGGAACACAGGAGGCTTCCTTGAGCCCTGCTATTCCCAAAAGGAGCAGTTCAGGAGAGGAGCTGGGACTGTGCCCCAGGCACAGGGAGCTCGGGGTTTCACCGTGGTTCCCTGGCCAGTCTTTATGGGACATTCATTTGTGGCACTTCCAGTGCCACGAGCTCACCTTGCCCGCAGCTGGGACGGGCTGTGCCCCATCCTCTGGGCCAATTCCCTGCATATTCCAGCGCATTCCATGCGCTCTGCAGGTTCCAGCTCCATGCTTTTCCCAGCTTAATGACCTGATGCAGAGCTGAGGAAGCTCCTGGACTGGTCTGGCCGGTGTGGGGTGACTCTGGCAGGCAGCAATGTCCTAATTAAAGTAATTAAATGCCGAGATTTGCATCCCCAGCAGCAGCAGGGCAGCTCCAGCAGTGCAGCCCAGATAAATCCCTGATGGAGCCGTGTCAGTCCCTCAGCCCCATCCCAAGGGAATCCCTCTGAACAAACCTGCCCTGTGGTGCTGCCTTGGAAGGAGACCTGGAACAGAGAGACCAGACAGAGCAAAAGGATAAAACAGGGATTTATTAAAAGGCTTCAGTGGATACCCCTTGGATAGTGCAAGAACCCAGGCAGGGCTAAGAAGGTAAAACTGGGCACTGCACAGTCCAATGTGAACCAAACAGATCTTACTTTATTGTTTTCCTTCTGTCCTAGGCTGCTTCTGAATTATTTCCCCATTTGTCTGTTTAGCCCAGAAAGAAATTTTGCACCTTTCAAACTGGATCAGAGAGTGAAGGTGGGAGAAGGAGTGGAATGTCTGAGGCGGTTGTTTTCAAAACATAAAGATCAGAGTCTTCAGCTTTCCTTCACACAGCCTGTGCTGGCTGCAGTGCGGACAGCGGCGGAGAGCTCTCCTCTCCTTTCTGTCAGTTCTTGGCTAGCTGAGGCACAGAAGTTCTCCAGACTGTGGTGGGTTTTTTTTGTCCTTTTTCCTGTTCAAGCCTGCTGTGGACTGAAATCCCAGAGGAGCACCAGGGGCTCACCCCTGTGGCCCACCAGGGCCTGGCCCGGCCGGAGCCTTTTCCAGCCCGGAGGGGCTGATAAAGGCTGAGCGAGCCGAGCTGCAGCCCACGGAGGGGGCTCTGGATTGGTCATCTCTTGGAGAGGCCAGAGGTTTTGTTCTTTAGTATTGTTCAGTTTTGTGCTGGGCAGGGCTTTGCCTGTTAAATAAACAGTTTTTTCCACCTCTCTCCGAGGAGGTCTTGCTCCGGAACCAGTTGCAGGAGGGGACCACTTGGGTCTGCTGTCCAGAGAGATCCTGTTCAGAGGTTCTCTCCCAAATTTGCCCTAAACCAGGACACCTTCTAACCCTAATATACTATTTCTCTACCCCTACACATGGTCATGCAACTTAGCATTGGTAAAATCCTTCTTTTCTATGGCACCAGGCAGCCACATGGACTTTTTCCACTTTTCTTTGGCTTCAGTGTTTCTTGGCATTCACCTGTCACATCCAGCTCTTCTCAGCTCGCTCCTTGTTTACCTCTTCAGCAGCTGCTGTGTTCCTTCTTATCTCTCTTTCAAGGGCAGAGCTATAGGCCTAGCTCAGACTCATAGAAGTGTTCATATCTATTTTTTGGCTCTTTCACACACACGTGTCCATTTTCTTCTGAAAACATTTCCACAAAGGCTACACCCACGGTGGACCCAAAATGGTCACAAAATAGACACCCCATCACGAGGTCTCACATTTTTATAAGTTTTGGTCCATTAGCATATTGGAGCTTATTGTCCAATTAAGGCTTCAGATTATTAAAATACATCCTCCTTGTTTTTCTCTCTTCACTTCCCTGTTGTTTGTGCCCTTGGGCCTGAAATTTGTATCAGTTGTCCTTGGTCCCAAGCTAGGGAAGGAATTGTTTCTCTGCTCACTCTGTGAAGAGAGCTTACTGAGATCAGGAGCTGGATGTTCACGGTTCAGTGTGAACCAAGGAAATGTCCAATCTTTACCCACACAATTTATTTTTATACAGTTTTTACAGACCTTGTGTGTAACCCCAATTGGTCAATAGTTTTCTTGCCAGTTACTGCATTGGTTAGTAAAAGGTATTTTACTTGTCTGTCAACTCTTTCTATTCTTGGTTAGTTTACATATTTTGCTCACTGATCCCCACAAAACAGATTTCTTGTTTAATGCAGGTGCAGATTGTTTTTCACCCAGGAATTACTTGTTAACGAACTCTTATTCTCAGGATGGTTTTTACATAGGAACGCACAAGCCACTCTGCTGTTCACAGAAGTGACAATTAATTATTAATTTAGCAGAGCAAGGCCTGATTTTATACAGCCTTTCTTTCCATTTTCCTCTAAGAACATTCCCACATCTACCGACTCTGTGAAGAGAACTTACCTCCCCCAAGATGAAGCCCAGAACTACACTAAAATAACAGAGTGCGAAAAAGCTTGAAGCTAAAACTTAGGGTATCAGTGGAGCTAGGCCTTCCACATCCCTGGATGCACTAATTGTGGTGAATAACAACAAAACACTTTCAAGTTTCGGTGGCAAAAGTTGCATTTTAAAATTACAGTTTATCTTTGTTTAGTTTTTTAAGTTATTGTGTTTAATTTTAATGGGCAGTGACTTTTTTGCTACTCAGTTAATTCATTAGAATGTGCCTGTGTGTGTACGTGTTAAGGCTCTCTTTACATAGGTGTTTACTTTTTATTTGTGGATTTTTACAGGATAGACTTATTTTTTACAAATGCAAATTGCTTTTTTATGAGAATAGATTGTTATGTAAACTGATTCTTTTATGATTTTTTTTCTCGTGGGAACATAACAGGCTAGCTGTTAATTTAGCTAAAATAAAATTATTTTAAAAATAAAAATTAAAAAAAAATTAGCAAGGTCTGCTTTTACAAGACCTTTCTTTTATAAGGTTTTATCTCTATGCAACACCTTGAACAGAAACTTTCCAAGAACTGGACAGTTTTTCCCTTTTCCCAGGACAGGAGTGGATGTTCTCTGGACTGTGTTCCACTTCTCAGCAGGATGAGAAATAGGGAAGGATTTAATAGTAATTAAATTTAATTGTAATTTTGACTTCTTGCTGTGTCAAAATATAGTAGGGATATTTCAGGCATCTTTAGCTTGGTTTTCTATAGAAACAAAGCTGATTTTCTTTCATTACCTCTCTCTCTTTACATCCCACACATTTCAGTCCCTTCACTAATTTCAGGGAAGTTAGGAAAAGAAATACTGATCTCAAAGATGCAAATTTTGTCAGAAGAGAGGATTAGGAGGAGAAAAGCAGCTGTCCAGTAAGGATTATTTATTACATAATCCTTACTGGACAGCAGGGAAACCCCACAAAACACAACCCTGCTGCCTTTTATTAGATATCAGAAAATTCCATTATAAGGCATGAAATAATAGGAAAAAAATTTCTACACATGGAGCTAATCTGTTAAATTTTGTATAAACCCAAAGCTTTTAATTTTAAAAACTTGGTACTGAGAAGGGGAGGTTGGTGATTTCCTTATCATTTGAATATTTCTGCTTTGTTTTGTTAATTTTTCCTTGCTAAGAACAATTGCTATGCCCTGGTGTCACTTATGTATCATTGGGTTTGAATTTATTTGGCAGAAAAGAACAGGGGGAAGCAATAGAAAGAGATTTTAAAATCAAGATATCTAAAACAAGGGACAAAATGCTACTGGGAAAGTCTCATTCCTGCTCTTCAGAGTAAGATGTTTGCAAAGAATTTGCTTTTAAAATGTATTTCCAGTCATTCCTCAAAGGTAGAACATAATTTTGTCTGGGATTCTTTTTGTTGTTTTTGCTTTGTAGAATTTTGAAATATTTTTTAGGTTATTTTTTTCTCTGTGAGTGAAACAAAGACTCTCAGGGCATGTAAGATAAAATTGCTTTAAAAGATAGGGATTTCAGGCAAATCCTGTATTCTGAGTGAAGCTGTCCACACCTCACTATGCAGAGTGAAAGTTATTAATGATTCCTTCTCTCCCGTGGGATATCAGCTGGAAAAAGCAGCAGGAGCAGCTCAGGAAGCAGGAGCACAGGATGCCTGGGGGTTTTCCACTCCTGCATCCAAGCCCTGCTTGGAAATGGATCCTGCTCATCCCCCCTGCAGCTCCTTCCCAATGGATCAGGTAAAATTTGGGAGCACTGCTGGAGCTAAACAAATCCACCTATGTCTGCCTTGCCTTGTTCCAACCCAGGGAGTTTGTTATGGAAAGTGCAGAATTACTGAAAGGACTGAACTGTGTGGTTTTGTACTTGGGAGGATGGAAGAATCTCTGGAGTTTTCCTGCCTTTTCTGAGGATGGTTTGAGAGAGGATTCAGGGAGCCTGGAAGTGCCAGCCCTGCCTTCAGCTGCCTTGGCTTTCATGCTGAAGGATGCAGAAGAAATAATAATAATTCCCTCTCCTTCCTGGCAGGGAAGCTGAGGAACCTGGAACAGGGATGTTGTCCCACTGTGGGAATCAAGCAGTAATTTTCATCTCAAAACACCTTGTCCCACCCCAGCCCTCCAGACTCACTGAAATCCATGGCTGGGAAGGTCTGGAAGTAGGAACTCCTGAGGGACAAAGGTTGGACAGGGAGCATTTGGCTGAAAGGTTGGAAAATGAGCACTCTTACTGCTGCTGCCTGGGGCAGTCCTTCCCATTTCTGGATTTTCTAGGAAAAAGGGACAGTTCTTAAACAGGAAACTTGATTTTGTTGGAAAGCACGAGGTGGAAAAGCAAAAGGTTGAGGGAGTAGGGCAGGGTTTGCTCGCAGGGGAGCTCAGGCTGTGTTGGTGAGGAAGGGAGGAATGGTGAGGCTCAGACATTGCTGGTGGCACATCATCCCCATTCGAAGCTGATTCAGATTTGGAAATGATTTGGCTGTAGGCAGATAGTTTAGAACACCGTCTATTATGCAGATTCCTCCCTCATTTACTTGGCCAATTAAATCATTAAAATGCCTCCAGCGTTTGTGGCCTGCTCGTATTTTGCAGCTTTTCTGAGGAAAACTCACCCTCTTTTCCTTCCACAAAGCTCGTCCCCAAGTTCCCTCCACCCTGGGGTTGCTGAGATGCAGAGATTGGCAGCTCTTTGAAAATTATTCTAATCAAAGGTTGCAAAAGAAGGTGGTGGCTTTACAGCCGACTTTCCTGTGCCACATTTTTGTGGCTGCTTAACTCTGACCCAGTAATTCTGTGTAGACATTAAATTGCCCCTTGTAGGAGCTCACAGTCCCACAGGGGAAGAGGTGTTTGGGAGGTTTGAAATGAGGGAAGGCATTAATTGTAAATATTGTTTTTTGCTTGGCGTGTCCCTCCCTGCAGAGCCCTTGAGCTCGGGCTCAGCTCCAAGAACCAGGTGCCGGTGTCCTGAGCGTGGTGCCAGAGAGAGCAGAAATTATTGCATAAATCTGAGTGCTGTGGCCAGAGGAGATTTCAGCCACTGAGGAGGAGGGTGGGGAGTGGAGGACACGCTCTGTAATTGAGGATCAAAGCTCCTGGGTTCTGCTTCTCCGTGCACACAAGGAGCTGCTCCCTGCAGAGCTCCCAGCCTTTCCCTTCACCTGCTGGGGCACGAGCACAGGTGAGTTCTGCTTTCCAAAGCCCAAAAAAGCCTTTCCTCAACGTCTCCCTGTGATGCACTGGATGGGCAGAGGCTCAGGTGTCACCTGCTTTAGTGAAAACTGGCTGCAATGGGCACAAACAGGATGCTAATGAGGGATTGTCACAAGGAATTATTAATATTTTGAACTACAGAGGTTTCTGTTCAGCTCACCTGGCAGGAAGAAAAGAGGTAGGGAAGATATGGAAACAAAATCTCTTTGAAATCTCTGCTTCACCCCACAGGGAGCTCTGGGGATGGATGTGAGGCGCACGCTGAGCTACCTGTACTGGCTCTTCTGCCAGTTCGAGCTGATCACCTGCAGTTACCTGATGGAGCCCTGGGAGAAGGTGCTCTTCTACTCCTTCAACCTGGCCATGCTGGGGCTGCTGCTCTACACCACCTATGTCTGTGTGGCTTTCCACGCCAGCTCGGCCTTCCAGCTCCTCTGCAGCTTCCTGGGAAACCCACGGGAAAATGCTCTCTCTGTGGTGAAGTAAAACCTCAACCCAACTTTGGGATCAAAGGCTTTCCTTATCCCATTTTTGTCCAACTGCAACATACTCTGCTTTATTCTCTCTTCCTGTTTTGCTCTGGCAGGAAATTAGTTTTGCTCCAATCAATCTCTGTTTTTACTATTTGCTTCTTCGAGAGCTTTCCATTTTAATGACCCACTGGAATTACAGAGCTGGGATTGGGACAGGAACAACTCCCCTGAAGATTTTGTTATTCCGGGGCAAAGGAACAACTCCCCTGAAGATTTTGTTATTCTGAAGGGACAGGAAAAACCCCCCTGCAGATTTTATTGTTCTAGGGGAAAGGAACAACCCCCTGCAGATTTTGTTATTCCACGGAAAGCTGCTTGGATATGGAAAATTTTCATCTGGAGAAATGAATTTGTTCTTGTCTGCCAGGAGAGATGTGCACACAAAAGTCCTGGACGAGTGGGAGCTGCTTCCCTGAGCTTGCTGTGTTTTTATAGAATGGTTTCAGGATTTATTCAGCCTCCTTGGCTGTTTTATACAATGAATTACTTGACTGGTTTGTTATAATGATGCAAGCGATGCCACGGATTCATTAAAAATATGAGGATGTGCTGCTGTGAAAATTTATGATAAAATTCTCAGATTCTTGGGCTTTATAAAAAACAGGTAATTTTTGGTTTACTTTGGAAGATGAGTAAATCACGTGCATCATATAGAGAATATAACACTACAGATTCACTTATGGTAGGGTTTCATTTGAAAATAAACCCCCTAAAAATGTCAAAATACATTGTCTCCTTTTCCCCTAACCCTTTACTCCCTACTTTTCACCTTTCACACCCCCTTGTTGAGCAGAATCTGAAACACGAACTCCTGAGCTGTAAATAACATGCGGGGTTTGGCTTTTGTTCCAAATTCCATGACTATTTTAGCCTTCAAACCACTAGATTGCTGTGCTGCCAGCTTCCTGCAGCAGGCAGGAGCTGCACTGGGATGAGCTTGGGAATGAGAATTGGAGTTTGGAATCCTCAGGAGATGAGGGGAGTAGAGCAGGACACACAGGGTGACACAAATCCACATTTTCCACCCACACTGAGGAGAGTTTCGGGACTTTTCCCAAGCTCCTGGAATGCCCCCTCCTTCCAGAGGATGGGTTGTTGCTGTAGGTGGAAATCCAGAGACTTAGGGAATGAGGCTTGGTCACAGGAGGAGACAAAACAAAGTCAAGACATTAATTATGTCATTTGTCACCTCAGCTGCTTTCCCGGTTTATAATTATGGGGCAATAAGGCGGGAGATGAAAATAATTCCTCTGTGAAAATGAGAGCAGCTGTGCTGAAACTCACAAGTCTTTTAACAATGGCCAAGTATCTCAGAATTTGTAAGAAAAAAGAAATCTATTAAATACTTTTAAATTTGGATCCAACTGGATGCTTTATTTAAGTGGTATAATGGTTGAAGTAGTAATTCGTGTTGGTTTGCTTCAATGTTTAATGTGTATATTATACTTACTGATATTTATCAATATAATTTGTATTTACTGATGTTTAGGAGCAAGAGGGAGCATGCAGTACTTTATCAATCACTGGACTACATGTGGAAATAGTGATTTTTTCCCAGCCTGTCAGTCTCTAATACAGAGAAATATAGGCAGTACTTTGCATTATATGTGCAAAATCTCTATTTCTCAAGACTATGTAAATTAATATTGCTCCAGATGTGCCTGGGAGTGAGCCCAGGGCAGGAGCAGCTCACCCTCAGTTCCAGCAGGACTCCACACGGACACCCCAAACAGTTCAGGACATTCAGGAATCCCACGCCAGGCTGGAGGAACAAGAACTTTGTTTGTTATTGCTGCCCTGTCTGTGGTGTCTGTGGGTGCCTCCAGTGCCTGGTGCCTCTTTTGCAGTAACTGGGGTGGGACTGGGGGTAGGATTGGGATGGGGCTCTGCTCCCATCCCCAGACCCCAGCTGGGCTGGGGGAACAGGACAGAGCCAGGAAATCACCAAAATCCAGCAGAGGAAACAAGGGGCCAACTGGCAGCTGGAGTTCCCCAGAGTTCCAGATTCCTTTTCCTCATCACCCCCTTTCCCCTGCCTGTCCCAAGACTTCAGGGTTTCAAATACCTCATCCCAATTGCAGTTGCCATTGCAGTTCTCAGCACTGCAGGTTCCTGCTGGAAGCCCCAGGGGCTCCAGATTTGTCACATCAGGCTCAGCTGGGAATGGGATCAGGATCAGGCACAGCTGGAGCTGGGTCAGGGAGGTTTGGGGCAGAGATCAGGAAAGGCTCTTCCCCCAGAGGGTGCTGAGCACTGCTCAGGCTTCCTAGGGAATGGGCACAGCCCCGAGGCTGCCAGAGCACCAGGAGAGTTTGGACAGTGCTCCAGGGATGCCCAGGCTGGGATTGCTGGGTTTTTAACAGACTCTTTCCACATTTCTCCAGATTTTTCCAACCAGCTCCACAGGCTGCTCTGAGTGGCCACACCGTTCAGTTTTTCACACCTGATGCTCAATGTTCCAAACCTAAATTAATGAATGAGTGGTTAAAGCAGGAAGTGTTTCAAGAGGAATGGGGAATGGAATATTCCCTACACACCCTTCTCTGAGGACACCAAGGTCAGCTGTATCTGTCTGGGGGAAGTTTCTGTCCTGGGGTTCTAAGACAGGAATGTAAGGATAACACTCAGCACCATTCATATCCCTGGCACGTGGAAAGGAAATATTTAAATTGCACA
Organism: Regulus satrapa; assembly: GCA_013396955.1. Taxonomy (NCBI): domain Eukaryota; kingdom Metazoa; phylum Chordata; class Aves; order Passeriformes; family Regulidae; genus Regulus; species Regulus satrapa. Next base: position 57,161 of record VWZN01001869.1, read on the forward strand.
ACTTAACTCACGTTGGTTCAGCAAGAGTGGAAACTAAAGAACAAAGTAAGAACCAGCTGCTAAAATCAAACTGCTTGTGCTGCTCACCAGGAAGCCTTTGATGTTCAAGCCAGAACATCCTGGTGGATTCCCAGCATCCTCAATAACAGTGATTTTTATTGTAGGACTTTCACACCTTATCTCCCATTAAACTTTAATCTGGTCTTTATTGATGCAAAGAGTTTACACTTCCTAAAGGTGCTAAAGATGATTCTGTTCATGTGGAATTTTACCCTCTGCTGCTGCTCACTTTAGGAATTTTTCGAAGCTTAAGATAATTTCTTACTTCTGGTTGTTACTGTCATTGTTTTGCACGACAACAGCTGCACTTTGCTTTATTTACAGCCACGTGTAATTGCAGTTCTTATCTTTGCTGTTCATTACCTGACCTGAAAATCCTGCTAGTAAAATGAGCCTGTCAGCACTTCCTGGCCTCTGCATCCCACAGAACATTTCCATCTTGCAGGGATTTGGTCAGAGCAAGGGGGAGTTTCCAGCAGATCTGTTTGCTTTTCCGGAGCTGACCTGAAATTCCTCTGTCTTGCTTGGCTGAAAGTTTCTACCTCACCTCCCCGCTCAGCTGAAACTGCTTCATGCAACAGTTGAGTTCCAGTCTCCCTGAGACAGGAAATTCCTCCTTCCTCTCCTGCTGACATTTGCAGTATAGAGCAGAGATATTTCATGAAATAGAATTGACCTAGATATTTTTCCAGGTATTTTTTCCAGCGATCAAGGTGTGAATCACCATCCTTAGAGCACAAAGCCTCAAGCAGGGTGTGTGAAAAACACCAAATATTTCATTCTCAGCTTCAGGAGTTTCCTTCCATCTCACAAATCTTACTGACCAGAGATGAGTCTAAAATTGGCTTTCAAGGCTTTTCAGTCCTTCTTGGGGATTTGTGTTATCCTAAATGGTTTCATTGCAGGAAGCTGAATACTTAAATTGCACAAAATCCCTTCTGTATTTTGCTTTACCATCAGGCTTTGGTTTTGTCATGGAACTGAAACTGACAAGTTTGAAACTTCATTTCCTCTTTCTGACTTGCCTTAACCAGGTTCCCATCTTGTATTTAGGAGGAAATAGATTCTGACAGCAACAAGATTCTTTGTTCCATGATTATGTCCAGGAATGAGCTACAGGAAACACTCCCAAATCCCTCAGGATTTCCAATTCCCACCACTGCTTTTACCTGCTCCGGGAGGTTCAGCTGAAATAAATGGCCCTGAGTTGAGATAAATCTGCAGAAGGAACAGTTTGCTGACATTAAATCCTTCAGCATCAAGTTCAAAGCAGGTTATGTCTTAGTTTTCTTTAGCCCAGTGTTATTTTGAAGTTAAATATTAAGAACTGCATGGGCATAAAGTTTTTTCCTGAGTTTTTTTGCCACGTTTTCCTTGGAGCAGGGAGCAGCTCTTGGGACCATGCAGGAACAGTGACATCAGGTGGACTCTCATGTTCAGCACAGGCACATCCTGATTTTCCTGTGGATACTCCTGCAGGAGAATGGGGGAGAGACGGCATTGGATCCATCTCTCTCAGTCCCGGGGTGGAAATGGAGCCAGACTCTTCCCACTGGAATCCAGTGAAATTATCCCAAATCCCAAAACTCCAGCAGAAGGGATCTGTACCCTTGTCTAAGTTTTTTATGGAAAATTTCCTGACATAATATTTCTCTGGAATTCCCTATTTTAAGCTACTTCCAAGAGTAAGAGACTGAAATAACACTGATTTTGTTGGAAGTCCCCACCAGATCAGTGTCTCAATTCCTCAGCTTGGAAGCTCCCAAAATTGGCCCAGGAGCTTTCCCTGGAGTGCAGCCAAGCTCAGGCACCTCAGCAATTTCATCTGACCCATATTTGGGACCCCTGGAGTCACATCAGGCCATCCACTAAAAGATTTTTAAAGCAGTTAAAGGTGAAATCGTCACCTTAAGCCTTTCATCATCAACGCACAGGACTTTTATCTGGGAAAAAGAAACAAAAAAATTAGTGTTTCCACACTCCAATCCCCTTCTTCTGTTCATTTTTTCCCTCAGCTATCCAGCTTTTGTGCTGTGGTAAGGTCTGATCTATAGAACAGATTTTTTTTTTCACCATTTTCTCTGAGCAACACTTAATTCCAAAGTTCTACACAGCTTCTCCTATGACTTCCAACTCAAAATTCATCAACATCTGGGTGAAAATGCATCATTGAGCAGTTCTGACTTAAAATCCTGCACGATTTCTGTTGTGTAAAAGGAGCTGTCTTAACTCAGAGATTTTTCAGGAAGAGCTGCAGGGCAAGTGGCAGCTTTTATCCACACAATTAATCCTTTGTTAACTCCAGTGGCAGTGAAAATGCTGGCAAATATTTGATTTGTTGGACACTCACTAAACATCTCTGTGCTCCCAAAGGGGCACTGGAAACTGGAGAACCTACAAAGAAACCCAACTTTGGTTCTGGGCAGCTCCTCCAGCCAAACAAATCCCACAAAGCCGAGCAATCCTTGGATTCATGGCTTCAGCAGCACAAGATCCTGCCAGATAAAACTCCTGCTTGAAGATCCCCGAAAGCTTTTAAATATCCAGCATTCCTGGGAGAGTCCAGGAAGGAAAGCAGAGAGGAGGATAAGGATTGATGAAAACAGCTCAGTTTAAACCCAGCTTTTATAACTCCCCCATAACCTGCCACCAACAGTGAGTGTATTATTCTGTCCTCTTTGGGCCTGCAGAGGGAAACTAGATTTTAAAATGAACTAAAAGATTATGAAGCAAAATATCTCTAGAGGTTTTTAATCCTTTATAGCTCATTTATTAACTCCTGTGCATTTTAATCCACTGATCCAGACATGGAATACAGATCAATATTCATCACACTCCACAAGATTTCCCAATCTTTCTAATCAAAGGCTTTCCAGGGAAGTTTTCTCTGTGTACGGGAACGTAAGTTACAGTCTTGAGCTTCCTCAAAATATGGGTATCATAAAGGGCTTAAAACCATTGTGCCAAAAAAAAAAAAGGGGAAAACTTTCCCCATGTCAGAAATTAAAGCTGTAACAGTAGGTAGGGACTCTACCTAAAATCCAGGAAACTGGAATAAAATCTTTCCCTCTGGACATCTTTCCTTATTTTCTTCATTGCAAAAATTGCATGGAAAGATCCCTCAGGGATGGGAGGAACTTGTAGAATTTATATTGCAACGCTTCCACCAGAAATTGAACTTTAATTGCTGATTCTCTGGAATATCATCCATAAAATATGAATTCCAGGCCATTATTTTGGGGTGCAGTGGGAGTTTTGTCACTTTTCCTGGCTTTGTGATGGTTAATTATGGTCTGGGGACTTCTTCCTCTCCGAGGGAATATTTATGGCATGTAAGGCACTGTCATTACTCTGTCAGCATTTCTGCTCCTTCCCCTCCAGTGGCATCCTGGGAAATGTGGAGATCTTCCAGCATTTCAGCCAGGCTGATCCGTGGAGCTCCATCATCATCTGTGTCACTCTCCACTGGAATATCTGCATCTAAAAACACAGAGAAACACACCCCCAAAAAAACCAGCTAAGCAAAGAAAACAAACCCCAAAACACCAGAGCAACCCCAAGAGAAATTAGGGAGAAAAAATCAAGCCAACACCACCAAAACAACCAACAAACCACAAAACAAAGAATTCCTTATAAAAACTCATAGAAAAAAAAAAAAGAATTCTGTACCAAGTCCTTCACCCAGCAGAGATTTTGGGTGCAGGAAGAAAGTTCTTTTTCATATCAAAGGCAAGGAAACAGAACCTGTCAGGCTAAACACATCTGTGAAACACTTTACAGCATTTCTCCAGGCATGAATAGTTTGGAGAATGCAAACAGAGAATTTCAGTAAAATGACTTTGCCTCAAACATGATTGAATTACACCCAATGAACGAGTTAAAAAAGCCTTACTTCTGTAAATGTTGACATTCTTCCTTATGGTCTCATCCTCTTCCAGATCTTCCAGGAACTCCTGGTATTGTCTGTAAAAGATGTGGGATGTATTTACTCACTTTTCTTCTGGATTTATGGAAATGCATGCCACAAAGTAAAATCACAGAAACAAAACCCCATCAGACCCGAGAGCATTCCCACTTTTCCAACTCATTCTTGCTGCTGTTTTATCCTCATCTATTAATTCCCAACTCATTTATCTCTAATTTTCTCCTTGTTTCCTCTCAGCTGCAGGTTATTTAGAAGCTGTTGCTGCTGGAGCAGCTTTGTCACTGAACAAGGAGAGCAGATACTGAACCTTTCATCATCTGTGTCCGGGGCTTCCCTGTCCCTTTCCAGCTCCTTCAGCTTCCAGTTCCTGCGGCGCTGCCGCTTGGAGCGGTCGTAGCTCTTCTTGATCAGCACCTGCAGGGAAAAGCAACCCCTTTTACCACCTCCCAAAATCCCAAATCAGCACCCAAATCCCCACTTGGGAATCTAAAACCGGCTGAACTGGCACTCAGCAATGCTATATTGAATTTACAGGAGACTTGTTGGTTCCAATGTTTCCAAACACTTGGAAAATGGCCCTGAAGAGACAGGCACACACTGGAATTATAAACCAGAACCCAGTGATTGCTAACTGGAACAAAACCAACAATTAATGTATTATCTAACCATGGTCATTGGAAAAAAACCCCAACAATAAATTCTTGATTTAACCATCACTCAAATATTGAAGGAAACAATCCTTCAAGGTGAGATGATGCTCAAATTTCACTGTTAATATCCTCTCTTCTTTCAGGCTCATCAGAAAATCAAACTCCCTCCTAGCCTTGGGTGAGGGAGAGAACTTTGTATAGACAAAGAGATTTTCTTACCACGTCAGGAATATGTTGGGGGTTCATCTTATTGGCAAATTCATCATTTAAGTTGCAGTTGGCCAAGTCAAAGCTAAAATAGAAACAGAGCTTTTATTCTGCTTTATAAAAAAACCCCTGACCTCAATGTTTGTGTAAAAGGGCAGCACAGTGCAAGGTGCAGCTCCTAAGGAAGAGAAATATTTCCAGATGAAGGCAAACAAATCAAAATCCACATTAATGTGCAGCTTTCCTAAGTCTGAGCAGCTGCTGTTCCCCAATCCTGCTCTGCTGGCATTTCCCAACCTTTGGAATGCAAGCTGCAACATCCACTGAGGTTCTGCTAGGCTCACAAGATTGATGTTTAAACATTTTTAAGCAACCTAATTTGCCTCATCTTACAAAACATTTGCATTTGCTATCACTTTATATGATATTAATTAACAAACAAATAATTAATTGGTGGTTTAAAAATTCTTTCCATCTATTTGTGGCTAAACTGTGATTCTAGGCTGCACTCTGAAAGCAATGCTTCAGCTCTCTTATTGTTAAAAATTTTTACATGAAAACTCCTTCTAAAAAAGTGATTTCCTGGATTAGGACCGGGATGATTCCAGCCCTTTTCCTGCTTTCATTTTGAAATCAGAACAGTTCAACACTTCCTTGATAACACATGAATTCAGTCATTAAATAATCATTTAATAAAAGTTTCAGAAAAGAAGAACAGACCCCAAGACCAGGTCCCCAGGATTCAGGATGTGCCCCAGGTGAGTACAGCAGAAATATTGGAGATCCGTGTCCAGCTCTGAGGTTTTCCTGACCCAGGCTTCAGCCAGAGTGTGCTTTGGGAATGGAAAAGAAAACATTCCTTAACCAAACCCAACTTAACCCCAACATCTGCACTGATTTAAACTCCACTTAGCATTAAACTTGATTTAAACTCCACTTAGCATTAAACTTGTGTTTCTGCATCAAATATCCAATATATCCCTTGCTACTCCTCATTTCTCATTAAATAAGAGTAAGGAAATCGGACATTGTGACTCCCAGGAATTTCCAAAAGCTCTTTCTGTAGACACTTATTTTAGCTTTTATCTGAGAAGATCCATTAATTCTGAGTTTAAAAAAAAAAAAATGCTTGACCAAAACCAATTCAGTCATTAGAGCTGCAAAGTTACTCTTTCAAAACCCAGTAACAAGCAGAGTTTAAACTCTTCAAGAAGAGTTCCTGGAAGTGGAACTCACATCACGCCTGTGCCATTTCCAAACCAAATGGTCCCAAGAAAAGCTTTTGCCAGTGGCAAGATCCAGAACAGACCAGTCTGTGCCAGGCAGATCCAGGTGGTGAATTCAGCTGAGCAGAAGCCCCAAAACATGAATTAAATCGAGAAATTCTCACCTTGTTTGATCGAGCCCCTGCCCCAGCACCTTTTTTCCTCTCATGGACCCTGCTGATATCCATGATGATGAACTCCTCCAGCTGCTTGGGGTGGAACAGGCTGCTGAAGGGGTGACGCCAGTAGGTGCTCCCATCGATTTCAGCAACTGGAAAATGATCAGGCAGAGGATTTCTTGGGAAAAAAGAACCATTAACCAAAATGAAGGCAACTGCCAGACACGTTTTGTTCATCACTGTAGCACAATTGTTTAGGACATGACCCATATTGCTGCAGGAGCAGCTGATCTGTGACAGACTTTACTCCACAGAATTATTCCCTGGATCGATCCTTTCAGAGGGATTCTGCTGCCCAAGCTCACCAGCACACGCCCAGCAAAGCACAGAATTCCTGGTACTGAATTGGCTAAAAATTTAATGCAGATGCCATTAAATTGGAGAGGAATAAAGCTGACACAGGTAAATGCTCAGAACATCCACAAACTCCAGCTGAGCCTGCATATCCTGCCTGGGGATCCTGTGGAAATTAAGCCTGGAGAACTCTTAGTTCACTAGGGAATTTCTACTGTACAAATAAATTTAACAACTTTAGGGTCCAAAAATCCAAGATTTTGTGGAAACAAACCAGCAATAACTGTGCCAGCAGAACAATCAGGTGCTGAGGAAAACCCCAAACTTACTCTGCAGGGTTCTGGGGTCAATGAGGTGGATGGTGCTGGTCACTCTGATGCACACACAGATCTGGCTCATGTTCCCCAGACTCTGGGCCAGCTTGGGGGACAGACACACAACATTGTCCTGCAAACCAACATAAGTAATTGACACGGCCACTTCCTCCATTTTTAACCAAACTTTCTGAAGTCAAATTTTAAACTTTGTACTTTTATTTTTCTAGCCCAAGCAACTTCTGCATTTCCCACATGGGTCCCTCCCTATGCCCCGAACCCCACAATGTAGCTTCCATCTCCAAATCCCAACTCTCCCCACTTCCCCCTTTTTTGTTTTGAGAACAAAACACCCTGAAGATGAAGCAGAGGGAAGCTACCTTGCATATGGGAACAATTTCCACAGAGAAAGTGCTTTTGTAGTTGTAGACATTACTGTGAATGTCGTGGGAGATCAAACGTTGGGATGATTTGGATCTGTAAAACATGAAAATGGAGTTCTCAGGAAACAAGAGGGACATCACCTGGAACAGGACATCCTTGGAACAAACTGTCTGTATCACAAATTAAAATATTGAGGAAACAGAGATCAATTTTACCATGCTGAAATGGAAAATGTGGGACTTTCGTAGAAGGGACTTTTGCTTTGATTAAAATACAGATTCCTTACACTTGCACTTGCAAAATTATTTTAAAAGGAAGGATTAAAGACAGTTCCCCCAAAGTTCTGAGTACTCAAGGCATGAACAGGAGTGCTGTACCTGCATGGAACTGTGCACTGAAGGAAGTCCACCATCTTCTGGGCATGTTGCTTGGAAGAGTAATAAAAATCCAGGCCATCTACAAAGAAAGGAAACAAATCTATTTCTGTATTTTATCAAATAGAATTCATAAGCTTTTCTCTACACAGCTCCCAGCACACACGCATGAAAACATCCATCATAAATCCAGGTTATTCTGCCTCCAGACCCACTCACCGTGGATTTCTTTGATCCTTAGTGTGTTCTGATGGAGCCTGTGCTTCAAAATCAGCTGCTCCAAATAGTAGAAAGTCTTCTTGTGCACAGTCTAAAACCAAACAGACACAAAAGCATCAAGGATATTTAAGAAGCAACAAGTACAAAGCAGGATCTCTGAAGAATAAAGATGTATATGAAAAGATCACCTAGAGAAGGGACATTCAAGTAAATAAAAATATTTCAGAGTGCTGTAATTATACCAAATTATTTAATGCTTCCAGTTCTTACTTTTGTGCAAGAGGTTGCTAGAGAGAGCTATTGCCTTTAAAGAAGATTTAAATATTTGTCCCACTGTTTCCAAACTACCTTAAAATACAGGTAAGTATTTAGTTATCCACATTAGTTACCCAGAGATGTAACTCATTTTAAAGAATGTTAATACTGGACGGCAGAAAGTTTTTCTAAAATGAGTAAGAAAAAAATTCAACAACCTTGAACACAAAACATATCTCTGTGGCTAAGTGTGAGTACAGTTTTGTCTGAGAAATCCAGAAAATCACCCAGTTCTTTGCCTGACTGTTTAAAAATTCAGTTTGCCTCTACCTTTTGCCTGACTTGCACCACAGCTTTCCAGAAATCCTTGGCTTCAATCCTGTGACAGTCTTCACACATCTGAGACTGAACAATGTATTCCACCACAAACACCTGCTGCAGAACTGCCCCATTTATCACCTGCAAAACACAATGCTCAAGGATTAAGCTCTATTTGGGTCACAGATAGCAGCAGAATTTTCCCATCTGTACTGGAATACACAGTAACTTTCTTCAATCTGATAAACAGCACTTCAGCGACAACATTTAGGCAGGGTGAAATCTAATGATAAGAAAAATAATAATTTAAAAAATCCTGTTGCTTGCCATAAAAACTTTTTTAAAGCCACAAGGGAGAAGGCTGTGCTCCAGTTACCTCTTTCTGAACAGTCAATTTGAGTTTGAGTCTCTTGGAATGAGGTTCTGTCCAAATGAATCCTGCATCAATGAGCCGGACCTGCCCGTGGGGAAAGACAAGAACTCAGTAAAACCAAGTCTGACTCCACAGACAGACATAATCCATACTGAAGAACTGAATAATCTTTATTATATATTAATATAGTAATGATTTTTAAAGTTAATAGGCTAATTATATTAAATAAATAAATTTTCCGAAATCAAACTGATAATGCATATCTGGAACATGAAAGTTCATCAATGTAAAATAAAGGTATTCAATCTCAAGCCTTTCCCTCTAATAATATTCTGAACCTAAGGGATGCTTTATCCAACTTAAACATGTGAATTTGAGTTAATCTATATACAGACCTCTGCAACCCTTTTCAATACCATCACAAACCAGTGAGTATAAATATTGCATAAACAACTTCTGAAATATGCAAAATACTCTGGAATTGAGGTACATTAAAACTGCATCAGCATCCCTCAGTTCATTCTGCTCAGCTCCCGTCTCTGTAGTAACAATTGTGATCAGGCTGTGAAATCCCAGCAGGATCAGCTTCTCACCTTGCTCAGGGAAGCTTTGATTTTCTTCAGACACAAAGCCAGGAGCTCTCTGGATTCCAAGGCGCACTGGATCCAGGTTCCTGGAGGCTGGAGATACCTGGGATACAGGGAGCCTTTTACAGCACATGAAAGCTGCTTGAGCATCTTAAATCACTCCAAGGATGAGCAGCTATTTCCAAAGCTTTCAGTTTAGTAACAACAATGCAGCTAGAACTTTTAGAATCACTGAAAATCATGGTAAAGTGTTTAAGGTAACTGAGTTCATTCTCCCAGCACTGCAAGGCCACCACGAAACCACATCCCCAAGTGCCACATCCACAGGGCTTTTAAATCCCTCCAGGAATGGGGATTTCACCAGTGCCCTGGGCAGATGTGCCAGCCTGGACAGCCCTTTCCATGAAGGATTTTCCCCAATATCCAAACTAACCCTTCCCTGGCTCCTCTTCTCCTGTCAGGGAGTTGTGCAGAACGAGAAGGCTCCCCCTGAGCCTCCTTTTTGTCCAGGCCGGGCTCCCCCAGCTCCTGCTCACCAAACTCGTGCGCTTTTGCCTCCCTAAATCCTGAGACTGATGCGTTCCAAGTACATTCCAAGGACATTTTGCTGCCATCCCCAGCGGTTTCGCGCTCCTCACCTCTCGCACTGCTTGCAGAAGTGCACCGTGCCCTGCTTGGGGATGCCCTCGGTGATGTCCACCTGGGCCCGCAGGCAGCCCACGCACATGTTGGCCGGGTTGGGCGGGATGGGGACACCGCACTGGCAGCACAGGCTGAGNGTGTTTAAGGTAACTGAGTTCATTCTCCCAGCACTGCAAGGCCACCACGAAACCACATCCCCAAGTGCCACATCCACAGGGCTTTTAAATCCCTCCAGGAATGGGGATTTCACCAGTGCCCTGGGCAGATGTGCCAGCCTGGACAGCCCTTTCCATGAAGGATTTTCCCCAATATCCAAACTAACCCTTCCCTGGCTCCTCTTCTCCTGTCAGGGAGTTGTGCAGAACGAGAAGGCTCCCCCTGAGCCTCCTTTTTGTCCAGGCCGGGCTCCCCCAGCTCCTGCTCACCAAACTCGTGCGCTTTTGCCTCCCTAAATCCTGAGACTGATGCGTTCCAAGTACATTCCAAGGACATTTTGCTGCCATCCCCAGCGGTTTCGCGCTCCTCACCTCTCGCACTGCTTGCAGAAGTGCACCGTGCCCTGCTTGGGGATGCCCTCGGTGATGTCCACCTGGGCCCGCAGGCAGCCCACGCACATGTTGGCCGGGTTGGGCGGGATGGGGACACCGCACTGGCAGCACAGGCTGAGACACGGGAACAGAGAAAAGNGGGGTGGGAGCCATGAGGGAGCCGTGAGGGAGCCGCCGTGGAGAAGCGGGCGGGAACCGTGAGGGAGCCATGGGGGAGCCCTGAGGGAACCGGGAAAGGGCCGTGAGGGAGCCATGGAGAGGCGGGCGGGGACCGTGAAGAACGCTGTTACAATTCATTAATAAAGAATTAAATGATACTTTCATTTACGAGGAGGAGCCGTTTGGTTTATATTCCATTTGTGATGTACCATAAGGTTGGAAAGGAGGAACCGCCGTGGCAGAGGGTCAGAATTAAATGGCCTTGAAGATCATTTCAAACCCAAAGCATTCTGTAATTTGATTATTCTGTGATACCAAGGTTTGTTTGTGGATCCGCATTTGTTTCCTGCAGGTTATACTTTAGAAAAATAAAGCTGAATTGCATCAACACGTTGTGTGAGGTTTATTTAAAGTGGTAACATCTTGATGGAAATGAAGAGTTCTTTCACTCGAGGACAGAAAANTTGGTGTGCTGCTTGTGTTCACAAGTTACTCTCCTGCTCCCTTTGAAATTAAGTTTCTTTGCAGATTTCTCTGGAGACACACTATGGACCATATTATTAAAAACAATGAAAGGAAAAAGCACAATAAAAAAAAGATAAATGTTTCCCTCCTCTGAAGGTTTGTTTCAGAACCTCTGCTACCCAGTGGGTGTTACGTAGTTTTTACTTTGAAGCCCTGATGAATCACTCGATCTTTGATTTAGGAAATAAAACACTTTCAGGCTGGCATTTGGAGCATCTGGCTCCAAATGGGAGCAGGGTAGGACAAAGCCTGTCTTTTATGGAGGCCACATTTTTGAAGTCACTGTGAGAAAAATTGGATCCTGATAATGCTGGAAATTTTTCCATTGCAGATTTGTTTTCAACTGCAGATTTATTTTCTCCAACTAATTTTGGTGCTAATATACCAAATCCCACCTTAGCTCAAGGCAAAGCTTCAGTGAATATCAGAACTGGGTTCTTTGACGTCATCAAGGTGCTTTGTTGTCTCTGCAAGCTCTGGTTGTCCTCTGGCTTCCGTGGAAAATTTGTGTGCTCTAAACTGTGTTACAACCACTTCTGAAGGATTTTATATTTTTGCTCAAAATGAGATAAAAAGCAAAGCAGCCTGAATCTCACTGCTACTAAAAGCCATATCAGTTTGTACAGATTTCTTATGTGTTTCTTCAGTCAATATTAAATGCTATATTGATTTTATATAGGAGTTTTCTGCCTCTACTGCCATATTCTTTCACGGCATTTAAAGGGTCTATGTGATAGACAAGGACAGCAAGCACACAATTTAAATATATGTTAAATTAAAAACTGTTACACTGTTTAAAAACAGGTTTCAGTACAGATTTGCTCTCAGGCTTATTTGCAGGTGGCTGGGCCCTCAAGATGTAGATGTTCTTGAGAAAGCTCAAGTGCCAAGGCCAGCAAAACCAGGAGTCTGTGTCAGTGACAACAGTTCCCAGTAGCTCCATTTTCAGTAGGAATGCCCATTAGAACAATAGAATGGTGAATTCATGGGAAATGAATCCCATGTGATTAATTTAACAGACACCTGAGGTCACTATTCCCTCACATAAACTGGATCCAGGGAAGGAGGGGCCCAAGGAGCTCCCGGGACCTCTCCAGCTGGAGCTGCTCCGACCTTCCCCAAGAGGGCTGGTTCTGGGCCGCTGTTTTCATTACCTGTGCTCATTTCAGTGTAAAATCCCAGGAATTTAAGAGCAGAACCAAACTGCCTCTTCCATTTATTTTTTCTTATTCACTCAGAAATTGGGGATTCAGAGCAGTATGCACAGCACCTCCACGTCACAAGCAATAGAAATATCCTCATTTAACTGCAGGGTTTTAGTAACAGCATCCAGATGGCAGCATGGGAAGGGCTGCGCAATAACAATAAAACACCTTTCTGATCTTTACTGGTGCTCAGTTTAGTTTTGAGGAGGATCCTGGTGACACCCAGTCTGTGTTTTTAGCTGTTGAGGTCCTCAGCGTTCACACGTTCCTGACAATTTTGCTCCTCTCCCTATTGCATGAAGTCACGATTTAGAGGAAGGGAGCAGTTGCTATTCTCACAGCAGAGTGGCAGGATTCGGAGAGGGGAGTTAAAGGCAGGGCTTTCTGTGGGAGCTGTTTCAAGATCCCAGGTGGAGGCAGCAGCTCCCAGTGCCACCGGAGACATTCTTGGCCAGGAACAGATTGTGCCTGGCCTGCGTGCGGGGTGGCACCTCCCAGATTCATTCTATGCCAGGATCTAGCTCCCAGTTTTTAATCACACATCTCCAAGCCGTTTATGCCTTTGGAAAGCAGGACTCTCCTCGCGTTTAATGGGTTGCGGCTGGGAAGTTGCAAACCAATAATTGCAGCAAGGGCTGCTGCTCCAGCTTGTCCCCTGTGATCTGAGCGGGAGGAGTAACACTCCCTGATTCCACTGGGACACGGCACTTCCAGGGGCTGCTCGCCGTGCGTTCACCTGCACTAAATTTACTGGGATAATGCTCCAATTATTTTCCACTTCTTGCCTATTTCTTCAGTTCTTGTGAGGAATCCAATTAGCAATCCAATTTATAGTGCAAGCCACGAGCATTATCAGTGCTGAGCTTCGGAGGCAGGAACAAAAGGAGCCAGAAGAACTCCTTTAAAATAGCTTTGTGACGGGGATGAGGATATTGTGACATTCCACTCTCGGCTGATAGAGGTGAAACTCTGTTGCAGCTTTAATGAGCTTTAATGAGCGTTGTCACAGCACAAATACCCGTGGGTTGGCTTCCCTTTTATGTGTGTGTGAAGCTTGCACGTCAAACACGTTGGATGCAGTGCAGGGATACCTCTGGAAAGGCTGCCCTGTGTCAGAGAGGGGGATAACTCCCAGCCCTGCTGAGGCAGCTGGGCTTGTGCAGTCAGGGGAACAAACAGCTTCCTCTGCTTCCTAAATCCCTGCAACCTTAAAAAAAAACTCCTGCTGTGCCTGTCGTGGGCTTACGAACATGGGATTTATTTTAGTAGCCTTTTGCAAACCAAAATAACCCAAACCATACAGAGCTGCTCAAACAAGGAGACATCCCAGATTAATGAACATAGATTTAGATTACATATGAGAGGCAATTGTTCCATGTGAGGTCCTGTGCCCAGAGAAGCTGTGGCTGCCCCTGCGTCCTTGGGAGTTTCCAAGGTCAGGTTGGATGGGGCTTGGAGCAGCCTGTGAGAATGGAAGGTGTCCCTGCCCATGGCAGGGGGTAGGAGGGGATGGGATTTAATCTCCCTTCCAACCCAAATCATTCTGGGATTCTGTGATTCTATGAAATTGTGATAAATCAAACATCATGGCTTATCCTTCCTGGATAACCATGGACAACCATGGCAAAGGTTTCACTTTAAGGCAAAGCATGGACAGGAGCCAGGAGGTGTTGCTTTAGTCCCATGTGTTTGTTACCAGGCTGCCCTAGGACTGAACCTCAGACTAAGAAATAATTGTTTTAAAAAGATAAATATTTGCTCATGAGAACACCAGAGGGATCTGATGATGATTGTTCAGGGGCTGTTTGCTTTCCACTTGCCTTTGGTAATCTTCCGTGTCCCAGCTAAAACATCTCATCTCATTAAAGGAATCCTAATGAGAGGTGGGGTGAGCTGAGAGCTGCTGGGAGAGGACAAGTGTGGACTTCAGAAGAGGTTCAGGCTGGATACCAGGAAGAATTCCTTCACTGAAGGAGTGGTTAAGCATTGCAATGAACTGCCCAGGGTAGTGGTAGAGTCACAACCCTGAAAGCGTGCAAACAACACTGGATGTAGCACTTTGGGATATGGTTTAGTGGGTTGAAGGTTGGACTTAATGATCTTATGATCTTGGAGGTATTTTCCAGGCTCAATGATTCTGTAGTTCTGTGATCAGGAAAATGAGTGTATTTTTCACTTTGAGTTCTCTGATGAGAGAGCGTGAGAAGAACAATATGCAGGTAAAAATATTTTGCAACATTATTCCTGTTCAAAAGCTGCACATAAAAATGATGGTAGAATTGATATTTCTGGACTTCAGTTTCCTGACTTTCCTTGCCTCACTTTGGCTGGAGACAAAACCAGGGAAAATGCCAAAAACACAGTTCAGTGACTGAGGACTGCTTAAGTAGCCAGAGAAGGAAAACATGGAAAAAGGAGGAGTGGGAGGAGGAGGAGGAGGACAGGGACACACTGTCTGCCCAGGCCTTCACCAGACCACTGGGACCTTTTAGCATTAAGCATCTTCCCAGTGGCAACCTAAGATGTGCTGAAGTAAATTGAATTTGCTAAATGAAATGACAATTAACTCCTTCTCAATCATTCATTATTTCCTTTTGCTTGCTCCAGTCCTCTCTGATGGCATTTTCGTGTTACAATTATTCTGTGAGATAAATTCCCAGGGGGGAGATGTTGCAATTGTCGTGGGATGGATCTTTTCCCACCGCTCCCACCTCGCTGGCACAGGCGTGATACGGAGCGCTGACACATCCCTGGAAAAGGTGTTTGTGCAGGTCCTGCTCAGCCAGAACATTGCAAAACCAGGACTCACTGCATGGCCAAGGGAATGGAAACTCCTCGAGCTGCTCCTGGTGCTGCAGTTCATTATTTATTTAGGAGTACCTGCATTTATATGAAAGATGATCCCAGTGATGCTCGTTTGGCAATTGAAGATTTCTTGGGGAAAAGAGGCCACGGAGCCAGAGCTGCTGCAAGGGGCTGTATCAGTGCCCAAGTCCTGGGATGGATGGAGGGGACTGGAGAGGAATGGTTTGGAAAGGACCTTAAAGCCCATCTGGTGCCACCCCCTGCCATGGGGACACCTTCTGCTGTCCCAGGCTGCTCCAAGTCCTGTCCAACCTGGCCTGGGACACTTCCAGGGATGGACAGTCACCGTTTCTCCAGGTACCCTGTGCCAGGGCCTCCCCACCCTCATCCCACAGGAGAGGATCTCTCCCAATACCCAGTTCTGATGCTGAACTGGGTGTGGGGCTCTGAGGTATTTTGGTGCCACCAAAATACATCTGTGATAAGGAAGAGATTTTGGATACCAAAATTAGCCAAAAATTGGATACCAGTCACCTCAGATTATTGGATAATATGTGAGGCACCTGTAGCCAGCTGTGGAAGGTTTGGGCACAGGAAGCACTTGGGATTTTTTGATGGGTCTCCACACCAAGTCTGAGGCAGCCCGGACTGCTGGGTGTAGGTAACCACACCTAAGTACCAGTCTGATTCCACCTGATTTCACCTTTAATTCTCTCATGGGGAGAAATACTGGAAAGGGAAATAAAAAATATGTGGAGAAAACTTCTTGGGATGTATTATTTACCTGAAGTGAAATACCTGACATGTCCCAAACTTCCCCTGAGCAAGGCACCATCGTGTCCAGAGCTGGATGGCTGGATGTGTCAAATTAGCTTGCAGCATCTTCTTTTTTTTTTTTTAGCCGTTCCTTCATAAATCACTCAATCTCTGTGAATTTTGCAGATAATTACTGCCTCAGTGAGGCTTCTCTCTTGTGCAATTTGTGGCTGTGGGAAATGCAAGGAACTGCTGGAAGCCTTTTCCTCTGCCAGCCTGATGGGCGAGGCTGTTGCTCCCCATCTTTAATTAGTGCTGCAATCCAATCCCAGCCCTTTCCATGCCAGGCTGCTTTATCCTCACTTGTTTCATGTCAAATTCCTCATGATAAACATTTAACATCCATTTTCTCCCCTGTTCTTTTCTTTTTTTTAAGTACCTAAAACTCCTAAAATTCACTGAGTGTAGCTCATCCTTGAGGATGACCTTGAAATAAAGAGATATTTCTGATTTACTTCAAGATTACAAAGGAAAGATAGGAGCTGCCAGAAAAAAATAACGGGAACAGTACCCTGGCTGCCAATGGATCTATTCCTGACCCTGCCACAATTTACCTTCATTTCCTCCCTCTTTGCACAGTCATTGTAAGAAAAGCAGAATCTGCTTTTTTTTCTTTTTTATATGGATTTGCCAGATTTACCCTATTTTCTGTTGTGGATATTTCCTCTCTCCTCTTTGTCCTAGTTCCTGACTTTTTCCTCTTGCCTGACATATTCCCACCCTTAGGTTCTTATTTTGATCCAGAGGGTGCATGGTTTTAATTTCAGTTTTAAACCTAGACTAACATTTGTTGGTAATTGAGGAGGGCTATAACTTATATTAAACCACATAAAGTGTATTTTGAGCTTGGACCTCCTTATTCCAGTAAAAAGGAGGCCTTGGTTATCCTGGCTGCACTGAAACCCCAGGATCAGCAGAGTTTATCAACTCTCACCTGTCCTGATGGAGCAACTGCTGAAATAAGGGTGGAGCACACAGGGATGATGACAGGTGGGAATTCTTGGAGTTAATTCTGATTTCCACCTGTGAATCAGAGCCTTCCAGCCAGGGAGTTTCCATGGAAGCTGCCTGCAGATATTCTCAGGATTTGGGCTCCTCAAATTCAGACAAAATATTGCTTATTGGAAGGGATATGAAGGACAAAGTGGATCGTGCTGTGAACCAAGGGGCTTTGTTTAGTGTGGGCTGAGCTTTCCTTGCTGTGTGTGAGGACAGAGTGAAGAGGAGCCCATTTCCTTTTATCTTTTCCTGCTGGAGTCATGGGACAAGCTCAGATCCAGCCTTTGGAGCACCTCAGGAGGCATCAGACCTCCCTTGTCAGCTCATAAACACTGAATTTTCAATTTCCTGGGATTACTTTCCCGGAACTTTTCATTGATTTCAACTCCTTGGTTAAGAGGAGTCCAGCTTGGCTCCTGACTTCCCAGTTTTTCAGTTTGCGGTAGAATTTCAGTATATAGCTGTTGTTTGGTGTTTGAGGGAATAATAATTGAAATTATTTGGGTAGGGGTGAGAGGACAGGGCTGCTTTTGTTGCATGAATATTGACCATTCTGTGTGATTAATTATTCCATGTTCTGTAATACCTCATTTGCAAATCTGCCTGTTGTTGCTTTAATTTCAGTGCTCAGCTTGGCACGTGGCCACTTGTCCACGTCTGTGCCCTGGGGTGCAGCAATTCATGTGGAAGAATTGCTCCAATTTTGGCTGTCACTGGTGCTGCATGAGTGTAATTTGCTGTTTGTGTGGTTCTGCTGATTCTTCTACACCTGCTGGTCTTCTTTTACCATGGCTTAAGTAGTTTTGTGGATTTTCCCCTAACCTCCAAATAATTAGGGAAATAAATTTAGAAGTGGAGCATCCAAAATAAGAATCTTAGATTCTGGCTGAATCACAATGAGGAGAAAATCTTAAAAAAAAACAACCAAAAACTTGCTTAAGATCTCAAAATTTCGTAAGTGCAGGAATTTTTTCTGCAATTCTGAGTAAATTGGACACTCAGATATGCTGGAGCACTGGTGGTGATCCTGATCCCTGTGTTCCTGGGGCAACAGCACTAAATAAAAGTCCTTGGGAAGCTGTTTTTAATAGTTTTGGGTAAAAGCTGCCCGCAGGAGCCTTGGGAGGAAAGTTCTGGAGGTTCATGGTCTGGGTACATTGATGTGCTGTGGCCCTCAGTAATGTACCTGGGAGGTGACCCATGAAATTGGCCAGGAAACCTTTATGGCAGGAGAAATGTGAGCTCTGATGAGATGAAATTAAGAAAATGAGTTTTAAACAAGAGGTGTATGGTGCTGGTCAGCTGAGCCCAAACATTTCTCATCCCTTAAATTAATGGGGCATTTGTACTTTCAGGGTCAATGCAGCTGGAATTGGATCATCTCCTCCTCTGCCTTTGTTCCCTTTTTCACTGCTGGATTATTGGTTCTGTTTGCTCTTTCTATTTGGATTATTTTTGGTGTGAACACTTCCAGCTGCTGTGCTACAATTAGCCCAGTGGAGCAGTTAACTACAATTAACATGGAGCTATAAAGAAGCAGGAGAAAAGGGTCTTTTATAAAGAGCCTGGCATCATAACCCTCACAAGAGAGCTGTCACCCACATACTGGGCATACTGGTGCTACTGGAAGGTCCAATATTCCACCCTCCCACCTTAATGTGCAGCTGTGGTCCCATGGAAACATCTTCCCATTGTCCAGGAATGTTTGTTTTCCCCAGGGAAAAAGGATTTCAGAGCTGGAATAGTTTCCTAAGATGTGGTGTGGTCTCAAGCTGTCGAAGGTGTTATCTCACCTCCTCTCTCTTTTAGCTGGGGAAAAAAAATGTTTCTGTTCCCTGCTGAGTACCAAAAATCCTTTGAAGTCTCCTGCTGGAATGCAGTGATTTGGAATATTATGTGGGGACAGTTATTCCAGCTTTTCTGGATGCAAGGAGGAGTGAAAAGGGCTAAGGAAATCTCAAAAGGTTTTTAGCAGAGATTGTTTTCAGCAGCTTCTTTCCTTCCTAGTAAATATCTCTTGCCTAAATCCTTTAAAATTTAGTAAAGAAGGTGAAGGATTCACACCAAAAATGAGTTTTCACCCAGTCACAATTGCAGGGACCCTCCCAAAAAGCACCTGCTGCTGTTTCCCTGTCACTTCCTGCATCTCCCAGAGCCAAACAAAGGGAAAACAGGCATGATAGAGAAGAAAAGTGCTTTGCATGGATCCCACCATGGGAGGGCAATGGCAATCCTGAACAAAGCCCACTCCACATTCTGTTTGCCAAATGAACTGTTTAAAGAGCAATATTCCAGCAGGTGTGTGCTCCTGGAGGCTCCAACCTTTGCCTTCCTGTAAAAACCTCCCCCCTGTGCTCTAAAAGTTGAGTTTGATGTCATGGGGAAGAAATCTGCTTTTTAAGGGATTGAAAGTTAATGGGAACAGCATTGATGAGGTGGTGGCCTGGCACTCACACCATCATATTATCCAGATGAACAAGATCTTTGGAGATAGAATTTATACCAATTTACCAAGCATATATTCTCAGTTTTTCACCTCCAATGTTGGAGGTGAAATTTAGTCTCTTTTACAGACACTTTTAAGAGGAATTGTCACAGGTTTTGCCACTTTTCATCTCCTCCAGTGCTGTGTTCATTACTTGAAGTGTGATTACAGCTTGGCGCCTCATACTTGCAGGTTACCAACTGTGATAAACTGCCAGGACAGCTCCTGTTGGAGTCTAAACCTCTCAGCTGAGCCCTCAGCACACTCAGGTATTTGTTAATGCCTTAAAATTTGAAGCAGATCAGAGTTCTTTTTCCCTCCAGAAACAGGAGAGGTCTTGGGCTGTAGTTCACCCCAGAACTATTTAAAGGATTCTCAACCCTTGCCCTGAAATGTTCACCACAAAATAATCTGTCTGCCACAGTGCAAGCCTGGCCCACACAAATCCAGATATTTATGAATGAGTGGAAAACACAGAAGAGCTGAGTCACGCAGCCAGAGGTCATTTCTGAAGAATAAAATTTTATTTTTTTGGCTGAAAAAACTGCATACACATGTTCAGATCTGGACAACCTTCACCACATGTCTTCGTTTCCAAACAAACTTGTGCTTTGAAGCATGCAGGAGCCCACTGCAGCTTGAGAAAGAAGTTAAGAGGTTGGTTTTTTGTTGATTTTTTTTAAATCTAGAGCTGTGCAAACATAATTTGAAAGCTATTTACATTTTACACCTCTCACTTCTACTAACAGGAGCATCAGCTGGTAGAGACGTGCAGTGTGCAGCTGTAATCTATGATTTGGCATCCACATTTGATTTGTGTAGAGTGAAAACCAAACAAACCTCCCATTGTTCCAAAATATCCCCACAGGCAATGGTAATAAATCTAATTTCTTCTCTGTAAAGGAGATCTCTTTAAGCCTTCCCCATAGGTATTAAAATATGATTTCCACTCTGGATCCTCTTCCCTTGGTGCTGATTTGCACTTGCCTTGGTGAGTGGGAGCAGCAAGAAAAAGATTTTGATTTTATTCAGAGAAGGCAGGAGGGCACAGAGACAGGGCAGGCCTGCTTCTTCCTGTCATCCTCACTAAACTGCAAGATGAGGTGGAGAATTTTTTTCAAAAAGAAAATATTTTAGACCATCTGAACTCAGATGCAGAAACTTAGACATGAAAAAAGCTGGATTGAAGTTCATCCTCCTGTTGCTTTCTCTTCCAGGTTCTTCTCCCATCCATTAGAGTCTGGAAGTCAATAACCAGCCAGACATGAGCACTCCAATCCTGCTGGATATCCTGGAATATTCTCCAATCCTCCAATCCACTCCAATCCTGCTGGATACCCTTTATCTCCTCTGACCTGGACTGTGCCGGTAGAACGTTGGGTGTGATGAGCCACCTAAACAGTCTGTGCCGGAGCGGTTGGATGAGGCTGCTGGGAGTGGGAGCTGCCTGGACCCTGTGCCATGCCAGGGGTCCCATTCCCAGAGCGTTTGTGGAAGGAGGGGCTGAGCTCGGTGCCTCGCTCTGCGCTCCAGCCCCTCAGGGGAAGCAAGCAGGGTTTCCTAAGAGCCAAACTTCAGCACGAGCGCCATTTCACAAAGCTGCAGGAGCTGCTGGGCCCTGCTGATGCCAGCTCAGTTCAGCACCGCACCCTCGGGCCGGGGCCCGAAAATCTGGGAGAAGAATTCCAAGGCCAGGCGGACGTGGATGGGCACGAAGACGTAGGCTGTGTACACCACCATGGCCAGCACGGTGACGGTGATGGTGTGGAACATGGACTGCTCCCAGGGCTCCAGCACGTAGCTGCACGTCACCAGCTGGTACTGGTAGTACAGCCAGTACAGGTAGTCCTTCACCCTCTTCACATCCATCTTCAGCTCCAGGGGGGTCGGAGAACACCTGGAATGACAGGGAAGTTGGGATTACAGCTCGTGTTCCCAAGGTGTCAGTGCCACCGGCTCCCCTGGATCAAAGGAAGCTGTTGAGTTCTGCAGCTGCTGCTCAGTTATTGGAGCTGTATCAGCTGGGCATTGCCACTTCCCAGAAAAGCTGTGGCTGCTCCATCCCTGGAAGTGTCCAGGCTGGGATAGTGGAAGGTGTCCCTGCCCATGGCAGGTGTGGAACTGAGCGATTAAATTCCCTTCCAACTCAAACCTCCCTGTGATTCTACCAATTCCCACATTCCAAGTATGTTTTCCTGTTCATTCCCTGTGGAAATCAGGGAAATAGGCATTTTAAAAGAAAGGCTTTGCGCCAGCTTCCATAAATATTCCATAAATTCCACATATGCCCTGGAATAAAGATGAGATTAAAACAACTGCTCTATAAAAAACTCCTCTGCTTACTTTTAGTAATAATTTCTATTGTTCTGAAATTGTTTGGAATTTAAAAAAAGCCAAGTTATAAAAGAGAGAGGGAGAAAAAAAAAGTAATCTCTGACTGCAGAAGGATTTTTTGCAGCTCATTCCAAAAAAGAAAAAAAAAAAAGAAAAGAAAAAAAAAACAAACCACCAAACCAAAAACTAAAAACAACAACCAAAAAATAATTACAGATTAAAAGAGTATTTAATGGAAATTACAAGTCTAGGAAAGATTTTCCTCTTGGGTAATACCTTTATGCATTCATTGTTCCGTCTCCACTTGGAAAAGAGAATGGCTGAGCAAGAATTAAATAGGAAATAGGGTTTGCTTCCACTGTTCATTGTTAAATGTGCTTCTTGGCATTTGAAACAATGTTTAAATGCAGGCTAAAAGTATCTGTTTAGAGAAAACAGAATGATAAGAAAGTGCACAAGGCTTTACAGAGGGATTCCGTTATTTTGGGGTTTAAGGACATTCCAAGCAGATTAGTCTGCAGGGAATCCAGCAGATTTCCCTGCTGGAAAACCTCCCAATGTCCCATTTTCCTCTACACTTGTGCTGCCTAAAATGCCCAAACAAAGAGGCTTGGACACATCACATCCCTCCAGTCTGGTGTTCACAGCGGGTTTGGGGCCACATTACTTTTCTGTCCCTCAAAGCAACAAGTCCTAAAGTGACATTGGGAATTTTGCAGGCTGGGGTTAGAGGAATGATCAGCCAGGTAAAAAAAAAATTCCAATATTCAGTGCTTTCCTGCTCCATTCTGGGGGGATGTGGGATTTACCAAAGGGAAGCTTTCCCCCCTAATTTTCCTGAAGCCTTTCCTTCACTTCTATCTCCCCATATTTTCTAGATCAAGAAAGTTCCTATGAAGCTTTTGGGTGACAGATCAACATTTTAAATTTAGCAGTGGCTGTCTCTGACCAACCTTTCTTGCAGGGGTTCAGGCTGGGGAGAAAGGCACAGCTGCTCTCTGGCCGTGCATGAATGGAAGCTGAATCCTTTCAGATCATTTATCTGAAGGCAGAACTCCAGAGAGAGAGGCCTTAAAGCCTTGAAAATATTGCAAATCCTTCAATAAAAGTGGCCCAGCTGGAAAAGTGGGACTCCCTGGGAACCAAAAGTGTCTCTGTTTGGACTTTCTACAAAAAGAGCAGCATTTTCCGCTGAGGAGGTGAAGCCCTGTCCTGTACAGTGGGGAGGAGGAGGAGGAGGAGACAGGGAAGGGGAAAGAGAAGGAGAAGAAGGAAGAGAAGGGAAAAGAGAAAGGCCCTCTTACACTCCCCAGGATTATGGGATCTATGCAGGGGTGAGGGCTGTGTTGGTTAAACTCATCCCTTCCGTGGATAAATCCCTGCTAATCCTAACCCCTGCCTGGAGAAGCTGCAAGGCTGGAGCACTGCTGGGGGTGTTTGAGGCTCTGAGAGACCTCAAAGAGGTACAGACACTCCTGTGCATCCCTGTCCAGAGCTGGTTAAGGATGGCCAAAGGCAGGAAAATCTTCCCCAAGGCTGATTTGACTGATATTCCAGGCTGCAGCCTCACCACCATCACTTGGAGGACTACATGAATAAGGGATGAGGCAGTTAAAATGATGAGCAGCCCTTTGGATTTCACCAAAGCTCTTGGCACCCTTTTCCCAGCCTGGGGGATTGCATTTCCCTGCTGCTCCAGCACAGCCCGGCTTTCTTTGGCTCTCCCAGCTCCCAGTGCAAGGGAGTAATTCCATCCCCAGGCACTCAGACATTCTGGGATTCCAGGAGGAACACGAGCTGCCTGCATGCTTTGTGGTCTCCTCATGAATGATGGAGGTTGGGGTAAGTAAAAGGCAAAAGCAAATTACAGTCTGTGCCCTCACCACCGGCACACTTCCCCTGCATTTCATGCGGCCTGAGTCTGCCTCCGTTAGCAGGGAGCTGGGCAGGGATAGCACCACTCCAGCTGCATAATTTATAAAGGAAAACACAGGAGGGGAAGGGAAAAAAAGCCATTTTAAAGCAGCTGCTGAGGCAATGAGACACAAGACTCCCCTGTGGCACTGGCACACAGATCCCCTGGGGAAGGGACAATTTGCATTCCTTTGGGATGAGGAATAAGGAATAAGGAGCAGCCCAAAACCCCACACCTCCAGAGGTCTGTGGCAGCTTTACCACCCAAATTAATTACAGAAGCAGCAATCAAAGGGAATAGCAGATTACTAGGCAAACTTTGGAGGCTAAAAATCTGTATTTTAAACAGGATTCATCCTAGAGAGGCTTCCCTTCCATGACTGTTTTATTCTGTTACAGCTGGCACTCCCACTTGAAAGGGCCCTGAGTTCTTCACTCATCAGTTCCCACTATTCCAGAGCAGGAGATAATTTGTTCTTATGCAATTTTAACTCAACATTCATTTGTCTACAAATTTGGATTTAAGCATTCAGTGGTGTTGGGGAAATGCCTTCCTGTTTGGAGGCCACGGGACTGTTACAGCCAGCTATGAGTGAAATGAAAAGAATTCAGCTCCTGTTAAGCAATATTTAGATTATTTTCAGCAATTGCACCTCCAAGAGAAAAAAAAATGCAAGAAGAGAAACCTGTAAAGCAGCTTTTAGCATTTTAAGTGGCTGCGTGATTTTCTTGCTTGTTGACACATGTCTCTGATTAGGGCAGCTGAAAAGATAAATCATCATCCAAATATCAAGGTTTCATTTCAGAGCATGCCTAATCTTCCAAATTTCCTTATTAATGACCTTATTTTCCAGAGTCAGAGCTAGGTGGGAATTAGAAGATGGCAGTATTAGGTCCTTTAATATGTAATTTCTGCTTTGAGCAGCTGGGATTTGGGGAGTTTTGGTCACATTTTCAATCTGCAACTTTGACCCATGACAGGACAGCTCCTGCTGGGAAATTCCTGTGGAAAGAAACATTCTTCCGGGGGAACTGGGAGAGACTGGTTTCCAAAGAATGCTTGAGAAACACTTGATGCCCTCAGCAGGAGGGGTTTACACATACAGGGAAAAAGGGTTTCCAACATATATTCAGGAAAAGTTCATCTGGAGACGGGAAACACAAAACCTCACGATCAAAAGATCATCTGGAGAGGGAAATGACTTCATGATCATTCAACAGGTGATCTCTGCTGCTTTAAATGGAAAGTAGGGATGGGATGAGAAATAAAAGCAACAAACAATCAGTCCATCCCCAAAATACAAATACTGAATTGGCTAAAATGGCCATTTGCTGAATAATTGCTGGGATAGCCCAGCAGCAAGAGTGGATGGGGCTTGCAGCATCCTGAGGGAATCTTCTCATGCTGGAGCTTAAATAAAATCCTTCCACGAGTCCCTGAGGAAGGTCCAGTCCCACCACCCCAAGCACCCACTTGCAGGCATGTTCAACCAGGCAAAGTGCCAGGATGAATTTAAAGTTGGCTGATCTGTAAATGATTTGGAGTATTAGAAGCTAAATGGGTAATCACCTCCTCGGGATTGAAATAGAAATGCTATCTGCAAGTTACTGATGTGGAACTGTTCTTCTTTGTAACTTCACTGTGTGCAGTGGGTTTGCTCTGCTGAATATTCTGATGTCTCCAAGGCACCAGTCTTGTCCCTCTTAATGCTGAGAAAATTCTGGGATCAACCCAGTGATTCTATGGAGGCCAACACCTTCAAGTGCAACTAGAACCAGGAAGGGATTCCCATTCCCATTCCATTAGGCATTTCCTTTCAAGTTTTATTCAGTGAGCACCAAGCACAGTGCTCAAGGAATGAAATGATCAGCAGTTGGGCAAAAATCGAGATGAGGCAGCAGATTCCAGGAAATCCACATCCCAGAATTTTTAGGAGCACCATCTTAGCCCGTTCCTCTGTTGTACCCCCGCGGCTCCAATCCCGCATGGAGCGGGTCCATAGATCAGCAGCTCAGCCTTCAGAGCTGCCTTTCCCTCCTGGCAAGCAGAGACCTCAAGTTCCTGCAGCACTCCCACGTGGATCTTTAAATTTCACCTCCAGCTTGTTCGCCCAGGGAGGAAATTCCAGATGGAATGGGAATTAGATGAGCAGCAGCAATTCCATCACAGCTCCCACTGAGGACAAGAATGGACCTCAAGAACCACCTTGACTTGCAGATTTTAATAAATAGCCACTCCTGGAATTCTGGAGTGCATAGCAGAGTGAAGCAATGCTGGTTTCCCTCCCTCAGCACCCTTGGCCAGCCATTGCAGAGCTCCAGGAAATGTAAATCCCTTCCATATGTCCCTCAGACCCAGGATGAGGGTCTGAGCTGGGGAAATATTAGTGCTGCACATGACTCAGCCGTTCTGCGTGTGGGTGAACACGCTGTGGCTGAGCCTGTGGGGTTTGCTGGAAAAAAACCAAACCCTTCCAGGAGTAGAAGAGGTAAAGCAGAAAGAGCAATGGTGTTTTCAGCCTGTTTCACCTTGCTCAGGAGAAGGAATTCCAGCATCTTCCTAATCTTTAACCCTAACTTCCTTCCTGCTGGCCTCAGTGGGAGCACACAGGTGCTATTTTGGTTCTTTCAAATGTTACCTAATGCAAACAAGACTCAGGACCTTTCCCTGTCCAGAAAGACTTCCTGTTACCTCTGGGAACTTAAAACCTTTCCTCGAGTGGCAGTGCCACACCTGCACAAAGTCTGACCCAGCTTCCTCGTCTCCACCTGAACCCTGATCTGTGTGTGTGCTCCTCCTGCAGCAGTTCTGAGCTCCCAAAGAGGGTTTGGTGTTGGAATTCAGCTGCATCTCTGCCTGGAGCACATGGACTCCAGAGCACGAGGATTCCTGTCAGCCTGCCTTGCCAGCTGGATGGGCCAACAGCCAGAGGGTTGCTGAATTTTCTCCTTCAGATGGAGTTTATGTGGAATGTAGAAAAATCTGTTCTTATGACATCCACAGCACCCACAGGGGTCTCATTTGGAGAGAGGCTTCTTATGATCCAGTACCAGCACAGAAGCGGAAAGCAGCTGAAGTTTGAGCTGATGTCATGCCTTAGCTGCCCCCTGACAGCTGGGGGCTGTGCCCAGCAAAGCTGCAGCTCTAAATAACTCACTGGCCCTAACTTTGCAGCCTGGCTGATTTATCAGTGCCCAGTCTCATCCTTACTCAGGCACAGGGAACGGAGAAGATGCAGCTTCTCTGTAACAGCAACATTCCTGGAGCAGCTCTGTCCCATTTTCTTCCAAGGCCAAATTAATTTTTCAACAATTTTCCTGTTCTTCCCTCCCCTGAAGTTTCCTCAGTTGTTTCCTTACATAAGCAGCTGCTCCTTGCAGTTTAGGTACAAATCTCTTCCTTACCAGCTTTCCTGGGCTCTACCTGGTTTGGGCTCTGGGTCTTCTCCCTGTGCCAGGGTTTGGACCTTGGAGCAGAACAGGTGAGCAGCTCTGCCATAGAAGATGGGGAAAATGGAAAATTTAATCCCAGAGAAAGGGAAACCTTTCCTTCTATTTTGAGTGTAAGTATAATTTAGGAATGTAGTTTTGAACAGAGCTATTCCCAACCAAACTCTCAAATTTGGGACTAGAGACCAGCACCAGGTTCAAATTGCAAACACTTAAAAAATTAGGCGTTCTCAAAGAACTGTTCCAGGAATATCTCAGAGAGGCTTTGCTTTTGCTCCTGGTGACAAACCTCAGTTCCTTGTGAGGTTTGGGACATCATCTACATCCTTCAAAGGCTTTCAAGTTCAGGAGGTTGTGTAAACACATCAATCTATCAACAAAATAACTGAGATGTCTGGGCTCTAAAATAAGATTTACTTTCAGTTGTAGCCCTTATTTTATTTGGGCTTCTTTGCTTTGCTCTGAGTAATTTCTGAGGCAGCTGAAAGTAACAGCTTTGTTGTGTGCAACGTGAGGAGGTGAATACTGACTGTCACAACTGTGACAGGTTATTTATGGAAAATGGGACCAAACCCTTGTGTAAGTCCATTTCCCCTGAGATCTCATCAAAGGAAGTAGAGTTGCACCACTCCAGCCACTGCTTCAAGAGGGGAAAAGCAAAAATGGAGCGAGATTCTTACAACAGATAAGAAAAAAAAAATGGAGATGCACTTCTCCCCCAGATTTAACCCCACCTATGCAGTGAGGAACAGCTTCCTTGGCAGGTCACTTCCTCGCAGTGAGCAAACAGGTTTGGACACACAAAGCTGTTGATATCCATGGAACAAATGGAAGTGGGCACAAAATGTGGCTCGGCAGGAGCCAGAGCAGAGCCGTGGCTGCCTATCAGCCAGCTGGAGCTCTGTGTCCTGCTGCTGTGCACTGCACCACCTGTGCTGGGTGCTTTTTGGGCACCTAGGGGTGGCACAAGCACTGCCATGGGCCCAAGCTGCTCCCCAGGCAGTGTTTGAGCATCTCCCAATCCAGCTGGAATGTTGGAATAATGTCCCTGCCC
Organism: Regulus satrapa; assembly: GCA_013396955.1. Lineage (NCBI taxonomy): Eukaryota > Metazoa > Chordata > Aves > Passeriformes > Regulidae > Regulus > Regulus satrapa. Next base: position 85,501 of record VWZN01001869.1, read on the forward strand.
CATGCACAGCTTTCCTGCTTCTCTCCACTAAACCTGCACCAGAAATCACTCCAAGGGCTCATGGAATTGCTCTCAAAACACAGCTATTTGTACCGCACTTGTGACATTTGTGAGAGAAATAAACCCAAGCATCCCAATTCCTAAAGCATTAAAATCCACATTCAAGCCCCTCAAAGTGCTGACTAAGCACAGCCTAAGCATTTATTGCAGGGATTCTCCTCCATATTTATCCAAGGTTTATCCAACAGGGAAGGCAGGACTCGCACCTGCTTCCCGCTGAAGGCAGCCACCAGCAACTCTGAGAAAACCAAAGAGGAAAAAAATCTACCTACAATGAGCATTGAGAGCAGCACAGCCACCTTCCCTCTTCCATCACCCCCACCTATCACTGCCTTTGCACTCCTGGCTATTTGACTCGTTTTTAGGGAATCCCTAAGGCAAAGCATCACCCTGCCGTCTGGAAACCCCCGGCTGCAGGGCTGCAGCAACAAGTCACAGAATCACGGAATGGTCTGGTTGGAAGGGACCTTCAAGCACATCTCATTCCACGCCTGCCGCGGGCAGGGGCACCTGAAACCCCGGCAGCGCAGGCTAGAGGCTGCAGGTGCGGCTGGAGCGCCAGCAGCTCCCTTGAGGAAGACACAGCACCGCAACCCCCGGCGGTTCTGCGGCTGCCAGCCCCGCTCCCGGGCCTTCCCCCCGCTCCTTACCGAGCCGCCGGGGACTCGCCGTGGCAGCGGCCGCGCTCGCCAAGGTCACCGGCCCCTGGCTGGGAGATGCTCCGGGACGCGCCTCCGCCGCGATGCCCTTGGGCGAGCCGAGCTGAGCGCGGAACGAGCACCGGCACCGGGAGCAGCGGGAATGCCGGGTCTCGGCGGCACGGGCACACCGGGATGCGGGCACACCGGGATGCGGGCACACCGGG
>VWZN01001869.1:86663-125297 GCA_013396955.1 Regulus satrapa
GGGGGAAGAGGGGATTTGGGATGATTTCAAATTGTTCAGGTACCCCCAGGTGTCGGGCGAGGCGTTTCCAGGAAGGAGAGATAGGGAAGAACAAGTATTTAGAAGACTTAATCTGAAATCCTGCGGAATACAGCATCATCCTGCCAATCATGAGGCTCAGGTTTCTTGTAGTTTATTCTGTCCCCGAGACAGAATTTAGTGTTCTCCTTGCTACCAAACATCAACTTTAGAACATAACTTCGCAGTTTAAGTGAGAAAGAAAAGCGTGAGAAATGCTTTTCCCCCTGTTTCCCCCTGGAGCAGCAGGATTCCGGGCACAACCTCCCTCACTAAACGAAGTGTGGCTGCTCTGGCACCCACCGGTGCCTTCCGACCACAAAGGAATGCAAACCGCTCCGAGGGCCAGGTGTAACAGCTGGTGTTAAAGATGTTCTTTTCCTGTCTGAACACATTTTAACGATGCTTTAAAACTGCCCTTTCCTCGGCGAGCACCTTTAAAAGGCCCTTGCACAAACAGAGCTGCTCAGGTGACAAAAGGGCCATCAGGATGTGACGCTTTCCTCCCCAATCCAACAGTGCCCCTTTCTGCCGCTGCTATTTTTATGGATGTTGACTGTGGAGCTGATGCTTGCTTAGCCTTTGGTCTTAAAATATTCTCATACAAAGGCTTTGTTTCAAATTTACAGATAGTTGTGTCCCTTTCTTGGAGTTCTGTGTTGTTGTCTGGGCATGACTTGGGCTGGTGAAATCCCTGAGTGGGCAGAGGTTGAAATGACCAGAGCAGTTTTGCCAGTGATCCGCGGTGGGTGGGTGTCACTCAATCCCCTAAAAATCCTGGCAAAAGCATTTTGGGTTATCGGGGCACTTGCTCCACACAGCAGTTTAATTTAGAGTGCTTATTCCAGGGGCTGCTCTTTACAGAGAGGAGTTTACAAAAAAACTGTCCCACAGTCTCATTAGCACCCTGCTGAGCTGCTGCTGTCCTGCTCCTGATGGGCACAGAATCCCTGAATCTTGGAAAAATTTAGCTTGGGAAAGATCTCACTGAGTCCAAGGATTCCAAAGTCACCGCAAAACCGTGTCCCCAGATGCCACATCCCCACAGCTTTTAAATCCCTCTGGGAATGGGGACTCCACCAGTGCCTCAGACAGTTGTGCCAGGCTGGGCAGCCCTTTCCAGGAAGAAATAGTTCTCAAAATCCAAACTGAAGCTCCCTGAGGCTGTCCCCTCATCCCTGGGGAGCAGTGCCTGACCCCCCCCTCCCAGTGTCCCCTCCTGTCAGGGAGTTGTGCACAGCCCGGGGTCCCCCCTGAGCCCCCCTTTCTCCAGCTGAGCCCCTTCCCAGATCCCTCAGCTCCTCCTGGGGCTCCAGAGCCTTCACCCCTGGGTGAACTCAGCAGTTGCTGTAGAGGAAGGTTCAGTGGTGTATAAATGCCTCACATTTGCCTTTGACACACTTGGGCTTATCAAATGGAGAAGGATTTGCCTCACAATGAATTTCAGATTTGCTGATAATCGAGTCTTGTTTGCCTTGAGACAAGACAGGGCTGCAGGGGCCCTGCCAGGCCCTGCTGGTGTTTCCAGAATCTCCCGATTCAGAATTGATTGAATTCAGGATTAACAGCTCTTTTCTGAGAAGTAGGACAGGGTTTAATCAAAAGGAGGCTGTGGTTTGATTTATCAGGCCCTGCTGCTGAGGGAAGCAGGGCTCTGCTTCCTCCTGAGCCTCTTGCTGCTTCCTTCCCTGACTCAGGAGAAGCCTCTGTCTTGCCCCTTGCAAGGAATGAAAAGCAAATTAACAAAACAGGAACAAAAAGTGAACACACACACACACACACACACACACACACACACAAAGAGAAATTAAGAATGAACTTTTGAATGAACCTTTCTTTAGAGTAGGGTTTGAAAAGCAGAGACTTCCTGTGGTTAAATAAATTTATTTATAAACTTAACCCTTGCATTTGCTAGCTGCNATATATATATATATAGGTGAGGAACACAACTACATTTAATTGCCAACTTCCTCAGGGTTACCATCCTCCTGCTCCACTCCTGGCCTTCTTGAACCTCAGCCTTCCCTAAAAGCCCTATGCTTGTCCTGGTAAAAACCAGACCAAATTACCTGCATAAAGTAGATAAAAAGGTGGGAGTTTGTTTCCTTGTTCCTTCCAGTTTGTCTCCCCAGGGGCTGCTGCTCTGGAAGATCTGATCCCTTCCTGGCCTGGCCCCTGGGGATTTGTGTTAATTATTGCTGGGGATCCCAGCTTAGCTTTGGCTCCTGCAGGGAGCACCCAGCTCAGCCCCTGGAGACAGGAATAAAATCCCTGCCCTGCCAGAAAGGCCAACATGGCATTTCCAGAGGCCGGGAATATTTCCTGAGCCTTACAGCCCTGCAGGAATACTTTACAACAGGCCAGGATCTTCCTAGCTTGGACCACCAGAGGATTTTCCAGAAGATTCAATTTCACAGAATCCCAGAATTCCAAGATGGTTTGGGTTGGAAGAGACCATAAAATCATCTCATTCCACTCCTGCCATGGGCAGGGACACCTTCCAGTATTCCAGGTTCTCCAAGCCCTGTCCAGCCTGGCCTTGGACACTTCCAGGGGTGGAGCATCCACAGCATCCCTGGGCACCCTTCCCACCTTCACAGGGAGGAATTTATCCCTACAATCTAATGTAAACCTCCTGCCTGAGCAGACTGAGGATGCTCCTGCAAAGCCAACAAAACAGCAGCCTGAAGTCTTTTCATTTTCCAGCAGTAGAGATCTGGATGTGTTTTTTCAGATCTTGTCATGCTGGTGAGACCATCTTGATTAATGGGAAGGAAACTTCCAGGTAAGCATGGAATTCAGCAGAGTTTGCAGAATGTTCTGGGCAGAGGTGATGCTCTGGCTAAACCTGAGATTATTGTGTTGCTAATTGTGTTCCCAGCTAATTGGGGGTGTGGTGATCCTTTTGACAGTCACCCTCTCCTGACAAAACTGCACTTAAAGCCAACCTGACAAATTAGAGAGCAACCCTTTTATCTAATGACAGGGCAGGCTGAATAAAGCCATCAGCACCGCAGGGTGTGGGTTACAACCCTTTGTGGGTGTTTATCTCTCTGCCTGCTTGGGAGGCCACCACAGCTCCTGTTTTGGGGATTAGTGGCACTGCAGTGAGGCTGGAGAGGCTCTGGTGGACACTAGTGGCAGCAGTGACCAGGTCTGAACCTCCCTCATGCTGGGATTTCCTCTGGAATTTTGTACCAAATAAATTCTGTGGTTCCTTCTGAGAAATTCTGTTTTATGGAAATCTGTTTATGTGCGGCATTCAGTGGAATTGGAATTATTTGTCAGCAGCTTTGCCCTCCTCAAAATCAAAATCAAAATCAAAATCAAAATCAAAATCAAGATCAAGATCAAAATCAAAATCAGTGAATGTTCTGGGTTAACTGGCCTGCACCCAGTTGGAGGAGGGGCTGGGTAGAATTCTGGGATCAGGAACAAGTAAATAGAAGATAAAGGAATAATCAGCTTGGAGAACAAGGGCTGGGCAGGATCTCCAGTCCTGGGTGAGTCACATTTTCACATCTCCACTTCCTACTGTGTCCCTTGGCCAATGTTAAATTGCTACAGCCAGGCTGGGCTCTGGATGAGCAAAACCGTGATCTCCTGGGATAACTGGGACAACTGGGACAACTGGGACAACTGGGTTAACTGGGACTTATTTCTGACCTGGAGATCCCAGCGGGTCCATGCTCTCACCCTCACTAGGATCTCAGGTGGAATCTCCATCCCATGGTGGGGAATGCCTGGGCTGCTCCCATCACTGCTTCCAAAGTGTTCCAGAGGAAAATCCAGTTTCTTTGGGAGGTTCAAGTTTTCCTCTGGAGAAAGGGAAAGCTGAGTTTGGGATGCTCTGGGAGGAATCACCCACTGAACACATCCCACCTATTGCTGGTGATTTTCATTTGGAGAAGGCCCAGCTTTGAGATCAATCCTATTCTTTTTAATTCCAGTTCTCCATGGGAAATTCCCTTAAAATTAGGAATTCTTCCCATATCTGGGTTGTTTGTTTGTTTGTTTGTTTGTTTGTTTCCCCCTCTACAGGTTACTGCTCCCAGTGCCAACAGTGGGATGAGCAGTGCAGGTCTCTCAGAAACTTGATCTTTATATTAAAAAAATTCCTTTTTGGGAAGTTACCCTGGGAAAATGTCTGGTTTCGAGCATTGTGCTTGTCCTGGATGGGTCCAGATGGTTCAGGGTCTGTGGGGTCACTGATTTTTAGGGCTGGGATGTTGGACAGGATGACATTGTTGGGGTTCCTGTCCAGGAATTGGACGGGATGATCCTTGTGGGGCCATTCCAACCAGGATATTCCTTGATTTTCGTGCTTCAGCTGCAAACCCGCGCCTGGACGAGCTGTTGGCAGCTCCTGGAGCTCCCTCTTGTGCTGAGCTTCACCTGGAGCAGCAATTCCCTTGTTTCCTAAGACCTGTGTTTTCCTTCTCCATCCCTGTTCTTCCACAGCTCCACCTGCCAGCCTGAAACCCCTTTTGTTGTCCCCATTCCAGCACGAGGTGACATCTGGCACAGCTGTCCCTGCAGCTGGAGGCTCTGTCACCTCCATGGAACCGGAGGAATCCTTCCTAACTCAGCATATTTTGCTCCTTCTCCCTCTCCTAGGGAAAAAGAAGAGATGGGAATGAAAAATTAGAGATGAAAATGAAGTCACTCCACTCCTGCCCTAATCCTGGTGGCATTCTTGGTGGCATTCCTTGTGGGATGTCCTATGCAGCAGTTGGACTTTATTGATCTGTTCCAACTCAGGATATTCAGTAATTTGAGTCAGGAGATCTAAAAATACGATGTCTTTTACAATTATTGATAATTTATTACTGTGATACAATGCCCTGTTTGTATTTTGGAGATATTTTGCTCTCTCTGCTGCTTGTGGGAAGTTGCAGAGGAGGTGGAAAGTTTTAGGCATCTCTTCCAAAAAAATCAGTGGGAATTTTCCCTCTGGTTTTAGTGTGGATCCAAAGCCCTTGCAGCGAGATTTTATGTCAGAAAAAATAATGTTCTCACTCTCCTTTGCTTTTTAATTCCCTAAGTACCATAAACTCCCCAAGTTCTTTGAGTCTAGCATGCACAGACAGTTTTATTCCCAGATTTTTGCTTCCTGCTCTGATTTGAAGGCTCTACAGCACTCTGACCTGTGCTGGAAGCCTGGATTTTATTCCACAGCATGGATTTGCCAAGAAGAATTTGGGTAAAAGGGAACCAGAGCTTTCAATTTCCTTATTTCCAAGGAGTATTGCAACACCTGGCAAGGTGAAATCACCTGCAAAGGGACTCTGTGCCACAGGATCCTCTTCTGAATTAAATCTCCAAGCTGTTTGTCTCATAAAATGCTGATTAATGTGGGGAGTTGGACACTGAATGATTTGCCAGGATTAAATGATGATTCCAGTGGCTTTGCTGGGGTTGGGGAAGGGAATGACAGTCTTGTCCCGAAGGAATGAACCTCTCTCACCTGCCTGGAATTCCAGTCCCCCTCAGCCACTCATTTTCCCTGAAATCAGGCTCTGCCCACAAGGAGGGCAACAATCCCAAAAAGCAAAACCAGGGCTCTTGAGGATGGTTTTGTTTCCCAAGCACCCAAGGAAAACAGCATTCCCCAGGAAAAAAAGGTGTCCATGACATCCTGAGGCCACCTCACAAAGGAAGACCCTGGTGCAAAAGGGAAGCCAGGTAATTTTATACCTTTTCCCCTTTGGCTGGATCGAGTTTCCAGAGCAGACAATGGATGTGTTTCTTAGTCCAGACCTCCCGACAAAGGAAATCCTGGAGTGAGGTTTGGGATAACACCTGGGGAATGTGTTTCACATCCCAGAAGGCTTTAAAACCCAGCCCCAGTGTGGGAGTGGAGCCCAGAACAATTCCTGAGCTGTAATTCTGACGTGTCCCATCAATAACTGCATGTTTCTGTAGCTTTAAATCTGTATTTCGGGTCTGTCAGAGGGATTGACTCCAGAGACTGGAACAGGCACCAGGAAGTTCTCAAATAACTCTCCAAATTTTTGGGAGATAGAAACTTTCGGATCCTCCTAGCTAGTAAATTTAAAGAGCAATAAATCCCTATCTAGGTGCAACTGTGCTGCCATCCTGCAAATTTCAGGGATTTGGAGCAACATTTGTTACAGGGCTTGTGGGATCCACTGGCACAGACTGATGCAGGTTTTACCCATCTCATCTTCCCCCTGATACCTGAATTTTAGTAACACCAAATGTAATGAAACTGAATTTACAGGGAAATAATTTTATTCCTCTGAACTCAGTGGAAATACCTATGAATGTATTTTCTCTAGCCAAGCATTTAAAATCCTACCTGAACCATTGCTCTTTTTCTATGCAAATTAAATAATTTTTACCCGACATAGTATTTAAAGTTCTCATCACAAATGAATCCCCCCAATCCCAAATTTAAGCTGAAAACAGAACTATAAAGGCAAAACCCAAAGATTATTTTCTCTTTAGTTTTCAGGTTTTATTTCTTTCCAGCATTTAATTCACAATTTGATCAATTGGAAAACAAAAGCGAATTGCCATCCAAATTTGCTCTTAGCAAAGGGAATTTAACATGTGGTGCTCTTATGATCCCATAGAGCTTCTTTATTTTTCTTTTTCTCCTTTCCACACTCCCAGCCAAATCTGCATTTTAAATAAGAAGGGAAATCTGGACCTTGCAGAAAGAAGTGAACAAATTCCTTCTCCTTTGGGTCCTCACCATCCAGACAAATTCACACCAAATCTGGTACTGGTGAGTTGACAGAGGAGCATCCCTAAATCCCCAAAAAACTCGTGCTGGGTAGAGCCAAAACACCCAAATAGCATCCCAGGGTTTGAGGGAAAGGGTTGATTTCCTGGGATTTCAGTGGGGACTTCACCAATCCCAGGGTTTGATTTCCTGACATTTCAGTGTCACCTTGCTCCTTGCAGAGGATTTTATGAATCCCAGGGTTTGAGAGAAGGGTTTGATTTCCTGGGATTTCAGTGTCCCTTTGCTCCTTGCAGGGGACTTTGCCAACCCCAGGATTTGATATCCTGGGATTTCAGTGTCCCCTTGCTCCTTGCAGGGGACTTTGCCAATCCAGTCCTCGTCTCCCTGCAGGCTCTCATTGGCCACAACAGCAGCTGGGACAAAATAAAACTGATTCTTCCCGAAAATAAGATTTCCCTTTTCCAGGTGCCATGGAGGGGGAGTCCTCCTGGGAGCAGGAGTGTTTATAAGGTAGGAGAGGGTTGTAGAATTTAAGATAATAGGATTTGTCTCCAGAAAAACTCCTGTCTATAATCAATGTATAAGTGTATGAGGATTAGGGTTTTTCTTTCCTCCCACATCTAAGAACTAGAAATAATTAAATAAGATAAAGTGCGATCATCTCCCTGATATCCAAAATAGGTGGATTTGGGTTAAATTCCTGTTGTGAATGGGAATATCAGGAATATTAAGGAGCACACAAAAAACCCCAAGTGTATTATTACCATCTGATTATGGGAAATATGTTAATAATTAGTAGATATTTAGAAACAATTAAATGTATATTAATGTTATTAATTATATGGCACTTCAGCAAAATTTAATTATTCCTATTTTGTCCGCTGTGAATTCTGATTTTGGTGGGGGGATTCCAAGGAATGATTTTATATTCACTGGTGGGGAATTAATTTAATGAAAAAGTCCAAATTTTTAGTTTTATTTAAGTGCATTTATTTAGAATCACAGACTGGTTTGGGTTGGCAGAAACCTTAAAGATCATCTTGCTCCAACCCCCTGGCATGAAAAAAACCCCAAAAATCCTAAAATAATTATTTAAGAATAATTAATATAGAAACAGTCTTTCCCATTAAAATGAAAATTTGTTTAGTGATTTCTTGCTCTGAGGATTTAATTTTTTCAGGCTGGTGAGGTTTGATTTGCTTATTAATTATGTTTTTCCAGTTTTTGATAGCAATCTATTAATCTGGCTTCAGAACTGGAGAGTGGCTGGGTTTGGGGCTTGTGATGTGTGACAGAAAAACTTAAGAATGGTTGGGATTTGAAAACTGATTTAGAATTTCCTCATAAAGTTATTAAATCCCATAAATCTCTGGGGGCTTTTGTGTGTAAATAATGGATTTATTTACTTATCTCCAGCTGCTACAAGATGCTCCTGTGTGAGGATATTGTTCAAGAGAAGAATTTTGGTTTTTTTCCCTCTTTCCAGGTAGCAGGTGATCCTTTTTCTCATTTATCTCATTTTTCCCCCCCTCCTTTTTATCCTTTTTCTCTGCAGGCTGCAGGCTGCAGCTGCAGGCTCTGGCTGCTCCCTGGTGCTGAGCATCTCCTTCCACACCAACGTCCTGGGAAAACTCTTCATGGTAAGGCTGGCAGGGAAAAAAATCCCATCCTTGCCCACAAAAATCTGGGCCTGGAATCCCATTTTAATTAAACACACTCATGGAGAGAGGGTAATTCATCCTTGTGGATTGAATGGTCCCTGTGGGCAACCATGATCACTGGGGTTTTTATTTGGGGAATCAATTTTCCATTAAATGATTTAATTTTGCTTGAATATGGTAAGGAAAAAAACCCCACCTTTTTATCCTCTACAAAGGAATTGTTAAAGATGGAAAGGTTCTCATGCAGCCCCCAAAATGCCTGACTTGGAGTTTGATCTCCTTTTGCCCTCTGGATGACAGGGATTGGGGGGGGGTCTCTCCTGGAGGTTTTCCCATGCTGTGGAATGCTGTGGCTCCTGAGGAAGGTTGGGTTTCAGCTTCAGCAAGAAAGGGACTCTGTTCCATTTGCATTTACAGGTGGGGATGCTGCTTTAAAGAAGGAACAAAGGCGCTTTTTGTGACGAGTCACCTGAGAGGCATCGCCTGGCCTATAGGAAAAACCGGGCCTACTGTCTTTGTCCTTTCTTCCTGGGTCAGCCAAATCAACAGTTTAAAAATAAAAAGAGCAGATATGAAAGTTTTACACTAAAAAAAAAAAATCCAGAAAATTAGGCAGAAACAAAGAAAAAAAAATCAACATAAAAATTTTGGTGTGCTTGATTCTTTGATTCCAAAGTACCCCAGTTCAGAAAACCTGATGTTTCAATTAGTTTCCATTTATTCTTTTAGAGAAAAGTTTTTTTATTGTGTGCAGTTGTCATATGTTGCCTTGGAAGGCTGACCTGTAACAGAGACCAGACAGAGAAAATGATAAAATAGGGATTTATTAAAAGGCCTCAGTGGAGACACCTTGGGCAGTGCAAGAGCCCAGGCAGGGCTGCACCCAAGATGGATCCAAAATGGTCACAAAATGGACACCTGGTCACGAGATCTCACATTTTTATAAGATTTTGTCCATTAGCATATTGGAGCTCATTGCCCAGTTAAAGCTTCAGGTTATGAANACTGATGGAATGGCATGGGATTTAAAGTCCCTTCAACACAACCTGGCCTTGAGCAATTCCCAGGACAGGGCAGCCACAGCNGTCTCTTCAATTCCCCATTGTTTGTACTCTTGAGCCTGAAATTTGTATCAGTTGTCCTTGGTCCCAAGCTAGGGAAGGAATGGTTTTGTTATCCACTCTGTGAAGAGAGGCTTCCACCACCCAACATGAAAGACTAAAATAACAGAGTGTGAAAAATATAGAAGCTAAAATTTAAGGCATCAGTTGGACTCTGAAGTCATTACATAATTCTCTCCATATCCTTCCAAGACCAAAGAGAGTAACAAGAGAGCTGGAGAGAAACTTTCCCCCAAGAGCATGGAGTGACAGAATTGTGGGAATAGCTTGGAGTTGAAGAAGGACAGGGTTGGGTGGGATTTTGGGAATTCCTCCCTGGGAGGGTGGGGAGGGGCTGGGATGAGATTCCCAGAGCAGCTGTGGTTGCACCTAGATCCCTGCAGTGTCCAGGGCCAGGCTGGACACTGGGGCTGGGAGCAGCCTGGGGTGGTGGAAGGTGTCCCACTGATGGAATGGCATGGGATTTAAAGTCCCTTCAACACAACCTGGCCTTGAGCAATTCCCAGGACAGGGCAGCCACAGCTTCTCTGGGAAAGCAGAGCCTCACCAGCCTCCCATCCAGGAGCTTGTGCTGACTTTAGGGAGGGTGCTGCGCCGGGATTTATTGCCTGTCTGTGTCCTCCCACAGCTGCTGCCATGTGGAGCTGCCCGGGGCCCATCCCGCTGCTCCTGGTGCTCGCCGCTGTCCCCACACGCATGGCGCTGAAGGTCACACCAGCCGTGCACTACACCAAGCCCAAACCTTCCCAGCCCGCAGCGTCTCCCCCAGCTGTCCCAGGGAAAATCCCATTGCCAGCCGGCTTCCCCACGCTCTTCTCCTTGGAGAATTCCACGCTGGACTCGGCCGAGCTCTTCTTCAACTGCTGCGACTGCTGCCCACCGGTGGCGGGGCCTCGGGGCTGGCCAGGGCCTCAGGGACCTCCAGGTGTGCTGAGCCCCTCTCTGCTGGGCTGGAAACACAAAAACCAGGGGCTTTTCCCTCAGGAAATCATCTGTCAGGCTTTGTGCAGCTCATGGGGGGAGATCTCAGCAATGTGCAGCTCTTCACGAGGGCCAGCTCCCTGCAACAGGGACAGGAGCCAAGGAATGGCTGGAGCTGGGCCAGGGGAGGTTTGGGTTGGGGATTAGGATTTTAGGGAAAGGTTCTTCCCCCGAGGGTGCTGGGCACTGCCCAGGCTCCCCAGGGAATGAATGGGCACGTTCCCAAACCTGCCCGAGCTCCAGGAGCGTTGGGACACCATTCCCAGGGATGCACAGGGTGGGATTGTTGGGGTGTCTGTGCAGGGCCAGGGACTGGACTGGATCATCCTTGGGGTCCCTTCCAGCTCAGGAGATCCTGTGATTCTATAATTCTATGAAATGTGGGATGTGATCCTGATTTGTGTAAACTCAGTGCAGAAAAGTGCGTGTCAGCCACATCCTGGGAGTTGCAAACTATAACAATACCAGCAAATAAAGATGGGTACAGCACTTCAAAGTCAAAAGCCCCACCTTAATTTTACAGCCCATTTTTATACAGTTTTAAAAGACCTCGTGTTTAACTTCAATTGATTATTTATTCATCACTCAATTCATTGGTTAGAAGGTGCTTGTGTGCATAGGTGCTAAGACTCTCTTTTCACCCAGGTGTTTACATTTTTTCTTTGTGGATTCTCATGGGTTAGAATTCTTGTTGCTGCAGGTGCAGCATATATTTCTTTACAAGAATTGTAAAGTGATTTTCATTCTTGTAATTCTTTCTCATGGGAATTTAACAGGCCAGCTGTTAACTGCACTTAGCCAAAGTAACAGGGCTAAGCCATGATTTTGTTTCTTTTATAAGATATTTTTCTATATGCAACAACAAACCATGTGAGTGGGAATTCCTTGGGACCACACTGGCATGGGACTATCCCAAATCCCTGCTGCCAGGAGGCCACATTCCTCAATTCTCTGTCCCTGCCCTGATCCCCGTGGATTCACAGCTTTAATTCCACATTCAACCATGGCTTTATGACCCCCAAATGACCTTCAAGCAGTTTTGAATCTTTACTGAAGGTTTCTTGATTTTTTTTAAAATTTCTTTTTTCCCATTCCAAATGAGGAAATTAAAAAAAAACCAAAAAAACAAAAAAAACCAGACAACCATCAAAAACTTGGGTTCAATTTAAAAAAATAAATAAAACATAAGACGCAGCTCTCTATAAAGGACCTAAATATTTAATAAAATACACTTTATGTCTTCTTTCTACTGCTAAAATACACATCCACCCAATTCTGTTCCTGCTCTGATGAATAAATAGTGCATTAGTCTGCAAAAGTTCACTTTAGTAGCACTAATAATGGGAACAGGAAATATTCATCTGAGGAAAGGTGGGAAAATAATGAAATAATTATCCTTTAATCCAATGCACTCCTGGGGTTTTCCCTTCCCATGGCTTGGGAAGGTTGGCCCATGGAAGTTGTGGTGGCTGTAGACAAATGAGATCTCTCATTTCTTGATGAAAAACTCCTTATGGTGATTGAAGGTGCCATAACCTGCTTGAGACAGGCACTGGGAATCTGGATTCACAAGGGGATGGAAAAGGGAAAGGATTTCAACCCCTCCTTCCTGCAGCGTGGAGGTCTTGGCCAGGCTCCCCTTCTATATTTGCAGAATTAATTCTCCTTAAGGAAAGGGAAAATTCCAAAGCTGTGGCAGCTCCTTGGATGTGCTCAGATATTAAGGACAGATTAATTTCTGATGTTTTATGAACCTCTGAGCTCCTGTGGCTCTGAGGCAGCTCAAAGTTGGTTTTGAAAAGCCTTTAACTAGGGCCCAGAGAGAAATGCAAAGCTGTGAGATTTGTCAAATAAAATAAGCAGGTCTTCCCAAGGTGATGGAATCATCTCATATACACTCCTCCATGCCACATTGTTCAGGTATTGAAATGAAAATGTTATTTTCAAGGAGCTAAACCTTGGAGTTACTGAGATAATTTTGTTGATTTTACAGGTCCCAGGGGTGAAAAGGGAGATGCTGGGCTGCCAGGGCTGCCAGGATCTCCTGGCCCTCAAGGTCCAAAAGGCTCTAAAGGAGAAAGAGGTAAACCAGATGAATGGAAAATGACGTTGTTCTCATAAAATACCAAAAAGTTGTTAAAACTCCCTATTTTTCAAAGCAAAAGAAGATTTCCTGCTAGGAATTGAACTCTGGAGAGGTTTAGATGGCATCAGTGCAGGGACAGGAACTCAGGTGCTGGCAGTGTTTGTTCAGGTGGAATAGGAGCAGCAGCTCATAAATATCTCACTCAAAAATGCTTGCTCTGAACAGAGTTCAAAATCTGGGTTTGCTTTTAGTTTGCTTTGGATTAGGGACAGAAGTAGGAAAAAGCTACCATGGAAGTTGTGTGCAGGTGTAAAATCTGCATTTCAATTTCAATATCTCAGGCAGAAGAACTTCAGTTCAGATGCTGAGCAATCATTATCCATCAATATTCCTGAAAGGAAACCCTGCCTTTTGGGGCTTGGAGCAGGTTTATCCCGGCAGGATCCTGCTGCTGCCTCTGGAGAACCTGGGGGTGGCAGCAGCAGAGTGTGCTGCTGTTCAGTCACTGCAGCCCCTTAGGCAGTGATTTACTCCTGGAAAAAGGGTTTTGGCCACCCTAGAATGAAGAATGCAGAGCTGTCACCTTCTCCATCTTCCATGAAACAGCAGCAGCTACCTCACAGAGGGGCAGAAATCTTGGAGTAAGGTGGTGCTCAGGGCTGTGGGATCTAGCTGAGGTTTAAGGTGTTTCTTTAAATCTCACATTGCTCACGTCTGTTTTATGAAGTGAGGGACACACGCAGATGGTGCCAGCAGGGTGTGATGTTTGCAGACACCAGCAGCAATGAATGAATTAATGAATTGATCATGTGGAATGTTGTAGGAGGAAAAGGGGAGCAAGGGGAGCGAGGAGTGAGTGGAAGCCCCGGTTATCCAGGGAAACCTGGGCTGCAAGGTAGGTCTGGAAAATCCGGTATTGCTCTACCCTTTCCCTCTGCTCTGAGTTTTACAATAGCATGGAAGGACCAATTCCTTTGGATGGTCATTCCATCTCCAAAACAATCTGGGTTTATTTGCTTTAATCTTCTTTCTTCCCCCCAGGTGAAGCTGGATCCAAAGGCAATAAAGGCAGCTATGGCTTCCCTGGACTGAAGGGACAAAAGGGAGCTAAAGGGGACACCTGTGACAATGGCACCAAAGGAGACAAAGGAGACCGGGGAGACCCTGGAGAGCCAGGAGTGGGCGGGGAACAGGGGGACAAGGGAGAAAAGGGGGACACAGGGGACAAGGGATACTGTGGGGAGCCGGGGGGCAGAGGGGNAGGGCAGCAAAGGGGACACGGGCGCCGAGGGCATCCGTGGGGCGGTTGGCAAGCAGGGCGAGAAGGGCGAGCAGGGCCGCAAGGGTGACAAAGGGGACCTGGGCCCCGCAGGCATGGTGGGCCCCAGCGGGCCCAAGGGCGAGCCTGGCACCAAGGGCGGCCGGGGCGCCCCGGGCAGGAAAGGCTCCCGCGGGGCCAAGGGCGCCTGTGGGGATGTCCCCAAGGCCCCACGCTCAGCCTTCAGCGCGGGGCTGTCCAGGCCCTTCCCTCCTCCCAACGTGCCCATCAGGTTTGACCGCGTGTGGTACGACGAGCGCCACGATTACGACCCTGCCACGGGCAAGTTCAACTGCAGCGTGCCCGGCGCCTACGTCTTCTCCTACCATGTCACTGTGCGCGGCCGCCCGGCCCGCCTCAGCCTCGTGGCCAGCAGCAGGAGAGTGGCCAAGGCCAGGGACACCCTCTACGGCCAGGACATCGACCAGGCCTCCTTTCTGACCATCCTCAAGCTGAGGGTGGGGGACCAAGTGTGGCTGGAGGTTGGCAAGGACTGGAACGGGCTCTATGCCGGCGCGGAGGACGACAGCGTCTTCACAGGCTTCCTGCTGTACCCAGATGGTTTTGAGGTCCTTCTCTGAGTTTCTAGTGTCAAGATAACCCTGAGGAACTTCTTTTCCCTCTGGGTGTGAGAGGAGAAAAGGGCAGCACCTTGGTTTAGTTGTTATTTTCATGATGTTTTAACAAAAAATTTTATATTTTAGAGGTATGGATTAGTTTGAAGAAGTCACGTATCCTTTGTCCATTCCCCAAACACCAATAGGACCAGTATGGTGAGGGCATTTCCCAGTACAGTTTGTAATTAAAATGTTCAAATTCAAAAACTCCTTCCCAGGTCCTGCAGTCCTTGTATGGTCCAAACTCCCTCTAGGAATCACTTCTGATCACCTCTGGTTTAAAAATGCTAAGGCTTGATTTATAGAGCTCAGCCAGGAATATGAGCAGTAGGTTCCTTGAAATCACCTGAAAATATTTAAAGTTCTTTTATCCTTGAATCAGTATTATTTAGTGCTTTAGTCTTGGTCATGAATTGTAGAAAAAAAATTGTCTAAAAGAATAATAGATCAGTGTAAAAATCCCTCCTAAATCTTGTTCTTAAACAAAAATAAATCTGAAACTTTCAAAAGTAGCTAAGAGAGGAATTGGTTTTTTTTTTTTTTTGGTTTACTCTGACCCCCACTTTCTGAGCCTCTGATGCTGGGATCATCCTTGGGTTGCTGGGAGGAGGAGGAGGCAGCTGAGAACCGACTTTGGAATTCCCTCAACGTGTTGTGATGGCTCAGAGGATTTGTGGGAATGTCTAAAAAGCCTCACGGAGACCGTTTGACCAGGAAACCTTAATACAAGCTGCTTTCCACATTAAAAATATTGAAATATTAAAAAAAAAGAAATCTCTTGTTTTGAGCTGGTTTTCCTCATTTTTCACACTGTGACAGAATGGCAATGGATTCACTGAGGATGTGCTTTGTCTCATTATGGAGCCCTGCTAAAAAAAAGTGCCAAATTTGGTTTTTTCCCTTCTGCTTTTATTAGCAGTGGTTTGTTTGGTAAAAGCGTCCCATCCTCAGGCTGCAGTGAAGCATTTTGACACTGGTAGGAGTAAAGAAATGCTCAGGGTTCTAATCAGGTCAGCAGCCTTTGCCAGTAATTATGAAAAATTGTTCCAAAGCCATAAAAACACCTATTTTGTGGTGTTTAGCATGATTTTAATCAAATGTTCCACAGATTAGCACTTAATTCCGTGATTTTAGTGGCAGTACTGGGTTTTTTAACCAGAGGAACATCAGCACTAGAATTTTGTGTCTCCTCATGCTTCCTGCCCTGGGTGTTTCCAGGTGTTCTGTGCTCCCAAGCCACTGTTCCCATCAGGAATGTCCCCAGCTGAGCTGTGCTGGCCCCAGAATCAATCTCCCCTGTGCAGCCTGAGGGCTGGGGGTTGCTTCATCCAAGGGCTAAAATGGGCCAGGTGGGAATTCTGTATTTATTTGGGATCCGGGTGCTGCTCCTGGATGCTCAGAGGCTGGCTCCTTGCTCAGCTCTTCTCCTTCCTTCCTGGATTTCTGTTCCTTGTCCCAGGTAAGCCACTGGTTCTACTTGACTTTGATTTGCATGAAAATAGATTGATTTCACTGATTTCCACACGGGATTTCAGCCCAGGATTGCAAATACAAAATAATGATCCAAGGTCCCATGTTTCAGCTGAGATGTGCCTTGGTTGTATTTTTTGAATTTCTGTAGCTTTGCTTGCTACTGAATTCTTGCTACTTTGCTTGCTGCTGAAAGTTTTTCCTTTCTGAAAGAAGGAAAATACCTTTTGGTGGGGATTAAAGTAGATTATGGTGTGAGCACTGCCAGTTTTCCAGTGGTTTGTAAAATGCTGCTTAAGAGGGAATATTGCCTGTGTTTATTCTCAGGAAAAGCTCTGACATAGTTTCATGGGCCCTGTCATAAAGCTGGAGTTTCACCAATATTCCTTGAAAGATTCTCAGGCCCATAGTGTCTGTAGCAGGAAAAGATTTAATGTGGAAGCAAGAAGGATTTGCTGCTGGGTGGTTTTATGAGGTCTGGTTTCCTGTTAATAACCTCTTTTAGAGAGTTTCTTAAATTTAGATGCTACTGTTACAATTTTCAAGTCTATTTTGGGATAACTTGAATCACTTGGCTCATTTTAATGACTTTTTTTTTTTTTGGGTTGTAAATAAGAATTTTTTAAGCAGAGATTTTTCCGTTTTCTGGGTGACATTTTTTGCTGCAGACGAAAGTTCCATGCTCTACTCCTTTTATAGGAAATATCTTTCTTCAATAAGATAAAATTATGGGTAGGCTGGAAATACATTGGCTTTGTTTTAGCTTAACTTTCTCAGTTTAATCTTTGGTTTGCAGCCTCTAAACCAATCTGGTTTTAGTCTGAGCCTCTCCAGACTTTGTGTCTTGGAAAAAGAGGAATAAGTAATCCTGTAATTCAGATACTTCTGATTTATTTTTTAATTAATGGTTTAAGGGTTTGATGTGAGATGGCTAACTTGAATAGAGGTTATATTTATATTTTAATTTCCTTTGTGAAGAAATTGGGGTGTTGGGTCTGCTTGAGACTCTCTCTGAGGGAGCCAGGGAAATGTCTTGGAGAAGAGAGAAAGGAAAAAGTAGCTCTAAATGGTTCTTGTCTGTTTTTTCCTGGTAGAAGATAAATGGAAATGTGTATTTTGTAGATTATAAAACACTGATTTACCCCTGACTTGGAAGCAGCCATGGGGCTGTAGAAGAATTTCTGGTGTGTTTATCTTCCTGCCAGAGGAACATTTAAAAAAAATATCTAAATCCTCTGGAGTTGCCCCTTGCCCATCTTTCTCTGGGCACTTCCTATCCCTTAAACTTCAGGCTGTGTCTGCTTAATGAAAAATCATTAAGGAAATGCTCATTAAGAAAAAATTCCATCTGTGGAGGGCTGGAAAAACTGGGAGGATCGAGTCCAA
Source organism: Regulus satrapa (assembly GCA_013396955.1). Lineage (NCBI taxonomy): Eukaryota > Metazoa > Chordata > Aves > Passeriformes > Regulidae > Regulus > Regulus satrapa. The sequence goes on from VWZN01001869.1 coordinate 104,076, forward strand.
GCACCCAGGCACTGGGGCCTTGTTTGAGGAGATGGGGATTCCAAGGATTGAAACGCTAATTTTATGTGCCCTGTGTGATGTTATCCAAGGGAACTTGTATTGCTGCATAACCATTCCTCAGGCTCTGGGATGCTCCTAAATATGTGTTTAATGCACTGCTGCATCTGTTTGGGATTGAAAGGGCACCAACCCAGTCAATAAAATCACCTGGCTCAGTGTCTTTCCTTTGGCAGAGAGGATAAACCAGGATAATCCCATGTTTTTATGGGAGCTAAACTGTTATTTTTTTACTTTGACTCCTGCCCTTTTTCTTTTGATATTCAATTGGGTAACACTGGGGACTAAACTGGCTTTAAAGGTGGGAGATTTGGATTAGGGAGGAAAGCTTTATAAACACCAAATCCAATAGTTTGGGTTCAGAGCCTTTGTGATGTCGCTGAACAGTTCTTGGTGGATAAAACTGCTATGAGAGTATTTTCTCTTTAGTGAGGACAGCAGTTTGGAGTTCTGTGAAGCAGGGATGAAACTACAGGAGATCTTGGGAATGGGAAGAAAGAGAAATAAACTTCGCATGTTTCCTACTAAGTCCTTCATAGGCTTTTTTATATCAAATAATAGTTCATTTTGAATTTATAGGACATAGATCTCTTAAGTTTCTGTATCTCTGTCTTGAAAATCAGTGTTAGAAAAATTTAGATGATGGTGAAAATTTCCAGTGTTTCCTCTGTGATCAGTTACAACAGCTGGGGTGGTTGTTTTTTTCTCTCTCATAAAATGTAAATTGGAGGAGGAAATGTCCCCATGCTGGGGGTTCCTGGCTCTGCTCTCCTGGGAGAAGGGGACTTTTCCAATCTCCCTGATGCCAAAAGAGTTGGCTGATGTTTAATTAGCTCTGTTTCTCCTGGATAATAAATGGGCAGCAGGAATGGCTGTTCCCTTTTCCCTGTCCCAGTGGCTGCAGGGGAAGCAGGGAACTCTGAATTCCCATTTTTGCCATGGCTGGCCCAGCTGGAACTGCAGAATAAAAATGGGATTTCTACTCCTGCGGGTGCAGCTTGGCTCTAGAAGGGATGAAGTTCTGCTGCAAGCAGGCTGGAATATCAGGAGCTCTCTCCCCGTTCAGGGCAGGAGTGTGGGATTCCCTCACCTGAGCAGCTCTCTGATGGTCAAACATGGAAAATCCTCAGGGAGCCAAACATGGAGGGTTTAAGAAAAAAAAAAATCAAGAATTTTTATTGATGGAGAAAAGCTGTGGGTTGTATTTATTTAAATCACAAAATATGTGTTTTGAGTAATATTTTCTTTGAGTTGTTGGCTATTGAGGGTGTTTATTGAAATAAATTGGTGAGAATTAGAAGATTAATAATAATCTCAATTTCCAGCTGGAAATATCTGAAGATAAATAGAAAAATTATAATTTATAATTGAACAATTAATACAGATTTATAATAATAGAATGATAATATATATATTATATGTAACATGTAGAATATATAGGATAGCTGTAATTATATAATATATATTATGGCATTATATTTATATATTATATATTTATAATTATATATTACAATGTATCATTATATAATATATTGAATATTAGATATAATATAAAATAATATATGTAATATGATGCATAATATAATATAATTTGATATTATAATAGAACATAAAATATTATGTTATATAATATCTTATGTAATAATACATTTTACAAAAAATATATAATATTATAATTTTAATAGAAATTATAATTCAGATAAGCATCTGAAGATAAAGGCTTTTGACCTTTGCTGCTCTGACCGAATGACTCTGGGGTGGGTTTGGGCTGGGCTGTTTCCCAGGCAGAGCCAGCTCTGCTGTTTGGATGCTGGGGGTGTGCAGAGAAGTGGGAAGCAGGAGCAAAACCTGTCTCATCCTTGATTTCCAGGGAGACAGAAGCATAGTAGGATCAGTTTAAGAGCCTTCCATTGCCATGTGTCACCCGGGTGTCAGACAGGCTCCTGCAGGGAGCTCTTCACTCCCTGGGCATCCTTTTTTTTTCCCTGGTTTTCCCTCTGAATGGTGAATCTCAGCAGCTCCTCATCCCGGGGTCCTGCTGCTGAATCCCCTCCTGCTTGCTAGGATTTGTATCAATGCCTCTGGCAGAGGATTCCTGGGCAGGTGGGAAGCGGTGGGATCAGGAGATGTCCCTGCTGTGCTCTGGCTGCTCCTGCTCTGTGTCACCTGGAATGTCCCCCAAAGGGGGTGATGAGCTCACCCATGCCATCCTTGCCTTGGCAGGGCTGCTCCCTTTGGAATGTTTTGGAGGAATTGCTTCAGGAAAGCTCTTTTATACCTCAGATCCTGCTCTGTGAACTCCCACCCACGATAATTTTAATCCGAAATCCTGAGCTGGAATATATCCCGAATTTCCTATCACAGCCAGCTGCTGGGAGTTCGGCAGCCTTAGTTTTCCTCTGCAGCTTTTGGAGCCAGAAAATAATAAAATATTGGGGGAATTACAAAGATATGACCCTAGATGTTACTCAGCACTTTTAAGATCAGTCTTTATTTCCTTGTGCTATAAGTGCAGCCCCACAAAAAAAAAAGGCGGTTTAACAGAGTTTTATGTGCATTGTGTGGCTCTTTTCTCCGTACATTCTTTTTTTTTTTTCTTTTTTTTTCTCCCTTCTGCTGCAAACTCACAGCCTTCATTTTTCTTAAGGTTTTATTTTAGCTCTAGAGCTATCCAGACTTTTCATCTCCCCAGGACATATCTATTTGTTTGGATGACTAACTTGCTTTTCCTGTAGAAATCTGAATTTCTGAGTTGCTGATCCAAGTCTCTCCCATGATAAGTCATTGTCCATCTGTTTGCTCCCTCCTGAGCTGGTGCTGGGAGCTGCAGGGAGGATTAATGTGTGGAGCAGGCTGCAAGTTAGGCCTGGATTAGCAAGGATAGCCTCATGCCTTGTTGCGCCATGTTGGAAAGCTCCTGAGGAAAGAATCCCCTTGGTTAGATTGTGGGGGTTTTTTGTGTGGTTTTTTTTTTGTTTTTTTTTTTTTTTTAATTTTTAATTTTTTCCCCCACTTTCCATGCCCAGGGAACTTTGTGGGGGGGAAAAATATTATTCTAAAATCCCACCATCATTAAGACCCAAGTTCTGTCTGGCTTCATTCCACCTTTAACCTGTATTGATGGACTTTTCTGCAGCTTTTTCAGGAAAAACTGCTGGACCCAGGTTGTGGAGGATATTTGTGGAGCTTCAGCAGAAGGGTGAATCTGCTGTAGAGAACTCACTGTAGCATCCCAGGAGACAGTTAAAAACTTGTTTTGAGAGTGTGGCTGATAAAACAAGATGTTGTGTGTTGGAACCCTGGCAGAGAGGAATTTGGGCTTTCTGTGCTGACAGGCACAGACCCTCAGCAGAACACTGCTTTTCACCTGAGGCTGTGGAGAAGACTCCCAGAATTGAGTGATGGAACTGGGATTATGGGTGTGGAGTTTGACCAGAAGTGTGTAATGGCACAGGGTGAAAACTCCTAGCTTTAGGGTTTAGGGTATAGTGCTGTGTATGGAGCAAGATGAATATTTTAGAGTGTTGGCTCCTTGTTCTTCTTCCTTCTTCTCCATGGGTTTGGGTGATATTGTGAGATTGGGTGTAAAATTCTGCACGTGGGTCACAGTTGTTTAGTTACTGGGTTCAAAGTAAAAATAATCTGGCTGGCAATTATTCATTGGTTAAGTTTACTCTTAAGACCTTTGTAGTTAGAAGCCATCATTGCCATTTCTACCTAGAAGCTGAGGTGCTGAGAACTCACTCCCTTGCAGCACTGATAAGATGAATAAACATCTAAAACTCAACATGCAAATCTCTCTTCTGTGTCTCAATCCTGGCCCTGAAGCAGGGGAAAGAAAAACTCCCACAGTTACAAGCTGCAGGGATACGATGGATCGCAAAGGGACGGAGCTGCTGGAGCAGGAAAAGCTGTTGGAGCAGCGGTGCAGCCATGCACATCTCAACTGATGTGCCAGGATTAATTCTTGGGTTGTTTTTTGTCACTCTGCATATGATTGTGTCCTTGTGGGGAGAGGATTTGGGAGTGAGGAGCTACAGGATCTGCTCTGCCAGAATCTTCCCTCTGCCAGAAGGCCACTGGATCCAGCATGGACCTGTTGTTGGACAAGGCTGAGTGCCTGGGATAAAGGTTTTAGGGATTTTAGGGGGAAAATATTTGAGATGGAGAGAGGAGTGTGAATTTGTGGGAGCAGCAGAGCCTGAATTTGAGGGAGGGGCTGAGATCCCCTTTGGAATCCAGCCCATGGGATTTTGCAGCCCAGAGAGGATCCCACAGCAGAGCAGGGTGAGGGCTGCGTCCTTGAGGGAGATTCCCACACCGGATCAGCTCTGTGTGACCCCCTGGGAGATTCCCGCACCGGGTCAGCTCTGTGTGACCCCTTGGAAAGAGAGGCTAACGCTGGAGCAGGGCAGAGTGAGGGATCCCCTCCCCGAAGAGGAAGGAAGGAAAACTGGGATGAGCTGGCTGCAGACCCATTCCCTGTTCCCTCCGCTGGGAGTGGTGCTGAGCCCGGAAAGAAGGGAGGAACGGGATGAAGGTGTTTTTAAGGTTTAGTTTTGTTTCTCGTTGCCCAACTCCGGTGCTAAATTAATTTCCCTGCGCAGTCTCTGCTCTGCCGGTGACCCCTTCCTGTCCTTCCCTCACCCCAAAACATCGCTGGCTTTTCTCTCCGAGCAGGGAAGCGATGGAGCAGCTTTGGTGACCCCGGCTCATCTCTCGGAGCTCTAAACTCGTTAATTAAAACCTTCAGAGCCATTTGCGAAGCGCCGGCTCGCGGACCTGCTGGAATTCCCGGCCGGGCTCAGCTCCCGGCGGGTTTTGGGGATGCTGCAGGGACAGCAGATGGCAATGTGGCGCTGCGAACCGACCAAATTCCCTGGAAAATCCAGAGGAGCGCTGCTGGGAGGGTCCTGCCCTCGGCTCTGACAGGATTTGGGGCTGGGATGGGTTTTCCACAGATGGGGATGCACGGATGGGTGGTGTCCCCGTCCTCAAGCTCTTGGTGTCCCCTCGGAGCTGAGCTCGTGGATTTTGGAATGGGGATTCACTCCCAGCCTGTCCCTTCCACTTGGGGAAGGTCCATTTAGGATTAGGAAAGCTGAGCTTGGGCCCAAAATGGGGTGGCTCATGTTTCTTGGGGACTCTCCGTGTTTAATTTTATTTGAAAGTTATTTTACCACTGAGAGTCCATGTATACAGTGAGGCCTCTAGATGCAGAGAGCTGGAGCACAAACCTCAGCTTGGAATATGTGAATTATTCCTCAGCTTCAATAATCACAAGAAGTCTGTGACCACATGGGGGATTTTCTTTGCTGATTTTGATACAAGGTTTGTGATAATACCAGCCAAAATCTAAAATTCCCACATTTTTGATGCCCTCCACATGTGGAAAATTAGGAAGCAGAGAAGCCATAAATGCAGTGTAAGCTTGGCCATCCCCCTGATTTGTGGGACTCATCAATTAATTAGGCAGCCAAATGCTGTTACCTCCACCTGCAATTGATTTTTGGCAGGAAAATTAGTGTTAAACAATTAGAGATTTTCCTTAAAACAAAACAAAAGTTCCTGAAGCTTCCTGGAACCCAAATCCTCCATAAATCCAGTGGCTTTGCAGCAAGAGAGAGGCTCCTGCTTTCCCTTTAATGGCTGCAGAAGGAGGAATTTGTTTGTTTTTGGCGCTGCTGCTTCCCAGGTGCCTCTCTTGCTCTGGAGCAAATTTTGAATGGAAAAGCTGGGAGAAAATAGGAGATTTGGAGTCATGTGGAAGAGCAGGGTTGTAGTTACCAAGTCAGGGCTCTCAAATTCACTTTACAGCACTGAGGGGCTGTAACTGGGGTCTCTAGTCCATACCCAGGTTATTTTATTTTTCAGGTGTAAACTGGACTTTGGAAGCTCTTTTGGACAAATTAACATGTAAATTTTCAATGACAAAATAGTTATTAATAAAATTATATAAGTTTAATTATTACATAATACTATGAAATATATATATATACTAATAATATATTAGTATAAAATAATATATAAAAATTAATCACCTTTCCTACATATTTCTATACCTAAGTTCTTTGTGTGTCTTGTGCAGTTTCCTAGCTGAGAAGCTGCAGGAATAACAACCTCTGGGAAACACTGCAGATGTGTAAAATCTGGATTTTGGGCTGGATTATGTCCCCCAATGAGCTCTAATTTGGGGGTTTAACTCCTAATACTTCACTCAAGCATAATAGTATATATATATTTTAAAAAGAATAAAATGAAGACGTCTCTTCATCCCTCAGGTGGAATTTAATCCTTATCTCTCCAAGGCCAGGGGATTTTAGGGGGGGTAAGAGCTGGTGTCACTGAAATCCTTGAAAACAGAATCTTCATGATGAGTTCTGCTCTTTCTTTTTGCCAGAAAATTAAATTTTGTGCTTTTAAATGATCATTTCCTGTACAGGTGAGAGTCCCCAGACCTACATCCCCAGCTTATTTGACAAGGAATTGTGGAAATTCAAGGAAATTCTAGAAAGCTGCAAGGCTTTGCTGGTAGATTAGCAACTTGGGTTTATGAAGAATTTATTTATAAACCCTCCCTCTCTGACAAAACAGGGAAATAACCTTGAGCTGTGTGAGGGGAATTGGAGTAAAAATATTTGTGGGGTCAGCCAGAGCAATGAGCCTTTGGAACTGTGGTGTTGAGGGATGGGTTGGATATTCCAGATCCAGCTGAGGACACAAAAACGCTACAAGAACTGTGCAGAAAGTCACAATATTCAAGTATTTCAAGCTCCATAAAGAAAATTCCTCTGGTGTTCTGGCAGGAGGAGTGAACAAAGCAGGAATCCCTCCTGTGCCAAACCTTCTGAACTGCTGGGAAAGATCAGATTTGCAATTTGTACTTCCGACGTCCACTGGGGAACTGGACAAACAGGCTGTGCATGGGTGCTGGCGTGGGATGGAGGCTTTTCCTGGGGAATCTGCTCTGCATTCCCATCCTGCTCTGCCTGTGTCTCCCCAGGTGTTTTCAGTGGGAATTTTGGAGTGGGATGGAGCTCCTTGGAAGGGAGAGGCTCGTGGCTTGGGGGTGATGCCTCGGGATCAGGCTGGGACCCTGAGTTTGTGCCCTCTGCTCCTGCTGGGATTTATCCCTCTGTCTTCAGAGGGGCTCTCCCTGGCTGATTTTTTTTTTTCCCCCAGGCTCCCGACACACTCAAGGAGGAGGAATTTGCCTCTGCATCCAGCCAAGTGCTGTGGGCACCTCTGGAATCCCTTTGGGATCACCAATCCTGACTCTCACCCCTGAGTTTGACTTTGGAGGCAGAGCTGAGCACAACTTCCAGCTGAGTAACAATAATGGAAAAGGACTCCAGGCTCTTGGAGCAGTAATCAGAGTTAAAAACAGCCATGCCACAGGTTTTCCTAAATTTATCTTGCTGTTCCTTCATCACTGTTACCTCCAATCGAAATCTTTCCACTCAATTGGTTCTAATTGACTCAGTCACTTTAAGGAAAATAACTTGGGGGGGAAATAAAGGGGCCTACATATGTTTGTTTTTTTTTCTCATAAAACCTTCCTAAAACCAGAAAAAAAAAAAAAATCTGAATTACGAACTGCTGTTCCCAATAGAGACCAAATTCATCTGTGCCATAATTGGGATTACAGCATCTCTTGGCAGCCCAAAAGAGTAATCAAGGAGAAAAACTAAACCCAGCCCAGGCCCTGGAAAGTTATTTTAAAACTAAAATGAAGTACTTGAGCAGAAAAGTGACTGAAAATAAAGCCAGTTTTAGTGAGTTTGTTCTGAGTAAACAAGATATAATTGAAAAGACAAGGATAGCAACAACTCTAGGATTGAAGTGACCCCACAGACAGCAATAGCTGGAGTTCTATAAAATCAGCAAAGAAAACATTTGAATTTCAGCTCCATGTGCCCATATTACTCCATAATAGATACAGGAATACTGGGCAAGGAACTGTCCTGCTCTGTTCTGTTTTCATTGAAAAACAGAGATTTTTTTTTTTTTTTTTGGCTGCTTTTTACAGAAAAACTGCACATTCATCAGCCAAAACATGGTGTAAAATATTCTGAGTATTCAGGAGGATCTGCTAAATGCTGGGGCAGGGAGAACTCCTGGAATTAGGATGAAAAATCCCTCTAAAGACGCTAAATACCCCCAGCACAGCCAAGGCCATCCTTAATCCATGTCCCCAGTGCCAAGGAAAACAAAAACCCTGCAGAGCTTTTCCTGGGAGTTGCTGTGGGCAGGAGCTTTTCTCTGCTCCCTGATTAATTTAAACAGAGAAATATTTGCTCCTGGGAGTAACTCATCCTCCCAGGAGCACTCTGGGGGTTCCCAGGCCTGCAGAAAAATCCCCAAATTCTTCCATCCTGGAGGAAAAAAATAATTCTTGTTGGTCAGATGCAGAGATTTTACAGCTGGAGATGCTTCCCAGGGCTGAATCTCAGAGCAATCCCAATAAATCAGCACTGCTGGAAACATGAAGAGCTTCTGTGGGGCTGAAAGAATTTTTCCTTTGGGAAAATGATTTTGATTTTTTTTTTTTTCCTGTGCTACTTTCTTGGAGTCTGGGGCAGATGGGAGTAAAATTGGGGTGCTGGAGCCATTCCTGGACATTCCCGAGGGATTCTTATCAGCCAGGATATGCTAGGGATTTATGGGAATCACTTTTCCTTGAGATTTATCTTGAAATCTGCCTGAGATTTCAGAGCCTCAGAGCAGAGGAGCTCTGGGGATTTTCAGTGTTTTCAAATTTGCAAGTGCTAGAAAAGCCATTATCTGAGCAGGTCTTTATTAATCGCAATAAATAAAGGGGTTTGGTTTTTTTCTCTCTTCTGCAGAGGACAGGTTCCTGAAATCCCGGGAGTGTGTGGGAAGGTAGGAATCTGCAGCTCCACACCTTGGATAATCAGGAACTATTTGCAGCCAAAGTGAGATGGTTCTTTAGAGCTTCCCCTCATGTGTCACGTGGGGTAAGGGGCCTTGGGGGTTGTGAAGGAAGTTGGGATGTAGCAGGAAATTTGGATTTGTCTCGGGGTGGAAGTGGCTGAGCTTTGAGATCCCTCCTGCCCCAAGGCACCTTGTGGTTCCATGAGTTTTGTTAAAGACAGTTCATTGTTCTCTTTGAAGTACCTGGTGACCCCAGAAAGGTGTGGGGAACAACAAATATTGCCCTTGGTGACTTTCCTACAAGTCAGTGTTTGGGTCAGGCCCTGAGTTAGTTACTCTGTGCTAGCTGCCCTGGGGCACAGATAAAATTTCCAACAAATTAATTCCTTGTTCTCAGGGAAATAATACAAAAGTGAGAGTGATTTAATTCCTCTTTTTGTTTTTGGGGTGTGTGTGTTGTTTTTTCCCAAAACTGGCAACTGCAGTGAAATGGAGCTTAAGGTAAGGAGGGTTCAGATCTGGTGTTAATTTTAGCCCTGTCCTGTCAGGTTGGGTTTATCATTCCAGCAGCAGTCTTGGAACTTCACCTGCCCTCCTTCGCACTTGAAGCACTTAGTGAAGCCTCTGCAGTGTGGAAACTGTTTTTATTTCCCCCTTCCCCAAATATTCCACCTTTTATTCCTCCATTATTCCTGTCAAAGTTTTCTCAACCCGCCACTCTTCTTTCTGAGCCCCTCTGTCAGGATTGTTTTGCAGCAGGAACTTCTCCTAGTGTTCTGTTTCTCCTGATGGTTTTTGTGTCAGTGGAAGTGTCTTGGTGCCATTTGCTTCCTCTCGAGCACAGGCAGGTTTTTAATACCAGCAGAGTCTTCAGGGAAACAAAATGCAAAGAATGACATTTGTGCAGAGGGGAAGATTTCCACACTGTCAGTTCTCCCATTCAGTGGAATGTCAGTGCTGGGATGCTGCAGTGATAGATTTCCTTCCGCTTCTGAGGAGGCCTCCCACAAATCCAGCTGGAGCCACCTGCAAATAAAACTTCTTGTTGCTCATCCAATTCCAAAAAGTAATTAAAGTAGCAAAAATCCAGCTCTTTGTAAACTCAGCCTAAAAGTATCATTAGCCTGGAGTATCATGTCTTGCTCCCTTTTGTTTTTTAAGGGATAGAACTTTTAGCATGGACTTTAACAACTCGGGACTCAGCCTTCAGATAAATATTTTCTGAAAAATAAACCCTTTTAATGAGTTAGATTTGTTTCTGCCTCTTTGAAGAATCATATAATAGTAATTCAAATCCCAACATATGGTGCCCTGTGTGAGGATCAAACTCAGAACCTTCAGATTATGAGACATAAATACTTTACACTTCAGTATTCAAATGTAGTTTTCTTTTTTCCCCTTATTCCTAAAATTTCCAATTCCTTGCTTTTCTCCTCACTTGCTGTTTCATCTTGCCCAAGTTTCCTCTTTAAAGATCTGTCCTTTTAATAACTGCAGACTCTTCTGTCAGATACTTTTTTCTTAATATTGGGATATTCCTGTGCTTTGTCCTCCAATTCCTTCTTGCCTCCAGGTTTTGCTCCTGCTGTAAGTGCCATAATTGGCATTTAGTGCCTCAAAACTTGTTTAGGGACATGAGAGATGGGGCTCCAGAGCTAGAAACACTTGCAGATGAATTCCCTGCTATCATTCTGTGTTTATTTTATAATTTCTTGCCATGAATCAGCAAGAATTCAATCATGTGAATTTTTCAGTCCATGATTTTTGTTCTGTCTGAGCTTATCCAAGGTGGAATCTTTTTCCCTGAGATACTCAGATGAACTCAATATCTGCAGCTGTCTGCTGTATCTTGCAGCCTCAATGTCTCTAAGAAGCTCCTAGAGATGATTGAATGATCCCTTAAGTTATCCAGGAAAGAGAACTTTTCCTCTTTTCAAGCTGTCTGGAAGATTTTTCTGGAGCTCCCTTGAAAGTCAGTGTCAGCTTTGGAAACATTCTGCAAATCCATCCTCACCCCTGGGTTTCTTGTGGACAGTTTGCTTTTGAAATCCAGGGAATTCCTTTTCCTTTAACCTCCAGGGCGGATTTACCCCTGAGCTCTGCTTGGGATATGGCCCAAAGCCAGTGCTGAAGCTCATCCCATAATCCATGAATCACTGGAAAATCCAGGAATGCTGAAGGTCTGACTTGATTTTTGCTGTTCAATCGCACTGGTTTGAGCAGGATCACAAGGAAAAAGAGAGAACTTAAAATGCATCTCAGTTTGGACCCATCATTTGTAGCTTATTAAGGCTTAACTCTAGGTTTTTATTAGATAATCAATAAATCTAGTCAAGTTTTATAAGAAGGGTGGTTTTATTTTATGCTGTCATAAATTCTCCTCATTTTGCCTATCAACATTTACAAGGCATTTGAAAAGCACTTTTAAAAAGAAACCCCATTCTGTCTCTCACATCCAGTTTCTCAACAGGACTCTTGAATTTCTGTCACATTAAAAGCAGAATTGAAAAAGTTTACTAAATCTGTGCCCTTAAATCAGCCCAACACAGCCAGCCCAGATGGAAACTCATCCTCATAGACAACTTCAGGCACAAGGTAGAGATAGGGATGAATCACTGAAATAAATTCTGATAAGTATTAAAAATAACTGAATATTGGAGTATTAACTGAGCTCTTCACACCTTAGCACTGGGATGGTGCCTTTGGAATTTTCCAGGGAGGTTGGAGTTATTTCAGCCAGGAAATGGGAAATCCCTCAGCTGTGGGAGTGTCTGGGATGAGTTGTTCACTCCAGCCTTGTGCTGGGGGGAGCCTGGAGTAGGGTCATGGATGGTTTGTGTGGAACAAGGAAAGCAAAGGGCTGCCTCTGCTTTCCATGGTGCTGGAATTCAAGGGAACTCAGGCCCACCAATATAAACTTCTCGAGCAAAGTACTTTAGGGACAATGTTCTTTTACAGTGAGACTCAAGGCAGATGAATAATTCTGGAGGGAAAAAAACCAAACAAGGAATTTCTAAGTAGTAGAATCTCAGTGTTTCCTCTGAGAGAAATATTAAATATAAAAATTATTTCAGTGTGTAATTTAATATGCGGTGTCAATGTGCTGTTTCAATCTCTTATTCCCCTTCAGTTTTTTACCAAGCACTGGATTGGGTTTGGGCTTGAATTGAGAATGACTGCAAAGTGATACTGGGGCGAGGCAGAGTAAGGGTGAGAGGACTCAGGAGCTGAGGTTACACCTTTAGTAAAATTAACCTATTAACTACCACCAGGTGTAGGAGTCTGAGTATTTGGGAAGGTTGAGGCACCACACTGAGCTTTAAAGCTGATCTTCCTCTCAGAACCACCTCAGTCTGAGCCTGGCAGCAGCACAGCCTGCCCCAGAGGATGAGATTCTCTCCCTGGATGAGTTTTACCCCTTTGAGGCACTGTTAGTGAGGATCAGCGCAGGATTAATGAAAGCTGCTGCCTCTTGGTGCAGATGATTTCTGTGCTGGGGCTAACTGGGACAGCAGGATGAGTTTTCTGGGAGCACAGAACCTTTGGAATGTTCTCCCATGGCACACCTTTAGGCAGGCAGGTTCCTCAGGGCACTTTCTCATTCCTGCTTCTTCCTTTTATCTTTCTTTTTTTTACCTTAGGTGGGTTTTTTTTTCTTACCCCTGCCCTTCCTGTTTCAATCTCCTGGTCCAAGCTTTACTTTGTCCTGTGTGCTTGGGAATGTTTTTAGGAACCCACTCTGATCCTGCCCTGCTGCCTGGCTCTCCATCCTCTGCTCCCATGTCCCAGTCAGGTGGGATGACCCCTGGAAATGCTGGATTGCTGGAATGCTTTTTTACAGCTCTTGTTCAGTATGGGCTTTGCTCAAAATGAGCGGTGTGTGGACAGGGCTTCAGGGAGAGGTGATTTTTGATGTGTAGAAAGTGTCTTAGAAAATCATGGAATTGCTGAGGTTAGAAAAACTCTCTGGAATCATCCAGTCCAACAGCCTCTCAGCACTGCAAGGCCACCGATGAGCCCTGTCCCCAAAAGCCATGTCCCCTGGGCTGTTACATCCCTGCAGGGATGGGGATTCCACCCCTGCCCTGGGCAGCTGTGACAGGCTGGACAGCCCCTTCCATGGAGGAATATTCCAAATATCCCACACTTTTTAACACTGATTTAGTTCAAGGACAGGCTCAGGAAGCGTTGCCAAGGGATTTCATGTGCCCTTCTGCTGTGCAATATTGTGTCCTATTTTCCCAGCCCTCAGAGTTTACAGACACCTTAGATTCAACAACCACTGCATATTTTAATTTATTTTTCTGCTGTAATTTATTTGTGGCCAAGAAGAAATGGCTGAGTTATTTATCCTCTCTTAATTGCTCTGTTTTCTGGGAGTAGCTTGCCTTTTGTGGCCAAGCAGGAGGTGACAGTGACAGCCAGGCTGTGACCTGGAATGATGCGACTGCTTTGATCCCGACCTTAAAACCAGGGCAGGAGGCCTTTATTCATAATTATTCTTCTTTCTGCTAAAGCAACTCTAATTTTAGAAGAAATTGTAGTTATTAATAAGTTTTGATGATGCATTTTTAAGGCACAAGGGCTTGGAAAGGTCATGGCTCTGCAGCTGTAGCTGATGAGCTACAGGGAATGGGGCCTGAGGGTCACCTCTGAGATCAGGAGGGGCCTGGGCTTTAGTGATTTGGCCTTTGGAGGCAAAACCCATGGAACATCCTCATAAGATATTTGCAATCTAAATAAGAAACAAGTCAACATTTAATAAGGGAAGACAAAACAACAGCAATCTGGTAAATGGGGACCTTCAGTTCTTGTGTCCCTGCTGTGCTTGATGCCTAGCTTCAAACAGAAATCACTTACAACTGAGGGGATTTTGACGTTTTTTTCCCCCTCCACCTCAATTTCCCCCGTTCCTCTTCTCCCCATTGGTTTTTGCCATGCACACATTGATTTCCATACTATTTCTGTCCAGACGGAGTTCCTGATCTTAATTATGGGGAGACTTTGAAAAAATCCTGGATTTTAAAGCAACTTTGAAGGCAGTTTCCTTTAAACTCTCCTGAAAATTTGTACCACTATAATTTGTTTCAACATAAATCATTAAAACCATGTATCTGTATGACCTTGTGGTTATCACTCTCTGCTCTTAACTTTTGAGTTTTCTTGGTGATTTAGATTGGGGTTTGTTTTTGGGCCAAAGGTACACTGTTATTATATTAAAATATCCTGGTGGAGGTTTCTAATAGGGTTTCATACAATTAAATGGTGACCTTGAGACAAGGCTTGAGCCTGTTTTTATCTTCTATTATGAGTGGAATTAACTTGTTATTCCTTTTCCTTGGCCACTTGTGTGATGAAAGCCAAGGGATGGGTGAAGATCTGCTCCCTCTTGACTCATTAAAAATCTCCTGTTGGAATTAGACCCAGATTGCCGCAAAGTAATTTTTGAAACAATTAAGAAGGTGCTTGGTGTGACCTTGGCTCATTTACAGGTTGGGCAAAGGGGCTGCTCCTGTTGGGGGGGCCCAGAGGGCGTGGAAATAAGGAGATTCCTTGTGTCCTCTGTGCTGGGCTGTGGGTGCAGAGCTTGGTCTATGATCTGATCCATGCTGTGGGATCAAACCTGGCATTTTCTCTCTGATCTGTCCTCTCCCCTGGGTTTTGAGGGCTGAGCTTCATAGGACAGACTTGACACTTCTTTCTTATTGGCTTTTTAACTTTTCCACTCAAGATCAACACCAAAACTGGCAGCTGTTGGTTCCCACCAATTTAAGGGTGTTCTGAAGCTGTTCCTTTGGGGATGGAAGGCAGGTGTGCTTTGGGACATACTGTGGCTCTCCTTTGGGGATGGAAGGGGGGTGGGTGTCTTTTGGGATGGCCCATGGCTCTCCTTTAGCGTGACTCATGGTTCTCCTTTGAGATATTCTGCAGTTGCTGCCAGTTCCTGCCCTGGGAATGCCCTGGGTTAGGTCTTTGGATCAGCTGGGTACCTTGGCCATTTTGCCTTGTATCCATGGGCAGTCCTGGCTGGAGACACCCTTTGGAATGGGGGGTTCTGGCAGCCACATATCCAGCTCTGCTCCCTCATTTCCCTCCTGGTTTGGAGGTTGGCCTGGAGAAGCTGCAGTGATTCAGGGCTGGATTAAAGGGCTTGGTGCTGCAAGGTTTGACTTATTAATCTTGGAATCTTTTCCAGCCTGAATTTTGTTTACTTTTGTTTACTTTATCAAGTAATTCTCAGTCTTAATGCAGGAAAGCTCCATGTTTCCTTCACACCCTTCCTCAGGTTTTTGTCCAAGAATTTCTGCTGGTCCCTTGCTAAGTAGTAGATAAAGAATGGAAAAGTCAGGCTGCAGACTCTGTCTTTTGTTAACTCTCCTCTTGCAAAGAAACCTGTGGAACCTCCTCCAGGATCTAGGTGTGATTTGACCCCTCTGGTCTCCTGAGGCCCCCCAAGCCACCAATTCCTCTTTATCTTGTTTTATATCCTGGGAAATGTTGTAGCTCAGGTGTCTGAGTTTAAGTAGATGCAATAACCTAATCCTGCTTTGCCTTTCCAAGAAATAATTGCTATTTGCTTGAGGCTGTCTCTCTTGTCTGCTTTATGTGGGCTCAAATCTCATAAATTTAGCTTGAAAAAGTGATGATGCCTTTACAAAGTCAATATTTCAGAACAGCTGCAAGAGGGGAAAATTTAGAGTGCACCACTAACCAGAGTGATGTTTCTTTAATCCTTTATCTTTAATTAGGGTCAACTATTGTGGAATAATCTTGTTATCCATAACAACCTGTCTGGGCAGGATGACATTCCCTCATTTTTATGTCTCTAAGTCATCTCCATTCTCATCTGTGTCCCTGGATATGGAGAAATAACATGCAAAATGTGGAGTATTTTTAGCTATCCTTTAGTAAAAGCCATGAATTCCCAGCTAATGGAGCTCGAGTGTCAGGGAGAGTCATTTCAATTACACTTCTGACAAAAATAATACTTCAGAACACGCAGAGAGCTGGGAGGAATAATTGTACTTTCCTTATTTATGTGGCAACTAATAATGGAAAAGAGTTTTTTCTCTCATAACATGATTTAGTCTCATGAAACAATGATTTGCTTCATTTTTACTGTGGAGAGTTGTTCTGGCTGCTGCTCTCTTGAGAAGGGAACAAGGGATTATTTTTTTTCTGTGTGTCAATTGCTTCCCCAGCCACCTGAACTCAGGGGTGTGGCTTTAATTTTAGCCACATCTCTCAATATTCTATTCAGAAAGATGCTGTTTGGCTGATAATGGGTCACTGATCACCAAAATTACTAAAAACATAGAATAAAAACTACTTTAGAGTAACGTTCTGAGGGGTCTGGTGGCAGGCACTGAATATCTTGGACTGGAGAGCCTAGTGCTGGTCCCCGTTGTTGCTGCCTTCATCCCAGCAGATAAAAGAAGAAGAGGATTCTCTTTGAAAACTTCTATTTTTATGGCCAGAATGAAGTGAAAATTTTGCTTAACATAAAGCTTTCTGGATCTGTTGAGAATATTCCTGCATCTCCTCACTGGGGATGGTGAGACCTCATCCATGAAAATCCTGTTGTGCTGTTTGAGGCTTCATCAAAACCTTCATGGGGAAAAAATTGTTTTTCTCTTTTCTTTTTTAATGTTGGTACTGAAAAGATGAGTTCTGTGAGAAGCTCTGAAGTTGAGACTTGTTTGTGGTGCTTCAGGTGTAAAAAAATTAGCACCCAAATGAAGTATTTTGTGTCTCAACTGTAGTTTGTCAGTGGCTCCTGCTGGAGATCTTCCCTGATGGGGAATAAATAAATCTAAAAATTAAAAAAAAAAAAAGACAGATTTTGATTGTAAATAGTTGTAATTCAACCCAGAATACCTGGTTGTGATATCTATAAATGCTTTATATAAATTGTCATGTGGGGCAGGTGAGGGCCTGGCTCAGGTAGTCCAGAGAAGTTAAGAAATTAGAGCAGCAGAGCCTGTTTATTTAATATTAATTGAGACTTTGGGGATATTTTTGGAATGAATTGAGGCACAGTCTTCATATGTAAATCACAAAGATGTTGTGTGAACTATTTTGGAATTTTTAAGGAATCAGTTTTGCCCGCCCAGCCAAAAGAGCCCTTCCCTTGCACAGCTGCACTGGTGCTTTTACAGAAATTAAATCATAAGCTCAAGAACAAAAAGTGCACTTTTTTCTGCTACCAAAATTTCACTCGGGTTTGCTCTCTCCTCACCTGTCCTTACCCCAGGTTGCCAAAACAATGATTTATCCCATTTTCCTGCCATTTATCCCAAAATCCCCTTCTTTGCCAGCTCCCCCAGCCCAGTGCTGCCATGAAAATTTCCAAACCACTCCTTTTGGGATCCTCTGAATCTTCATTTTCCTCAAACTCATTTTCAGAACACTCCAGCTTTTGCTGCAGTATCACTTTCCCAGCTCCTGAAGCTTAAAAGAGCAGCAGAGCTTGGCTTTACATCTTGCTGGATGCTTCAGAAGTGATTTCCATTTAGGGGCTTAAAAGGATCTATTTTCAGGAAAACACTGGGTTTTCATGGGTGAATAAAACCTAATTCTGCCTGACGAAAACATGGCTATAAATAAGAGCTGATGGCATTGCATTAAGAAGCAGCAATTAAAATTAGTGGGCAGAAAATTCTGTTTCTGGGAAGATGTCGTCTGATCTTGTCCAGAGGGTCATAAATGGTTTTGTTTATCTGGTTGTTCTTGAACTTGCCAAATGTCCAAGTGGACACAAATAGGGCTTGAATTTTATTAAAAGCAGGAGCTGAATGCTCTGGCTGGAGTTGGCCATGTTTGGAATGACTTAATTGCTGAAAATGCACATTTTCCACAGGAAAATTCTCCATGGATCAGCTCTAGCACAGCTAGCTTGGCCCTTTTCAGTTTTTTTCCCAAGCATGGGAATTTATTTATTTTTGTCTCTGTGGCTGTTTTGATGCCTCAGATTTTCTCTCCCAGGTGTTGCATTTATCCAAGATGAAAAGGAGTGATACAAAGTTCTTCTTGAGGTTTCCCCTCTGCCAACTTTCTCTGGCATTTAATTATTTTTAAATGCTGTTTTATGCTTGATTTCTCCTCACTTCTCCCAGGTCTTCTTCCCCTTTTCCTTTCTTCCCCCTGACACTGTAATGTGTTCCCTTCAATGTTTTTGGAGATCAAAGCTTTCTCTTCCACCTTTATTCTCCCTGTCTCGAAAACAAGGATTTCAATTCATGTGGAGGCAGCTGGAAAGGGAAAAAAGATGTGTCAAGAGCACTCTGGAGTTTAATTTGGGCATCCCTGAGTTTTCCCCACTTAATTTCTTGTCTATGTGCCTAAATTTCTGTGTCTGGTTTAATTTTCATTGAAATCTTTGTGAATTCCCAGCAGGCCAAAGAAAGGAGCAGAAGAGCTCAGAGAGGTCTTGTTTGCTTGGACACAGTTTTTTGAGGAAGAAATGAATTTTTAATTGGGCACCAACTCTTTGGGAATGCTGGTCCATGGCTGAGGGTATCCCTTGGCATCATTTAGGGCAAAGCAAGGAATTATTGACCCTTGCCATTGATTATTGAATAATCATCGATCCTTCTTCAGAGCCAGCAGTTCAACTGAGCTTGTTTCACGTCATCTCAACAACTGCCAAGAGGTTTGGATGCTCTCCCTCATAATTCTTGGATTTCCTCAGGCAAATTCCTGGAAAGGAGCTGGAGCTGGAACCTCTGGCTCTTCCTTTGCTGGTTTTTCCACCCTC
This sequence comes from Regulus satrapa, assembly GCA_013396955.1. NCBI lineage: Eukaryota > Metazoa > Chordata > Aves > Passeriformes > Regulidae > Regulus > Regulus satrapa. The sequence goes on from VWZN01001869.1 coordinate 122,785, forward strand.
CTGAAACATGAGGAGGCAAAAAAAGGACAGGTGTGGGTAGCTGAACTCCTTGGGAATAAATCGAGTTTTTTTTTGGTTTTTTTTTTAAACCTTGGCATTGGGACAAACCTGTTTTTTCTGCTCCTGGTTGGGCAGGATGATTTGGGGCAGCAGATACAGGCACATTTTGGGTATTTGTGCCCAGAATTCCATTGTCTGGAGCATTAATAAACAGAATATAAAGAATGATATATCGGGGGGAAAAAAAATCCTAAAGTTAAGGCAAATTGTTTAGGCTGCTGCAAAACCCTGGGTGAGACTTGAATGCTGTTGTAGGAAGTGTTTTATTTTGGGGAAAGATGATTGATAAAGGGCAATCTCGACTAGTCCTGGTACTTTGCATTAAGAGATGCTGACTTGAAGAAGTAAATAAAAAATCCCATCTTAAGCATCATATTATCTGAAAGTTATGTGCATTTGCATAGATCTAAATCAACACTAAATACTGAATGATTATTTTCAGAATTCAGTGATAGCAACTGCTTGTTGTTAAATAGGAGAATTATCTATAAAAAAATCAAATGTTAAAGAGCTTTTTAAAAATTTTTCTTCCAGCTCATTCTCCCTAATAAGCTGAGGTGAATCAGCCTGTTTGGAATTGCTTAATGCCAAAAATAGGTTGCAGAAATAGGACAATACCTGAGCACACATTTAGGATATTTGCATTGGCCTTCAAAGGAAGCTGATGTTGCAAAAGAAAACCAAACAAAAAAAAACCAAAACCCAAGAAACACAGAATCAACCAAACAACAAAAACACAGCTGGGGGGAGGTGTGTGACACAGAAAAAACATCTTTCTCTGGAATTCTCAATCAATGTGTTTCTATCCTTAAATTCTCTGTGATCAGCTGAAGAAAGATTTGGAGCAGAAAAGAGCAAGACTCAAACTCTGCTCTTCCAATTTCCAGCAGCTCAAAGCCAAATCAGCCTGAATTTTGTGTCCTCAGAGGCAAAAATACCAGGGACTTTCTCAGCCCCTCCCTGGAATTGTGCCAGAAGCATTTTGGGGCCACCTGGATGAGGAACACAAGTGAGGTTTTGATGGAAAACCTTCCAAATTACTTTCTAATTGTTCTGGGTTTGCCAGTGTTGGGAGTTCCTTCAGACATCCCCAGGTACTTTGAGATGTTTTAGTTCAAGGGTCAGTCCAGTCACCCTAAAAATGGATATTTACAAAAACAGCAGCAAAAATAGACCTACCAAAGGCTTGAGGTGCTTTTTTTGGTGAGGCAGAATTTTTATGGTTTCAGTCAGATTCATGAAAAGGTCCTTGATATTTCCAGTGTATTTTTTTTTCCTAAAAATTTCCACCTACTCCTCTGTCTCCTTCCCAGCAGCTGCTGTGGGGAACATTTCAATCCAGGTTTTCCTGTGCAGGTTTCCCTGATGTGGAAGAGAAACAACTTTTGCAGTCAATTTTTATTTAAACCCTGGTAGGGATGATGTGCTCTGTACCCAGACAGTTTTGCAAGGCCAATTAATTTTCTTCAAAACATTAGATTATTTATTTCAATTAAAAAAAAAAAGAAAGTACTGGCTTCTAAAAGATCTGAAATGCTTTTAAAAAAACTTCATGACCCTCTTAATATCTGCTATGTGTCCTTTTCTCCTTTGAATTTGTCACTGAATATGAATTCACTTAAAAATTTGAAATTTCTCTGTTTTTTTAATTTTTATGGCTGGTTTGTCTCTGTTTCATCTTCTTCCTGTGGGTTAATTATGGAAATCTTCATTTCCCACCTCCCTGCAGCTGATTAAAGGCATCACTCTGATTTTTTTTTATTTGTGTTTCCTGATNCAGGAATGAGATAAATTCTTTATTAATTACAGATTGGTCTGGAAAGGACCTTTAAAGACGGTCTTGCTCAGCTGCCCTACAATGAGTAGGGATTTTAAAAGAACCCAAACAACCTGACCTTGATTCTGTCCTTAATCAAGGCTGTAATAAATGAATTAATTAAACTTCCTAGTGCTTGATTTGCAGGGCAGGACTTGGCTGCAGTTGGGTCCTCACAGCCCTGATGGGTTTGAAATTCCACTGGGGCAGCACCAGAGCTCTGCTGAATTCCAAGAGGTTTATAGGCTCAATACCATAAAAAAACCCAAACCAAACTAAAACAAAAAAAAAAAACCACCAAAAAAACCCCACTTATTTTTCACCTTCTCTTTTATTTTCTGACCCTTTTTCTGTTTGTTCTGGATTAATGGAACAGGAACCCTGTTTCTCTGTTCATGTGCAGCAGACTGTGGATGAGCCAAGGCAAAGCCAGTGAGTGAAAGAGTTTGCTCTGTGGTCAGGGAAATGCTGATAAATAAAAAGATTTCAGGGTTTCTCAGCAGTTGCTGCTGCAGCTGAGTTAACGTGATGAGTGAGATGCAGAATGGGATTTTCACCTGACTTTTGTGGTTGAACCAATATTTACAATAATAAACTGAAATATACAATAAACAATCTGCCTTCCATCTTGCACAGA
>VWZN01001869.1:125976-138988 GCA_013396955.1 Regulus satrapa
AAAAAAAAAAAACCACCAAAAAAACCCCACTTATTTTTCACCTTCTCTTTTATTTTCTGACCCTTTTTCTGTTTGTTCTGGATTAATGGAACAGGAACCCTGTTTCTCTGTTCATGTGCAGCAGACTGTGGATGAGCCAAGGCAAAGCCAGTGAGTGAAAGAGTTTGCTCTGTGGTCAGGGAAATGCTGATAAATAAAAAGATTTCAGGGTTTCTCAGCAGTTGCTGCTGCAGCTGAGTTAACGTGATGAGTGAGATGCAGAATGGGATTTTCACCTGACTTTTGTGGTTGAACCAATATTTACAATAATAAACTGAAATATACAATAAACAATCTGCCTTCCATCTTGCACAGAGCTATAGATAGATGTAATTATGTGTTTTTTGACCTTATTTTAAAGACAAAGCATAAAAAATGGAAGCCAATGAGATAAAAACACTTCTAAAATGCTGATTAAATGTCTGGCCCATGCATAACAAGTCCTTTGCTGGGGAGAGTCCATGCCAGAAGATGCCACTCAAAGCTGCTGTCCTGGAACTGCTGGCTTAGGCTTTGCTGTAATAATACAGATTTTTGCCTGCTTAATATTGAAGTGAGCCTTTCCTTCCATCCATAGGGATGCTGTTACTCAATCCATGTGTGCTGCCTAATTTTCCCCAGTGCGGAATTAAAGAGAGCAAATCTCCAGGCTTAAATTTATCCTGCTTTTCTAGTTCTACTTCCATTTGGACACAATAGAACTCCCTTAACCTTACATCTTCACTGGCAAATTCCTGCCAGGAGTTTGAATTATTTTCCAAACTATGCAGGAAGGGTTGGAAAGAGAGCAGGGATTTATTGGGGAATAGATAGGAAATAGACTTTTTTTTTTTTTTTTCAGTGAAAAATTGTAATATAACTACAAAATGCCTCGAAATCTTGTAGGAGTTTTGCTTGATGTTTTTTTCAGTGGGGCTCTTCCTTGGAGAACCTGAGGGAATTTTGGGCAGCTGAAAGGTTTTGTGCTGTCACTGCCTTTGGGCCATTCCCAATCCTACCCCACAGCCTGGCCAATGTTTCACCCCCTGTGGAAGTCAGGAAAAACTTTTCCAGTGCTTAATCTTTGCAATAATCGCTTGAATTATTCTAATTAATCACCCTTTTCTTTTTTCTCTTAAGTGACTGTATGATTATTCAAAACGAACAAACAACAACAACAACAAAAAAGGTGTTTCAGCTCTTTCCTTCAACTGAACTAGTGGCTTTTATGGATTCCGCAGGAATTTCTCACCTTTTTAAGGTGGAGGTGCTAAAATCTTTTGGAGAACTCGGAGCACTTGGAGTTTTCCTTCAGGTGTTGCCTCAGTGCAAAAATCTTATCCTTTATTTCAGGGAACAGCCAGAGACAGGAAAAGATTTGTTGAAATAATTTGCTTGGTTTTAGAGAACTAGTTGGAACAAAACCTGAATCTCCTGGAATTTTCTTGGTTATTGGTTGGACTTGAGCAATCTAGGGAATCTTTTCCAATCTTATTGACTCTCTCTGATTGTGACTTAATTTTAAGAGGGTCCTGTTACATTTTGAATTTTACACTGTCATAGGTCATAAATTGTGGTGTTTTGTAGGATTTTAAATGAATATTCCACAGGAATATTACAAGGAAGTATCCCATTTGATTATTATTGAAATTCAGTGCTAAAATCGGAACATTTTGTCTTTATCTAAACTCTTGTAAAAGTTTGCTTTTCCTCTTGGAGATGAACATATTTTTATATTTTATTTATAGGTATTATTTATAATACCTATTTACTTCCTATTAATGGCATTTTTTCTTTTGTGCAGGACTTATTTCTGGAGTTTAATTAAATTCAGATGCACAAAGTTTCTCTTCTTCTCTTTTTCTTTTTGAGGGCCATATGGGGAATAAAAATCTGATCTCCTGAGATGTACTCCCAAAAGTACTCCAGTACTGGGTAAAAATGTATTAATTTCTCCTTCATACCCTCTGAACAGAAATGTTGGTGTGAGATCCCAATAAAGGCCACTCAGGAGAAAGCCCTGGGGATGGAAATCTCCTTTCTGTGAGAAATCAAGCAAAATACGACTTAAAAGCATTTTGGATTTGGGGTTTTAGTGTACTCAGAAGAAAATGGTGAATATCACATTTGAAATGGGATTTTCACTCTTTTAAAGACCCCCTTTTTTCTATTTTTTTTAATGTTTTCAGCAGCAGACAGAGAATGAGGCACTGATTATAAATCAGTGGCAAACTGAAATTTCTTATTTTCCTGGCCTCCTGAATGCCCAAGGAACAGCATCCAGGCTTGGACATTTCCTTTTGGATTGAGGGCTGACTCTCATTCTGATTGCACTCAGTGATGATTCTCCCTCTTCTGGAATTAATTTTTAGATATCATCCATGCCCTGCTTGCCTAGAAAATATTTAGGAAAGAGGAATAAAGGCTATTTTACTGCTGCACAGGGTGTAGCTGGATGAAAAGAGATTTCCCTTGCTTTAAAAGCTGGATTCCTAAAACCTCTAGAAAAGAAAGGCCACATAATCCTCTCTCTGCACCAGAGGAAATAGAGAATTTAAATTTGCTGCAACATAAACACACTTTAATTCATGTAGATTGGGTTACAAATAACTACATAGAACCTTCTTCTTTCCCCTTCACTGAGGGAGCAGCAGTGATATCCTGCATTAATTTTCCATGAAATATGAGTGGAAGGTGCTTGTGTAATTTCCTTGAAAAAATAAATAGCATTTCTAGTGCTAACAGCAGAGACACACTGGGTAATCCATTTCTTTGTTATTTTGTCTCAAATTTTATGGGAAGGAGATAAAATTGAATTAATTTTTGTTAAAAGATGACCTTTGGAATAGGCTCCCTGCTGAGTGTGTTAATTATTGGAGCAGGTATTCACAGCTTGAGACCCAGGAAAGATTGATTTGCTTGGAGTGTCTCAAAGAGAGGGGGGCAAATGAATCTGTGTTGTTGCCTCCATGAAGTCAGAACCACTTCTGGAAAAGGAAATCCTGGAAAAATCCATTTGGGAATGCCTATTTTGCCCAAGGGACTCTGCTGGGAAATGTCTCAAAATCATATTCTAGCAGTGGGAATTTTGCTGTAGGAATGTTGTTGACAATTTGAGAGGTTTTTTTGGTTGGTCTTTTTATTTAAAAAGGCTTTAAATTTCTTTAAATAAAATGGATTTAGTAGATTCAGATTGGATATTGGGATGGAGTCCCTGGCTGGGAGGGTGGGGGGGGCCCTGGAATGGAATTTCCAGAGATGCTGTGGCTGTTCCTGGATCCCTGGAAATATCCAAGGCCAGGCTGGATTTGGATTGGAGCACCCTGGGCTGGTGGAAGGTGTTCCTGCCCAGGGTGGGGGGTGGACGGGTGGTTAAAATCCCATTATTTGATTTAAAAAACCCCAATAACTGAGAAATGTGTTCCTTTATCAAAGAACTGGAGACTTTGGACTGGCCCTGGAGCGAAAACATACAAGAAGGTTTAATATCAATGTGTGTGTGCCCCCCCCCAGCCAATTTTCCCCTCTGGATGGTGTAAATCAGAGGATTTCCTGTAAATCAGGAATTTCAGGACCTCACACCATGGTCCCAACCCACCTAAAAGATGCCAGGGCAGCTTTTCCCCCAGTGATCCCTGGATCTGGGCAGTGCAGAGATCCCTCCTGCCTGCAGAAACAGGCAAAGCCAATTTAGTCTCCCCAGACTGAATCCTGGAGCAGGGTTTCAGAGGAGTCGATTATTAGTTAAACAGGGGATAATTGGATTTAATAGGAAAACTCTGCCGGGCCTCAGAAGCAGAGCAGAGACCTGAGAACAATGGGCTGTGTGGAAAGAGGGCAAATGCCAGTGGAGTTCTCAGGGATTGCTGTTGGACCCGTGTTATTTAATATTTTCCTTAATGACTTTGGCACCAGAAGTCAAAATGTGCAAATGAAAGTTGCTGATGGCAATAAAACTGGGAGACAACGGCAGCACTGAGGAGGATGGGATTAATTAGGCAGGATTAGGTGACCTCCCAGCCTAGAATAATAGAACTAGGGGAAAATTGAGTCATGCAAGCCCGGGGTTGTGTCCTGAAGAGTAATGAGCTGAATTCCAGCAGGAGGAGCAGGACCTTCGGGGCTTTTTCTGGATCACAGGGAGCTTTTGACCCCTTAATGGGATGCTGAGAGGGGCTGGCGAGTTCCCAGCCCAAATCTGGAATTGCGGCTACCTGAGCTCAGGGAAAAGCCAGTTGGGGCTGGAGCAGAGGGCTGGAAAAGCTTCTAGGGGTGGCAGGGCTCATCACTCAGAGGCTGGAGCAGCTCTGCTGAGCAAAAGGAGCGGGGGGAAGGGAGGTGGTGGCTCCCTGAAGTTGCACCACTACAGCTCCCCATGAGAATGCTGGGGGATAAATAGGGAGGGGAAGCTGCTGAGAGGATGTTTTTGTGGGCTGGACAAGGGGGTAGAAGCTAGGATTGAATAAATTAAGGCTGGAAATTAATGGAGGAGTTTGAGCTGCAGTGGACTTGGAATACTGGGCATGAAACTCCAAACTTTTCTGAGGGCCAGGGTTGATAAAGGATGGGGAGGAGGGGGCGGGTGGGGATGCCCAGGAGCACTTCCAGAGCTCTTTTCCCTACAGTGCAGGGCTCAGAAGTTGCTGGTACCCATCTATATTCAAGGATTTCCTCAAAAATAATTTACAGCCATGTCCAGACCGCCAGTCTGAGGAGGTGCTGGTGCTCACCGAATTCTGACATTAGTGTGGGGGAGAGCCCAGGGCAGAATTTGTGCATCCAAAGCCTCATGTGCCCCTTGCAGAGACCTAATTCACATGGAACAACCTTGGGAGGGCTGGAATTCTGAACTGATGCTTGGCTGGCACCCGTGGGGCAGAGATTTATTTTATAGCTTTAAAAATAGATGATTTGCTGTTAACTTCATTTTTAGGGGACACAGAGAGGGGAGGTGGACGGGGAGGGTTCATCTCGAGGGCAGTGTTGGTTTAGGGAGGAGATTTTGTGGTTATAGCTAAAAAAGAAACCAAAAACCCACAGGCAACCAGTAGAGTTTTTGGACTGGTCAGTCAGGCTGCAGGATTGACACATTCTGAAGGAATTCCAAGTTGTTTTTTTGGCACATCTGGACAGGTTCATCACTTCTGCCCTTGCCAAGCGTGGCTGTTCACTCCCAGGTGGCACTGGGAGGGACAATGTGCTGGGGCTGGATAGCACAGTGTGAGTGCCCTGCTCTGACACACCTGGAGAGCCCAAATACTCAAATTCAAATCACCAGACACAAATCCAATCTGCTGCCCACTGGCCAGACCCATCCATTCTGCAGCTAAGTACTGTATTTTCTGTGTTGTTTACTCTCAGTCTCAATTGCAGCAAGGTACAGGAATTCCCAGAATCTTTGGGGTTGGAAGTGACCTCTGGGAATTATCTATTTTGATGCCCTTTCCAAGGTAGGATCACCTGGAGCTGGTGGGTTTGAAATGGCCCCAGAGTGGGAGATGCATACCTTCCTATGGCAGCCTGGCATGAAAAGCTTTGGAAAAATCATTACATTATCCCTTGGGATCCAACACAAATAAAGAGGGACAGGCAGGAGCAACACATCTGCTGCTCCTGCACATGCTGGGTGTTGAAGGGGTCACTTGGAGCACCTGGCCAAACTTTATTTGTCTATCTCAGAAATTAATTTTTGGGCTGCTGAGGCAGTGTGAAGAGTGAGTGTAACCCTTTAATTACAAGACAAACACAGATTTCCCTGCTCAGGAGCTGTTCCTGCCCATGCTGGATATTGAAGGGGTCATTTGGGGCACCTGGGATCACAAATATTATTTGTTTATTATAGAAAATGAATTTTTGGGCTGCTGAGGCAGCATGAGGAGCAAGTGCTACCCTTTAATGGTGAGGCGAATGTGGATTTCCCTATTTGGGATCCGTTTCTTGAGGAAAACCCATGAGTCTTGGCCTTACCCAAATAAACCCACTCCCAATCCTGTTTACTTGATTATTTTTTGAAATGATTACTTGATTATTTCGGTGTCATCACATTCCAAGCCCAGCACTTTGCAGAAGGAATTCTGGGCTCTGCTCTTCCAAGGTATTATTTGCTTTATGTAATTGTAGAGCTTGGGTTGCCGCGGCAACGGGACAGTTCTTAAATTTAGAAACTAATTTGTTTTCTGTCACTTTGCTCTTTGCTGTTAAGGAGACAAGCTGTTTGCTATTAAATAAAACTTAAAAAGAAGGAGAGATTAAAGGTGGATAAAAATATAATGTAGAAAATATCATGTAGCATTCACTTGGAGATGAAGGAGAAAGCACTGGCAATGCCAGGAGGGAAATTCCTGAATTTTTTTTGGAATTAAGGGGAAGTTTTTGTGCTGCTGAGGGAGCTATTTTGTGTGTGAATGGGAATAAATCCAATGGGGCTGCTGCAGAGGATAGGAGGCCTGGAATCCCAAATTTCTGAGTTTATAATCCCAATTTTTATTTCTTACAGCAGTAGGGTCACTTGGCCTCTTTAATTTTTGGCTACAATAGTGACAATATGCAAAAGACTTTGGCAAGTTGAGAAGTTAAGCACCTGGAAAATCTCAAAGGGATTTTTTTTCCCTTCTCAACCACTGAGGAATTTCCTGGTGTTTGTCTAATCTGTCCTCAAACCTCTCCTGAGGGAGATCCTAGAGTAATCTCTGATCAGCTCTACTCAGATATAGGGGGAAAAAAAATCCTATTCCCTGGTTAAATTTTCTCTGCTTCTCTTTAAATCCATTTTTCTTGGACCTTTCCCAACAGATTTGTCCTTTCTGCTTTTTCAGGATTTTTTTCTGTCTTGAGGCCTTTTTTTGGCTTCTTGAGGGCATGTGGGGTGCAGGAAAAACCAAAATTTGTGGTTAAATGAAAAGCAGAGGAACAGAATTCTTTGGCTGTAGCAGGGCCACCAGACAATTTTAGAAAACCACCCTTTTTTAGAAGAAACTTAATTTAAAAAAAAACCCAAAAAAACAAAAACACCAAGCAAAAAACTATAAGGGGCTCAAAGGCCATATTGAACCTAAATACAAATGCAAGGATTTCACAATTATAATTTTATTCATTAAAAATGAGATAAAAAGGAAGTGGGGTAATTTTGTTGGATGACTTAGTTTAAACTATTGGATTATTAAAAAAGAAAGAAAATAAAAAAAGGAAGCACTCAAAAGTGCTGATCAGTGTTACTGAGCAATAGCTCTGGTATGTAAGTCTGTATTTGGGTGATATTTCTATGCTATAGAAAATATATCATGTAGATAATATTTTAATATTAATATATTAAAATATTATTGCAAATATATTATTAATATATTATAGAGATGACATATACTGTATATAACAATATATAATATATATTTTATATCATATAATGTATTACATATATTATAATATACAATATATTATAATAATGCTATCTATTATATAATATTGATAGCAATTATTATTATATCAATATATTACTATATTGATATATATTACTATTATATTTTGTGTTAGTATATTTTGTAATATAAATTGTATTAGATGAAATTGCAAAACTAGAGGTACAAAATCAGAGTGAAAAAGCTCTGGGCTCAGAATTTTCCAGTGATGTCAGCAGAGGATTTCCTCAGGAAAATCCCATGGTGGGAATCACTTCTCAGTGCCTGGGTGAGCCAGAAACACTTTCCCAGCTCCATTAAGTTTCAGGAATCCTGAATTTACCTCAGCAGCTCTCTGGGATGCCTTTTGTCTCACTGGCTGTGTGTGAGCTCTGCTCAAATTTCCTGGGAAAATCACAGAAATGCAAAATATTTTTAAATTTTTTAATAAAAGTGTTGAACACTTGAGGTGTTCACCAGCTTTCATGAGGTTTTTAGGCTTTGCTGCCTAGGAAGACACAATAAAACCCCATAAATTAGGAAGCTGACATTATTCCCAAGGAACGGGTCAGTCTCCAAAGGGATAATAAAGGGATGAGAAGGAGGTGGAATAAAAACTGCTGCTGGCAGAGATGGATTGCTGGGCTGAGCTGCTTTGAATGGCTCTTTATTCAGCCACTCCAAATGGCTCTGTGCTGACAATCCCAAGCATCCATTGGCACCCTGATGTGCCAAATATGCCATGAAAAAAAAAAATTTTTTCCCAAGTTCTTCTGGGAATGCTCTGTGGCAAAACGAGCTGGTGTCTAAGGAACTGGGAGAGTTTTCTTTATTTTAATGCTTTGTCCACGGTGGGTTTTGTTGGAGCTTTAATTCCCAGACTCTTTCTGGAGCTCTGGATTAAGCTGGGATGGTCTCTTGGAGACAAAGGTGGTATTTTAGATTACATAATACAGGCTGGGTACCTTTTTTTAAACAACATCTAAATCAGCCTGGGATCTTTCCAGCAAAGGGAGAATATAAAATATTGATGTTCCTGCTGGAAAAGTAGGTCTTTGAGATTAAATTTTGTTCGTAAAATAGAAAGCCAAGTATTTTTAAATGACTTGGAAGAGCCAGGCTGGAGAATTTACCCAAGGAGCTGCAGGTTTATGTTGGAGCTTGGGTTTGGTTTTTTTTTAAACTTATATTGGTGGCCTCAACTCGAGCTGGTGAAAACTGAAATTCAAAGTTAAAACTTTCCATGGAATCATGGAATGGTATGGGTTGGAAGTGATCTTAAAGCTCATCCAGTTCCACCCCTGCCATGGGTGGGGATGCCTCCCACTGTCCCAGGCTGCTTCAACATGGTCTTGAAGATTTTTAGGTTTTTTTTTTATTTATTCCTGGAGAGGAATCCATGTGGCTAGAACTGACTCTCCAGATATGGATGTGTGTTCCCAAAGCCTTGAAGGAGGTTAAGCTGAGCTTTAGGGTTTGAGGCAGGACTGGCCATGTGTCTTGGTTTTAAAAGACAAAAGTGTCTGCTAAGTAAGGCAGGAGCCTCCCTTGGAATGGAAATTAAAAACCCCCTCCCTCCTAATTATTATAATCTTGAAATTACCAGACTTTCAGGCAAAATATTATAGAAATAACAGCTATTTATTAGTATGAAAGAAACCAAGGAAAAACTACAATTTAATAGGAGAATCAAAATAAAATGCAGTAGTACTAAACAAACACTAACAGAGTCAGGATAGAACCTGACCCCCTGTTGGTCAGGGTGTTGGCAGCAGTCTGATTAAATGGTGGCTGCAGCCCTCCTGCAGTGACAAACGTGGCTCTGGTGGAGCAGGGATCCTGTGGAAGGGTGCAGTCCTCCTCCCAAGATCCAGGGGGCTGCAGAAGGGCTGCTCTTCCTCTGGGCATCCAGTGGAAAAGGCTGCTGGTGCTGCTCTAAATCCCAGATTTATTCAGGTGGAAATGCCTGGCTCCTCCCCCTGGCTGGAGCATTTCCCAGTGGGATGATGGAATTGGATCAGTCACTCCATGGCCCATGAACAGAAGAAATCTTCCTGGGCAGGGGTGGATGTGGAAGAGATGAAGAGCACTGCCCTAGCTGGTTCCAGAGATGGTGACAGAATGCACACCCTGGCACATCCTGCACTGCAATCTAAGCCTTAATGGGGTACCAGGTGTGCTTTGATGATTATCTGTAGCCCTAATTGATATTAAACAACATGCCAGTTATTCCTCAAGCTTGGATTTCCATGGAAACAGCAGTGCTTGGGGTGGAGTAGAGGAATTTGGGAGCTTTAACTTCTGTGATTCAACTCAAATTAATTTTGTAATAAAAATCTAAGCTGGAGCAGACCAAGCTCCACACGTTTATGCTGCTATTTGGGCAGGAAGTAATCCAATTGTGGAGTTTAATCCCAAAATTCCTAAATTTTAAGTGCTGCTTTTGTCTGTGGAGCTGTCCTGCCAATCTCCTCCATTCAATCCATGTATTCAGGAGAAGGGTGAACTCAAAACTTAATCAGATATCTTAGCATTTAAAGCAAAACCACAACAAGTAAATTAAATTTATAAAATCTGGAATTTTAAAAAAAATTGATTTAATTTATAAGAATTTTGATTGACTTTATTAGAATTTTGATTTAATGTAAAGACATTTTAATTTATTAAAAATAAATTTAATGTATATACATTTTAATTTAAAATAATATTTTTTTGATATTTTAATTTATTTTATAGAAAATTTTATTTATAGAAATGCAAATTTAGAAAAAAGTCATTATTTCCCCCAGAATATTAATAAAAATGATAACCTGACTTATCCTTCAGGGTGGCTTTATCTGCTCTTGGCACTGAAGTTCTATTTAAATAGTTTTTAAACTGATTAACAGCTCTGATTAAAGAATCAGCACAGCTGAAAGGCACATCTATATAGCTTTTATATTGTACTCAAATTCTTTTAAAAATAGAAAAATAAACGGAGACTACACATAATCTTAAAAAAAGGTGGGTGGGATTTCTGTAGTCCCAGTCTGTGACAGACGAATTTGAAAAGCACTTCTGCTTGCCTTTGGAATAAAACTCATGGAATTTTGTTCAACCAGAGGAAACAGCAACTTATAAATAATTCCTTTATTTTTAGTGGAGTGGAATAATAAGATGCACCACTGCAAGTGAAGTTTGTGTGTCCTCAAATAATTTTTTTTCTTTCTACCCAAGCAAAGAGTGAAGAGAATTTGAGTAACTGATTGTATCTGAGATCAAGAGTGTTTTTTTTTCCTGTCATTATTCCTTGGTTACAATAAAACAAAACCCCAGGGATTGAGTTGCTGTTTTCTGGAGCTGTTTGAGGAGAGCTTTGGTAGTAGTAGAAATATTAAACCAATCATTAATCTAATAATATAAATCTATAAAAAGATATGTGTATTGTAAGGCAAAATGTCTCCTGGAGATGGAATTATGTCTGTTTGGAGAAAACCTGCTCAAGGCTGAAAGATTTATTTGTTGTTTGTTGCAATTTTGTGGTCATGGCCACCAAAAAGGATCCAAGAAGTTTGGAAAGCCATGTGTGGTTTTTTCCTGATTCCCCATCCTCACTTTTAACACACCCAGAACTCCTCTCACCCTTTTCTCTGGCGTTTCCACTGCTGAGAGTTGGAACTGGGCCTTCAGCCAGAGCTGTCCTTTCCAATATTTTATTTTCCCCTTTGAGTTACGAGACAAGTGCACAAACCCATGGAATTCCCTGGATTTCCCCGTCCCAGTTTGCTGGGACGCTAATTTAATAATCTGGATTATCAAGAGGGAGAGAGGCCTGGTGGTAGTGTGGGATTTTATGGAATTACCACTGGAATACATTTTTCTTGGAAACCTCTTGGACACAGAATCACAGAATGTGTGTCAGCACTTTGTTAGGAGAGCTCTGAGCAGCTCCAGATGTTTTTCTGGGAGGAATCAGCAAAAGGCACTGACAACTTAATTGGCTGCTGACGTGAACTTGGATCCATCCCTGGAATGGGTTTGGAAGGTTGATGGAATTGCAACAACACGCAGCCCTGAGGTTAGAATCAAACTCAGGGAGCCTTCGCTACATCTTGGACGAGCATTTTTAGCCAAATCTTCCCAATGTTTCTCCTCATTTGGCCATTCCAATGATCCATTTTGCTGTGAAAAATACCAAGCCTGAACGGGAAATATTGGAAGTACACTCGGAAACACAATTTGCAGGGCAGATTTATGTCCGTAATGCACAACCTGACAGCATTTCTGCAGTGCTGGGCTTTAGCTTTATGCCCACTCAGTTTCCTTATCAGCTCCGTGCCAGTGCTGATCACATAATTCTCTCTTTCACTTCTCACTGGCCCTGAGCCTGCTCAATTTACTTCAGCTGCCAATGGCACCTCTCCCTCTCTTAAAACACAGGGCCTTTCCAATTTCCAGGAATGTTTACAGTCTCCTCCTAATTTGGAGCAGGTGTTCAAGCCTCTCTCCTCTGCTGTGCAGCAGAAGGTTCATATATTTTTCATTATAGATGGAGATAAATCCTGGTGCTTGGGATGACCATCTGTCTATGGCTTGTTCCCCTGGACTATAAATAAAATGGTTTTGGGGTTGTTTTGATCTATTTGATTATGAACCTGGTGTTGATGAGGCATCCCACTTCCCACACGGACTTTTATGGTTGGTCGTTACTGACCTGCTTCAGTCCTTGATGGGACTTTTTTCTATTGGGATAAATCTGGTAGAAATCAGGTTGTGGGAGTGTGAGCCAAAAATTCTTGGGGTTTAATGACCCCTGTTTAAAACTGATGGAGCTCTCATATGATCCAGAATCACTCTTGTGGGATGTGACCCAGAATTTCTGAGACAATAAATAAATAATAATAAAACCTTGGAAGAGGCTGTCCATGGAAGTGATGGAATTGCTGTCCTTGGAAAAGTTCAAAAGATGTGCAGATGTAGCACTTGGGGATGTGGTTTTGGGTTGGCCTTGGCAGTGCTGGGGAATGGTTGGACTTGATGATCTTGGAGGACTTTTTCAACCTTAGTGATTCTGTGATAATGAGGGATCTTGGAAAGGACTTTTGGTCTTGCTAGAGGTTTTGTGCTTTTCCAGGGATAACATTAATATTCTGGGTGCCCCTTGGTCCTGTCTGAGCTCATTATTCCACTCTGCATCTCATCCCCTTCCTTGGAGAGAATAAAATTCCCAAACCCATCTGCTCAGCTCGTGGCTTCCCCTATGGTGGCCACTCTGCTGCTTTGTTTTTTTCCAGCATCTTTATCACCTTTCATGACTATTTTCATGGCAGGGCATGGATTCTGCACTAAGCAGGATTGAAGATGTTGTGGGATTTGGTTGTGAAACCAAATGGTTGTGGGACCTTCATAATGGGCTTCCTCAAAAAAAAAAAANGGCCCTTCAAAAGGGGCTTCCCAAAAAAAAAAAAAAAAAAAAAAAAAAAGAGGAGTTTCGGATGGAAATCAGGCTGTGGGAAAGGGCAGGAAGGTTCAGAGATGGTGCCATCAGCCAGCAGAAAGCTGGGATTCTGTAGGGACTCTGAAATCCAAGTGATTTTGGCACAGTTTGCTCTTTTTTTTTTTTT
>VWZN01001869.1:139020-167396 GCA_013396955.1 Regulus satrapa
TTTTTGAACTTGTTGAATAATGGAGTATCATTATTGTGCCTCTGAGCATGTTAACACAGCTGCAGCTATTGTGGTTTTGGGAGGGAACAGATCTTGTATCCCTGCCTGAAGAAATCTTATAGGAAATTTTCCAAGAGCTCATTAACAGCAGAGCCTAAATATCCATTCCACTCCGAGAACAAGCACTCTGGACTCTGCTTAATTCTTCTGGAAATTAATTTGATACAAGAGCACTTCCAAATGAGCAGGTGGGTGAAGGCTGTGGGGAGGTGAGGTGGTATCAGCCTCCTGCCCCTTTCTGCCCTCATCCCACCCAAAATGATCCTTGCAAATCTGCAGGGGAAGGGTATGGATCCTGTAGGGACAGGTCCTGTTGAGTCGGAACGGAACCTTTCCCATGACCATGCATTTAAGGGGACATTTGGAATGGTTCTCTGTAGTTTGGAGGTAGAGAAAGCTCTTCCCTAAGTCCTGCGTCATCACGGAGACTCCCCTGCCTTTCCATAGGTTGGATATGAACAATTACCTTTGGAATGATAGCTGGTGCTGATGGCTCCTTTTCCCCCCAAAAATAGCGCTGAGAAAGGGTAGAGAAAGGTGTGGTTTGGTTTTCAGGGAAGATTCCGTTACTTTCACTAGGATTCGGCCAGTGAAGGGTCTGGCCAGCTGCAATTCTGTCCTTGCCATCCATGGATTTTATTTTTCAGGAACAGAAGAAATGGTTCTTTAAATTCAATGTAAGAAATTTTTCAGAGCTTGTCTTACAGCTCAGTCCAAAGTAGGATTGGGAAATGTGTGTTGGAATGAAGGGATCTGGGCGCGTGGAGCACTTGGGCAGATTTCAGTATCTCAGCTGCAGAAGGGAAGAAAATTCATCTCATCCAAGTCCTTGGTGTCATCAACTCGGAGACTCAGGAACTGGAGTTTGGCTCTTTATTCCCCAGCTTGTCTAATTCTGGTCCTGTGGAAATAAAATATTTATTATTAGTTGCCATAATTCCAGTGTATTTCAGTCAGATGAGAAAGAGCAAGCAATGTTTTTGACTGGTTTGACTGATGGATGCTAGGAAATAAAATATAACTTCTGCAAGGAAAGGATAAAAATAAATAATAGGCTTGTTCTTCCTCATAGATTTCTGGGGTAGTTCAGAATAAATAACTTGGAGAAATTTGGCAGAGAAAATCTAAAGAGCAGACATCCTTTTTGTGTGTTTTTATTGCAGGCTAATAAAATAATTTGGTAATTAAGCTCTTTTTTTGCATTTTGTGATTAGTTGTCCACTACTGGTCTAAAACTTTAGTCATAATGACTCCTACAAAAGACACTCTCGAGACATTTAGAGCCAGGAGAAAGTTTTCTGAAGGATTTTCTTAGCGTGGCTTCTTACTCAATGAGGATTTTATTCTATTTTCTTCTCTCCAACTGCAGGACCTGCTTTGCGGACTAAAAACTTGAAATTTTTGACATATTCAGCCTTTTTCTTCCCTTGACGTGGTGCCACCATCACTAATGAAGTAGAAGGTCTTCAGATCCTTTAGAGTGAGGTAAATCTCCAGTTTCTGCTGATTTTATATCTAAGGCTGACAATGCCCTGCCTGCTTTTTCTTCTTGGCATGTTCAGAATTTGTGCATTTTGCAAGAAATTACAGAGTTATCTCAGCCTGCAGCTGAGAGCATCTTGCTAATAATAAGCTCCAATATGGGAGGATGTTCCAAAAAAAAAGACTTTACAAAAAGAGGGATAATGGACAAAATTGAGTTCTGCAAAGAGAGAAAACTTGGTAGGAATTGAGTCAAACACCTCAGAGGAATGGAACATTTACCTCTTCTGCTGTGAGCTCTGTGTTGAAGTCTGTAGCTGTTTAAG
The DNA here is from genome assembly GCA_013396955.1 of Regulus satrapa. Classification (NCBI taxonomy): domain Eukaryota; kingdom Metazoa; phylum Chordata; class Aves; order Passeriformes; family Regulidae; genus Regulus; species Regulus satrapa. The sequence continues at coordinate 140,889 of VWZN01001869.1, forward strand.
TGCATTTTAAACTTCTTTCTTTGGGGTTTTATTGTCTATCTAGACACATCAGGAAATAAAAAATTAGCTACCTGCTCTTCAAGATACCAAAGGGGCAGCTGGAGACAGATCACATGTACAGTGAAAAATTTAAACAGGATCTGTGTCTCCTGCACACCTCCTTGAAGAGAAATGTGGATCAGCTGGCAGAACTTTGGGAATTCATATCTCCACTGCCTTGCCTACCCTTGTACCTCAATTGTGAAGCTCTGGAGAAGAGGAATGTGCTCCTGGTGCTGCCCAGTCCCCTAGGATGCCACTGGAATTTGTTATTCCCGTGTCCTGACTGATTTCAGGGGAGCACGAGGAGCATGTTCCTACTGCCAGGGATGGAAAAGGTCAAGGGCTGCAGAGCAGCTCAGAAATGTGGGATGGGGGTTGTAAATCTTGGATCTGGCACTCGTGGATCTTTTCTCTGCGTTGTGTTAATTAGGGTGTTCTGCAGCAGGAGCTTTGCAATTTTGGTGCTGGAGTGGGTCCAGGGAAGGGAGCAGAGCTAGGAAGGGGCTGGTGAATTCCTGAGGGAGCTGGAAGGGGCTCAGCTGGAGAAAAGGGGGATTGGGGGGACCTTCTGGCTCTGCACAACTCCCTGACAGGAGGGGACAGATGGGGGGATTTGGAATCTGCTCTCAGGGAACAGGGATAGGAGGAAAGGGAACAGACTGGGCCAGGGGAGACTCAGGGTGGAATCAGCAAGAATTTCCCAATGGAAAGGGCTTGGAACTGCCCAGGGAGGTTAGGAGTACTCATCCCTGGAAGTGGCACTCAGAGCTCTGGGCTGGGACAAGGTGGGGATCGGGCACAGTTTGGGCTCTGATCCTTGAGGGCTTTTCCAGCCTCAGTGATTCTGGAATTGTTCACCCAGCTGTTCCAGTCCTCCCTCACCCCAGGGTCCTGGCCAACCCATTCCAGTGCTGTGCCAGTATTATTTATTAGATATATAAAATTTTATTTATAAGTTATTGTGACAGCAAGATGGAGTAGTTCCTTCCTGAGGTGTGAACATGAAGAAGCAGCAGGACAAACTTCCCACTCAGCAGGGAGGGGGATAGAGGCCAGGGCTCAGCCTGGGCTCTCTGAGGTGAATCCATGTGCTTTCCTGCTGCAGGAGCAGCCCAACTCCGTAATAAACAGAGCTCCAGTGATTTGGAACCTCCCACTTTACCTAAGCCTTCATATCTTGTTTTCCTTAGCATTTTCTTAACCTTCAAAGAGGAATGGATTAACTTTTTAAGTAGGAATGTGCTGGCAACTATCAGGACTTGTGTTTATCACCCAGAAAAAAAAGCTTGTCAGGAGAATAACTTTAGAAGAGGAGGGAATGATTCCTTGCTTAATTATACATTTAAAAATGGTAAATGTATTCCTGCAGATTATTTCAAACGAATTATTCAGTCACCCTTAGGGAGCACTGTGAAATGGGGAATGCTTGGGCTCCTCTGCTGGAATAGAATCCTCCTCACCTGGGTTATGGGAGAGTTTGAAGTGGGATTAGACCAGGAAAACTGGGAATAGGTGAGGACCAAAGTATCACATCTGCTCTTAATTATCACAGTCCTGTTAAGAGATCCCTCACCTGCAGTGAGTTTTCTGTTCCTATGCTTATCTCGCATCAATGAATGCAGGTTTTCTCCTGATTTAAGCTTTGTGTGGCAGAAGAAGCCCTCAAAGTACCCCTATCTGTTGTGGGGGAGAGCAGAGTGGGAATAAAACACCCATTGGGCAAAGTTGAGGAATTATCCCAACATTATTTGTGACCCGACAGTAAATTACAAGTTGTTTTGTGCACCTTGAGATTCACTTCATGCACTGGCATCATCTCTGCCTTGAAATTGGGAAAACTGGGGATGTGGTGCAAGCCAAGACGGGCCTGGGAATCCTCAGGGGTGCTTCCAACAACTTTATGGCCAATGTAGGCATCCCCTGCAGGGCCTTGTTCAGCTCTGCTGCTCTTTTCTGGGAAAGCACAGCTTGCCCCATGCTGGAGTGAACTTCCTTGGCTCTTATGTCTTGTGTCCAATAGCTCTGTCTGCATCATTACATTGCTGCAACAAGAAGTGGGATTATCAGTTCTGGGAGAAAAGACTTGGGCTAAATTCCATGGAGAGAAGTGGCCTGGATCTGGGGGTGAGCAGGGATCTCCTGAATTTAGGGATTGGTGGCAGAGAAGTTGGCTGAGGGCAGAGTGCCTTTTCCTCCCTGTTGATTTGTGGAGGTGAGGAATCCCTTCACAATTCCCTGCTGTGTTAATCCCTTCAGAAGGAGACTCAGGTTTGGGGGTTTTTTAATGTTTAATCTGGAATCTCTTTTTGTCCTTGGCTGGATGTTCCTGTCGGAGACAGCTCTGAGATTGCCATCAAGATGTGAGAGGACAGACAAACCAGCCAAATTTTAAGTCTTAAACATTCGTCCAGAAGACAAATTTTTCAGGGTAACCAGCAAAAATCNTTTGTTTGACAGCCTTACCAACTGAATAATAAAATGGAAAACAAAGTTTGGAGTTCTTTAGCTGGGAATAATTTGAGATGGGAAGAGATAATGTGGGGGGAGGAAGAGGAAAAGAAAAAAATTGGTATTTGAAATTAAATTGCATCTTAAATCAACAGCCTTACCAACTGAATAATAAAATGGAAAACAAAGTTTGGAGTTCTTTAGCTGGGAATAATTTGAGATGGGAAGAGATAATGTGGGGGGAGGAAGAGGAAAAGAAAAAAATTGGTATTTGAAATTAAATTGAATCTTAAATCAGTGTATTCCTACAGGATGAACCACGTGAGATTGCAGGTGTGTGTTTTTTAATTCTCTGCAGTGGTTCCCTGCTAACCCTTTCCATCATCTCTTAGTTTTAGGCAGAAGGTATTGAGGAAGGGTTTTCCTTCTGTGTGAGATCTGGAATTTGTGTTTTACATTTTTGCTGATCCTTGGCAGATGGAAAAGGGGAGCAGTAAGGGATGNCTCAGAGCTCTGCGCTGGGACAAGGTGGGGATCGGGCACAGTTTGGGCTCTGATCCTTGAGGGTTTTTCCAGCCTCAGTGATTCTGGAATTGTTCACCCAGCTGTTCCAGTCCTCCCTCACCCCAGGGTCCTGGCCAACCCATTCCAGTGCTGTGCCAGTATTATTTATTAGATATATAAAATTTTATTTATAATTTATTGTGACAGCAAGATGGAGTAGTTCCTTCCTGAGGTGTGAACATGAAGAAGCAGCAGGACAAACTTCCCACTCAGCAGGGAGGGGGATAGAGGCCAGGGTTCAGCCTGGGCTCTCTGAGGTGAATCCATGTGCTTTCCTGCTGCAGGAGCAGCCCAACTCCGTAATAAACAGAGCTCCAGTGATTTGGAACCTCCCACTTTACCTAAGCCTTCATATCTTGTTTTCCTTAGCATTTTCTTAACCTTCAAAGAGGAATGGATTAACTTTTTAAGTAGGAATGTGCTGGCAACTATCAGGACTTGTGTTTATCACCCAGAAAAAAAAGCTTGTCAGAAGAATAACTTTAGAAGAGGAGGGAATGATTCCTTGCTTAATTATACATTTAAAAATGGTAAATGTATTCCTGCAGATTATTTCAAACGAATTATTCAGTCACCCTTAGGGAGCACTGTGAAATGGGGAATGCTTGGGCTCCTCTGCTGGAATAGAATCCTCCTCACCTGGGTTATGGGAGAGTTTGAAGTGGGATTAGACCAGGAAAACTGGGAATAGGTGAGGACCAAAGTATCACATCTGCTCTTAATTATCACAGTCCTGTTAAGAGATCCCTCACCTGCAGTGAGTTTTCTGTTCCTATGCTTATCTCGCATCAATGAATGCAGGTTTTCTCCTGATTTAAGCTTTGTGTGGCAGAAGAAGCCCTCAAAGTACCACTATCTGTTGTGGGGGAGAGCAGAGTGGGAATAAAACACCCACTGGGCAAAGTTGAGGAATTATCCCAACATTATTTGTGACCCGACAGTAAATTACAAGTTGTTTTGTGCACCTTGAGATTCACTTCATGCACTGGCATCATCTCTGCCTTGAAATTGGGAAAACTGGGGATGTGGTGCAAGCCAAGACGGGCCTGGGAATCCTCAGGGGTGCTTCCAACAACTTTATGGCCAATGTAGGCATCCCCTGCAGGGCCTTGTTCAGCTCTGCTGCTCTTTTCTGGGAAAGCACAGCTTGCCCCATGCTGGAGTGAACTTCCTTGGCTCTTATGTCTTGTGTCCAATAGCTCTGTCTGCATCATTACATTGCTGCAACAAGAAGTGGGATTATCAGTTCTGGGAGAAAAGACTTGGGCTAAATTCCATGGAGAGAAGTGGCCTGGATCTGGGGGTGAGCAGGGATCTCCTGAATTTAGGGATTGGTGGCAGAGAAGTTGGCTGAGGGCAGAGTGCCTTTTCCTCCCTGTTGATTTGTGGAGGTGAGGAATCCCTTCACAATTCCCTGCTGTGTTAATCCCTTCAGAAGGAGACTCAGGTTTGGGGGTTTTTTAATGTTTAATCTGGAATCTCTTTTTGTCCTTGGCTGGATGCTCCTGTCGGAGACAGCTCTGAGATTGCCATGAAGATGTGAGAGGACAGACAAACCAGCCAAATTTTAAGTCTTAAACATTCGTCCAGAAGACAAATTTTTCAGGGTAACCAGCAAAAATCATTTGTTATTTAAGGTTATTTTTGAATTTTAGGAAGCCAAGCAGAACCTGGGATGGGCATTTTTTTGTAGGAAATGTTTTCATGCCCCATTTTCTAGAAAACATAGCATATAAAAAATAACAAAATGATTTTTTTCCGTGTAATAAAGTATTTCTGCCTTCTTTAAGCCCAGTTCCCAGGGGTAAAAGTATGGAAATTGTTCTCCAATAATAAGTTTGCCGTTTTGTTTTATTTGCGGGATGACAACACTGAGTAATCACAAAGCACTATTTACAAAATTAAACCAGCAGCAGTGCCTGCAATTCAAAGAATTAATATATCCACACACTAATCNCTTAAATCAGTGTATTCCTACAGGATGAACCACGTGAGATTGCAGGTGTGTGTTTTTTAATTCTCTGCAGTGGTTCCCTGCTAACCCTTTCCATCATCTCTTAGTTTTAGGCAGAAGGTATTGAGGAAGGGTTTTCCTTCTGTGTGAGATCTGGAATTTGTGTTTTACATTTTTGCTGATCCTTGGCAGATGGAAAAGGGGAGCAGTAAGGGATGAGCTGCACCCCTGGCACTCCAAGAATGTTTTGGTTCCTCCCTGTTTTGAGGTGAACAAGTAGAAATTGGGTAATTTGGTAAAGATATATGTTATAAAATGTGTTTATTTCTGTGGATTTTGGTGAGGAGTGGGAATTGTGACCACTGTGAAAAGTCAGGACAGTGCACGAGCGGAGTTTTTAGTGAAGTGTTATCTGCGTGGCTGAATTTTACGTCATCTTCCTCCTAATAAATGCAGATATCTGAAATTTTATTCAGGCTGAATAAGGAAGGCATTAGCACTTCTCTGCAGGACTGAAACCACCCACATATGCTGATCCCCACCTAGATTATTGCTCCCAGTTTTCAGAAGTGTTTTTTATCTGTTGCATTTCATGAAGTTTCCATCCACTCGAGACTGGGGCTCTTTGTGTGTGCCAGCATCAGCCACACCCTCCAGAAGTTCCTGTTGAGGAATTGTTTTAGAACTTTGCGTGAAACCTTGGGAATGTCTTACAATCAGTGTTTTTATTTCTCTCTTTTTTTTTGTTTGTATTTTTTTCCATTTCCTGTACTTAGAATTGACATAGCATTTTCTTCAAGTTTTTTAGTGACCATCAGCATGAAGATTTAAAATGTCACCAGACCTAAAGGTAGAATTATTTCTCTCTTGACTATTTTGGGGTTGACATCCAACAATTCAGTGAGTAGGACTAAAATCCTGCCAGTTCCTCTTCAGGAAAGCCTGAGAGTGTTGCAGTCTGACGTTAACTAGAGTAGCTTTTCTCTCTTCCCTGATTTTAATCAATGCCTCAGGGCATTGCATTCCGTTCAATCCAGCAGCAGACAAAATGCAATGCACTACTAACCTCCAAAGTCTGTGCACAAAGTTTCTTTATAAAATATGCATGCAGAACATAGAGCTGTAATGATAATGATCCTCTCTGGGTTATTCCATAAAAAATTCAGCATTTTAGGGTCTGTAAGCTTTGATTTTGAATTTTTTTTTTTTTTTTTGGTAAGGAGTTCCAAGGATTTTCCTTTTGTATTTGTTTATTTTTAATGAACTTTCTATTAGCATATGAAAGTCATATTAACATCCACTGTGCTGAGCACTCACTTTATGTTTGTTTCTACTGCTGGGACTTATTTAGCTGGGAAAAATGTGTAATAAAGGCCTGCAGATGGCATTCTTGGTCAGCCTTTAAACTCCTGGCTGCACGAGCCTTTCTTTTTGTGCTGATGTGGGAGATAAATGGGAATTTGGGATGCTGCCTTTCCCCAGGCACGTGCTATGTGTGCTGAGTGGGATCCATTTGGGACCCTGGAATTTCTGCAGAGCCTGAGGATGATGAAGAGTGCAGGGAGCTCTCACGATTGTAGGATTTTTGGGTTGTTTATTAGCTTTTTTAGACTTGGGATTAAAGCTAGAGAGACATTGTTCTCATTTGGATTCAGATGTTTATTAGTTCTTTTTAACATTACAGTTTCACAGGCTGTGAGTTCTCAGCACACCAAGCTAACGAGGTAGAGATGGCAATGATAGTTTCTTTCTACAAGGTTTTTTAAGGGTGAAATAACTAATGAATAAATGCCAGCTAAATTATTTTTACTTTTAATCTAATAACTATTTGTTACCCCTACTGTGGACTTTTCCACCCAATCATACAGTACTGCCTAAACCCATGAAGAAGGAGACGAAAGCCAACATTCTAAAACCTCCATCTTGCTTTATATATATTACTATACCCCAAACCTTAATCTCTAAGTTTTCCACCATGTGATCTCACACACTTCTATCCAAACCACAAATCCATAATCCCAGTCCCATCACTCAATTTTGGAGCCCTCTTCACGGCCTCAGATCAATGCAGTGTTCTCTTAGGGTCAGTGCCTGTCAGCACAGAAAGCCTGAAATTCTCTGTGCCCAGGGTTCCAACACCTGATTACTCCTTAAATGATTCCTGCTGCTGCCTGTGTGTGGCACTGACCTCATTTGGGGTTAAACCTGCACTCCCTGCTAAAGCCTGGGGCACCCCAACTCCATTTTTTTCCTGGAGAATGTTTTTTTCCCAGGTGGCAGAAAGGTTATTTATAGGAAATATGGCTGTTTTCTGTTTGCACTCCCAGATTTCCAGCACAGCTACTAAATAGGCTGAGGATGGGGTGAGGTGCAGGATTGTGCAGGGAAGCTGGGAGTGCAGCAGCCAAAGGAGTATGGAGTCATTCTGGTTGGAAAAGTCCAGCCTTTGACCAAATACCACAATTCCCACCAAACCATATCACAAAGTACCCCTTTTGAGAGTGAATTCCACAGGATTTTCCTCAAAATGCTCAATCTGTGGACAGTGTTTCATGGGACTGTTACCTGCTGGGGGGGGTGGGGGGGATGGTGTAAGGGAACAAGTTTTCCCAAACATTGGAAACTTTTTTCTGGGAAAAAAAAAAAAAAAAAAAAANAACATTGGAAACTTTTTTCTGGGAAAAAAAAAAAAAAAAGGATGCTTTAGCCTGACGCTTGCCATAGCTCAACAGCTTCCTGGGAACATCCCTGACATGTTTATTTTCCAGTGATGATAACATGGATCTCATTTCTCTTCCTAAACTCTCAATTAGTCAATTCAGCTTTATAACTAAAATCATATTTCCAGTTGTCCATAAATTGATTCTATGCAGTAGGAACTATTTGTGTGTGCATTTTGGGGGGCTGGCTCCCAATTCCCTTGAATATCCTGTTTCAGGAATCTGTCCTGCTCCTTGATCCACTTTTCCTATGCAGTTTCTGTTTCTCAAACCCAAGTAAACCTTTTTTATCAAACCGGGGGCTTTTCTACTTTCTACGTGAAAGAACTGAGAGCTGATTGTCAACCAGGAACTGAGAGCTGATTGTCAACCAGGATCTTACCTTTGGATGATGAGTTAAAATCACATCAATTAACACATTCTTGGCCTGGGCGCAGCAAATGGGAGCAGGGATTTAATTATGGAATTTTAGAATTATTTGGGTGGGAGGGACATTAAAGATTAGCTTTAGCATGGGCAGGGACACATCCCACTGTCCCAAGTGCTCCTAGGTCCAGCCTGGCCTTGGGTACTGCCAGGGATCCAGGGGCAGCCACAGTTGCTCTGGGAATTCCCTTCCAGCCCCTCACAGGGAGGATTCCTTCCCAATATCCCATCCATCCTTGCCCTTTGTCCCTGTGAAGCCGTTCCCCCTCTCCTATCCCTCCATCCCTTGTGAATTGTCCTTCNAATTCCCACCAAACCATATCACAAAGTACCCCTTTTGAGAGTGAATTCCACAGGATTTTCCTCAAAATGCTCAATCTGTGGACAGTGTTTCATGGGACTGTTACCTGCTGGGGGGGGTGGGGGGGATGGTGTAAGGGAACAAGTTTTCCCAAACATTGGAAACTTTTTTCTGGGAAAAAAAAAAAAAAAAGGATGCTTTAGCCTGACGCTTGCCATAGCTCAACAGCTTCCTGGGAACATCCCTGACATGTTTATTTTCCAGTGATGATAACATGGATCTCATTTCTCTTCCTAAACTCTCAATTAGTCAATTCAGCTTTATAACTAAAATCATATTTCCAGTTGTCCATAAATTGATTCTATGCAGTAGGAACTATTTGTGTGTGCATTTTGGGGGGCTGGCTCCCAATTCCCTTGAATATCCTGTTTCAGGAATCTGTCCTGCTCCTTGATCCACTTTTCCTATGCAGTTTCTGTTTCTCAAACCCAAGTAAACCTTTTTTATCAAACCGGGGGCTTTTCTACTTTCTACGTGAAAGAACTGAGAGCTGATTGTCAACCAGGAACTGAGAGCTGATTGTCAACCAGGATCTTACCTTTGGATGAAGAGTTAAAATCACATCAATTAACACATTCTTGGCCTGGGCGCAGCAAATGGGAGCAGGGATTTAATTATGGAATTTTAGAATTATTTGGGTGGGAGGGACATTAAAGATTAGCCATAGCATGGGCAGGGACACATCCCACTGTCCCAAGTGCTCCTAGGTCCAGCCTGGCCTTGGGTACTGCCAGGGATCCAGGGGCAGCCACAGTTGCTCTGGGAATTCCCTTCCAGCCCCTCACAGGGAGGATTCCTTCCCAATATCCCATCCATCCTTGCCCTTTGTCCCTGTGAAGCCGTTCCCCCTCTCCTATCCCTCCATCCCTTGTGAATTGTCCTTCTCCATCTTTCCTGTAACTCCTTCAGGAAGGCCACAATGAGGTCACCCCAAATTTTCTCATCTCCAGGCTGATTTCTGATGCCCCAGCAGGAGATGAAGTGCAGAGGTTCTACTCCCCACATCCCAGCCTTGCCTCTTTCTGGAGGTTTCCTTTGCAAGGAGCATCTGAAAGTGTAATTTTTCATATAAAACACCCAAAATTCTGGCTGGGCCAGCTGGTGCCAGGTGAACAGCAAGCCTCATGTGTGGGAATAAAACTCCCTTAACACGACTGCAGAGCAGTCTCCTGAGCAGGAGAGAAGAGATAAGAAATATTCTTTCATTATCTGAAGTCATAGGCAGAGTGAAATGTCCTTAATGGACAGACACAGTAGAGTAAGATTGGGTGAGGATGAGCTGCAGTTTGAGTAATCATGGGATATGATTGACTTTCTTTGAGGGTTTCTTTCATGGCTTCTCTTTAGGAGCTCTTGTCTTAACTGTCAGATGAGCTGAGCAGCACTAGCGAGGTGGTTATGCAAGGTCACCGTGGGCTGTGCTGCAAGACAAAGGAGGAACAGCCACAAAACAGAGCCAGTTTTAATCTTGGGCTGTGCCTGGCATTGAGATCTGGAACCAAATGTCCAGGAGGAGAAGAGAGGGTGAATCTGGAAGGACCCTAAATCCCACCGAATTCCACCCCTGTCATGGCAGGGACACCTCCCGCTGTCCCAGGCTGCTCCAGCCCCGGTGTCCAGCCTGGCCTTGGGCACTGCCAGGGATCCAGGGACAGCCACAGCTGCTCTGGGCACCTGTGCCAGGGCCTGCCCACCCTCACAGTAAATTAATCTAAATACAGGGACATGAATTTTCGACTTTTAAGTTATTCTGTGGATGTTTCATCAGGTTTATAGAAGAAAGTGGTTCTTATGCTCTTGGGGTTGGGTATCCTGGGAAAATGATGGAGCTGGGGTGGAGGTGGAGTTTTCTGTTCCAACGTGATGATTTTGGGAGCCCAAGGGAAAGAGATTTCTCTGGGTGTAGAAGGCATTGAAGGCATCCTCAGGGATGAGCTGCTGCACTCCCTTAAGAGGTAAGGAGATGATAAGGAAAAAGAAAAAATATGTATTCCCAAATTTATCTAAATTACATCAATTTTCCTAAAGGAGTATATGTTTTAACCAGCCCTGCAAGATAAAGCTGAGACCATTTTTCCACTTTTTTTCCAGTCTTTTCTGTCTTGTGATCTGTATTCTGGGAATATCAGAGCCATGCAGCCAAGATCACAAGATGGAATGGTTGGGATATCAGGGCAGGAATGATAATGCAATGCCTTTTTACTTTTTATTTTCATCTTGGAGCCAGCTCTGTGTCACATTAAAGAGGGCCTCCTCTGCTCTGATAGCTGTGCTGGGACGTTGCTGTCCTTCCCAAGGTTACAGACCAGTGCTGGAAGACAAAGAGAAGCAAAATTGTTGAAGTAGAGGAAAGAAGTTTCACTTTCCTTGCTCTTGTTTTCCACGTAGTCCTGTCACTGGCTTATCAGGGACAAAATATATTCCAAACACATGCTGGAATAAACAGCAGACACGGCTCAGCTCTGATGGATGCTCAATACAGAGCTGTCGGAGCTGGATGAGTTTACACTTTATTTATTTCATTTTTGGCTATTCAAATGCAAAGACCAAGAGTCAGGGACGTCATGGAGACTTGTGACATTTAGTGGCAGACACTGAATTTAAAATAAACCCAGCCAAAAATGTGTTGCTTTCATTCATACAGTGACTCCTGCAGTGATTCCTTACCTCTGGCAGGTTTAATATTCTGGGCAGATAAACTGTAATAAATATTCTGATAGTTAATAGTATTTTTGGGGCAAAAGTCATGTTCAGCTCATATTGAATCTTATCAAACTATTCTTGTTGACTCAGTGGCAGCACTGAGACCTCAGTAACTGTTCAGACTAATCCAATCAGATTATTAATTCTTTGGAGAATGATGATTTAATTTTTTATCAGCCCTGACTGAGCAAAAGCTCGTTGTGTAGTGAGGAGAAAGGGGCTGAGAGTGTCTGGAAAAGTTGTGTTCTGTGGCACAGGGCGGGGTGTGGAAGTGGGTGAGTTTTAGGGTCCCTTCCATCCCAAAGCAGCCTGGGGTTCAGAGCTGCCTCTGCCCTGGAGGGTTCAGGGACAGAGCTCTGTGAACTCACTGCTGTTGTGGCTGAAGAATTCTGGGGGAGCAACAACTTTTGAGGCAGCTGTTACAGTCCTGTAGGATTTCTGGGATCTCTGGAGGGAAATGAGGGTGGCTCCAGAACAAGAAATCCAGTAAGGACAGACCTCTGGGCTGTGCTGAGTAAACCACATGCAGCGAAATGCTGTCTGTGCTGACTGGGGCTTTGTACAGCCAAAGGGAATCCCCTGGAGCCATTCCTGAGTTCCAGAAAGGTGTGAAATCCACTTTCCTTGCTGTTAACATGGGTGTAGTGATTCCTGTGAGCAGTTTCTATCTGTGCAAACAGCACATTGCACACAGGAGAACATTCCTCGTTATGTTGGAGACATTTTAAACTCAGTTTGTGTATTTGCTCAGAGCTCTACAGTATAAGAAATAATAGAAAATAATTTACTAACCAGGACTGGTATTCCACATGTTAACAGAATGTTTTCATGGAAGTCCTTGGTAAGGAGTGAGGGGCTGTATTAAATGAAGTTTAAATAAAACATGAGCTAGAAAGAGTGTGTGGAACTTCTGGAAAAATACCTGTGGGATGCTGACCAGACAACACATTTCAGAATAGCTGTGCCAGGAGTTTTATGCCCCAGACAGTGCTGGAGATATAAAACCCTATCAAGGAAGAAAAAAGATGATGAATTTTTAAAAGTCTGGGTACTAAGTCTCGTATTATTATCAGCTTAATTGTGTACTAAAAGGAAGGAGCAAATTCGGGTCAAAACTTAGAGCCACCATTTAAGCTGATAGGTACATAAAAACTTTAAAGAGCAGTGGGATCAGAAGAACAAAGCTGATAAAAGGAATTACTGGCTTATTTTTCAGCTTTGAAACCTTCCTGAGGTCAGCAAGGGTTTTGTCAAAGCTTTCAGCTGCAAAGGAAGGGGCTCCAAACTGTGGGACAGAGCCACCCACAATGCCTAAATGCACCTGAATAAGGATCATTTTAGTTTTGCTGATTGTTCCCAGTCCTTTGGATGGTGTTGGGAACAGACAAGAACAAACTTCTCATGGACAGGGCTTCAACTGATGGGAACTGATTTTCTGAAATCTTTGGAAGTGCCTCTATCAGATGAGGGAGCTGTTTGAAACCGAAGCTGAAGTCTCTCCAGAGCCTTGGAGTCCCCGTGGAGGACACAAATCTTGGGGAATGAATGAGCTCTGTAGGAATCATTAAAAATTTGGGTTAAAGGGACATTAAAGTCCATCCAATGCCACCCCTGCCATGGCAGGGACACCTTCCACCATCCCAGGCTGCTCCAAGCTCTGTCCAACTTGGCCTGGAACACTTCCAAGGATGGAGCAGCCACAGCTTTCTGGGCAGTCTGTTCCAGAGCCTCTCACCCCTCTGAGTAAGTAGAACTCTTAATTACAGAGAAGAGAGGAATTTTACAGTGTTTTCCTCCCCCTTGCAAAAAATATAAGACATGAGGAGTTGCAGAAAAGACCTTTCTCTGGGATTGTGTGGTTATTCCAAAGGTACCTTTCTGAGATGACAATATTTTAGTACAAGCCTTAAAAATAGATAAGGAAGTACAATATCATAACAAAAACTATTACTAAAGAATCCAAAAATTCGCTATAAAAGAGCACCTCTTTTGAGTTACCTCTTCCTGAGGACATGGTGCAGGGTTGCTGGATGCAGGATCTGCTGAACAAGAAAAACTCCTTGATTTCTGCATTTTTCTGGATATCATCCTGACACATTTGAAATGTGTGGGTTTCACGCTGGCTAATTCGTTTCAAAGAGAGTTTCTGGCTTTCCTTCCCTTTCCTTTGAATTTGTCACCTTGTGTTAGTAAGTAGTGATATTGGATACTACAGGAAATCACTTTGTAGGGTATAATCCCACATCATTCCTGTGTTTATATGAAGTCTGAATTATCTTTCCACATGAGGGATTAATTTACAATTTTTCATGCTTGACAGAGCAGGTAAGAAATGTAAGTCTGTGTTGTCTTGATGTGCATGTGTCGCTTCTCTCAGACCTCATGTCCTCTCTGTAATATCCCACCATTTTCTGTGGTAAATCCCACTTTTCTGGTGCTGTCACACCCCTGGTTTTGTCACTGAGTGTCTCCAAGCTGCTCCTGTTAATGCCACTGGAGGTTTTTGGCAACCTGAGGATACCTGAGCCCATGAGGGCAGTTTAGAGCATTGCTACAATTAGAGTAAAAATACAATTATTTTACTATTTCCACCCATGACAGGGCAGGTGAAATATATTCCAATTTTTTTTGTGGTGGCAGTACCAAGGCCAAAATCAGAAGATCCAGGATTTTCTAACCAGGCCAAAACATCAACTCTCCCTGGGGCAGTTTTGTTACCTTTTTCCCCCCCTAAAAATTGCAACAAGCTCCAAATTCTGCATTAAACCCAGTGGTGTGTAAAACAAGCCGTGGAGATTTATCATTCTGCTGCTGCTTGTTGACCTTCGCTCCATTTTCCTTATCTTTAATAGAAGAGTGATTTTGTATTCCTGGAGTCTTTCCTGCCACTGTTGACTCCGGGCCGCGAGGAGGCCGCGGCAAACAAAACAAGCTGTGCACAGGAGTATTTTAAATATTTCCCCCTCTTCCAGGTGGCATTTGAGTTGCCAGGGTGGATAATGGCAGCCTGTGACACGTGTCAGCCCTCGGTGACAAGCAGCATGAAGAATAGATTTGGGATGGAGAGGAAATAAATGCGGGAATCGATGGCTTCTGCTGGCTGCAGTGAACCGTGCAGGCCCCTGTGCCTGACAATTTCATGTTTTATGCAAAAGTGCAAACTTTCCTGGAATGTGTTAAGGAGTCTGTGCTCAAAAGCATTTACAGAAAGAGTAGAAGGAAATGTGGAGAGAACAGAGCAGTGAACAAAGCCTGGGTGGCTGCTTTGAGTAGCTGCTCACAACTTCATGAGCTTCTTAAAGATTTCAGCTTGATATTTTAGTGCTAAAACCATCATTTAATGGAGTTATGCAGTGATTACTTTTTCTCTATTTAAGGGCATTTAAAGGTTGTGATATTGTTCCACTAGCAGTGAGAAAAAAGGGATTTTTTTCCCTAATTTTTTTTTCTTAGAAACGTGAACTAAATGTGGTAAAAATGGCCTTTGTTAGTTGGCCTCATCCTGCAGTGTAATTTATGCAATTGCCTCTCTTTCAGCCCACTCTGGTCCTCCTGAGAACTTGGACTCTGCTTCTCTCCCTTGCTTTAAAAAGCCATTTTTATCAGCTTGCATTTCAATTCTTGATATGAAGATCTGAAACGCGATATTCTTTTCAAGGTCTCTAAGAATGAAGAGTGCCAATTTTACAGTGGCAAATAACTGGGTGCAAATTTGGTGAATTGTGGTATTACTTTGAAATGTTTGAAAGTTATCTGAAAATTAGGGAGTTAAATGCCTGTAATTTACTCATGAATTTACTGAGCATTAGAGNATTACTTATATTTTAAATGGTAAACTTAAAAGAGTTGGTAAAATTTTTTTTTTTTTTTTTTTTTTTAAAGTAAGGCTGGGACAGGGTTAGCTTGATTACCTGAATAATCTGTTTTTGTCTACAAACATAAAAAAATTATGAATAATCCGTAAAGTCAAGAGCTAGAAGGATAAGATAATTAAAATTCATGTGGAGTCCACCCTTCTTGCCCTTTTGTATTTTGGCCCTCTGAGTTCTTCTCTATTACTGTCAAAGATAAGAATTAAACTTTCTTAGGTCAAAGTGAAATTAATTTTGAAATTTGTTCAGTTGGATAAATTAAAACCCCATGAATCTGCAGGAGTTGCTGACACTGTGTAAAGAGAAATACCTGCATGACACAAAGGAGTTCTGAGAACTGGTACTGAATCTTGGATTTTAAAAAGGCCTTTTATTGATTAAATGTGCAGTTTATATAAAGAAAAATAATTACTTCAGCTCTGACTTGGTACTCAATGTGAAGATGCCAAAATATCTGCCCACTAAAGTAAATTATTTTCTATATTTTTGCCAATGCATTTCAGTGTATGAAACTGCAAAGGAATTTTGTTTTTTTCCTTGAGAGATTCATATTCAGGTAACCATCCATTAACGTGGATTTAATTCTAACATATGCAAAATAGGAGTGCAAAGAATTTGTGTTTTATGCATGAACATTTTTGTTCTGAAAGTTTTTAGGCGTTTGCTCAGGAATTAGCCCTGCCTGGCATGAAAATGAGTCTTATACCTATTAGAAAAGGAGAAAAATCTGTCTGTGCTTGAAAGATTTCGTAATGGAAACAGAAGGAGAAGGTCAGAACCTGATGCTGGAGCATTCTTTTCCCCTACTAATATTTCACAGATTTCTAAATAATCACCAGCATCAGGACCTGACCAATAATTAGCTTCTCCAGGTAAAGGTGAATTAAGCAGCTGAAAGATTTGTTTCAAAACCTGCCAGTGGCAGAAATAGCTTTTTTTTTTCTTTCTTTTATTTTTTTTTTTTTACTTTATTTTTCTGGTGGAATCATATTTTATTTAGATTTGGAATTTTTTTACTTTTAAATGAAGCAATAAAACCTTTAAATGTTTTCTCCTGCATCCCCATTTCTCCTGCGCTGCTGCTCTGAGTGATGGAGCCAAGCCCGAGCCTCACACTTTGAATAATGCATTAATTTCTCTGCAAGATGTGCAAGGCTGGAGACTCATTTTTGTCAGGATTCTGCTTCTGGTTACTTGGAACAGAAACTTTTTTGTTCCAGCTGAATGTCAGGGGGGGAATTCTTGGATGTTCCTGTGCAATGCACAATTTATTCAGTGAAAAGGGTGCTCCACTGGAGCTTCTCACCTGGAATTTAGGATTGTTATTGTTGGGATTTCTCACTTTTTTGGAATTATTATCCGTCCTTCAGACTGGCAAAATGCTCTGTGAGTGGCGAAACTGAGGAAAGTGATAACAAGACCTCTCCTTTGCTGTTTGCTCCTTTTAAATTATCTGAAAATGTTCCTTAAACAAGGCTAAGAGGCAAAAGCAAAGGACCAGCATTTCAAAATGGATTTTAAAAGGATTTCTCCAGCTTGTATGTCCAGTTTTTCTGCAGTTTGAGAGCTGAAGTGGCACCATCTCCCTGAAATGAGATACTGGCCTTGCTTCATGGAAAGGAAAATTGAAGTCCTTAGAGGTCTTGGGACACTCTGGTCCCTTGGAAAGGCTCTCACAGAAGTATCTCGAACAGAGAATCAATTCCAGCTCAAACCTTTAATAGAAAAGTGGGGGTTTGGGCAAGGGTTAAATGTTTTGTCTCTTGGGTCAAATATGAATTTGATAAATCCTAAAACCCTGAAAGGGAGAGGTGCAGGGCAAATTAACAAATGCCACTGCTGGCTCTAATTTGAGCACTGTCACTGCTTTGACAGATTCATTTTCTTTCCCCCACTGTGATTGAGAAGTGTCCCTGCCTGGGGCTGGGGGAGCTGCTGCAAGGGCAGTGCTCAAGGTCAGCTCGCTCTGAGGGGGAGTTTTATTTTCCTGCCACTTTTGCCTGCTAGGGTCAAAACTCTTCTCCTTGCTCCTAGAAAATGTAGGAAGCAATTAAGATTGATTTATGCCATGAGATGTTGGACTTATTTTGGGTTTGATTGTGTAGGCAGGAGGAGAAACCCCAAATATTCTCCTGCCCAACCTCATCACTTGGTCTGGAAAAACTTCCAACACACTGGATGAGTCTTTAGAAAAGCTGATTGTTTTTTGTCTCTCAATCTTTGACTAAAATATATATATATTAGAGGTATGTAAAGCTATTCAGACAAATTATTGAATAAATAATTTGCCACTTAGCCAGTGGATATGTGTGAGAAAGTTGTTCAAATATTCCTGAAAGATGGCAAAGTGTTTATCTATCACCTGTATTTGGGACTGTGGAAACCAATCCATTATTTCCTGACAGAGCAAAATCCCAGGAAAATGTGGCCATTCCCTGGCTGGCACAACAGCCACTTGTTTGCATGTATAAATATGTGCAAAATAAGTGATTAAAAGCACAAATGTACAGAAAATTGACTAATGCTGTGCTCCTCCTCCTCTGTCCAGTGTGGGATGTGATTTTATGCTGTCACCTTGATATTCCAGAGGGATTTTTGGAGCCAGTGGTTCTGCCTGAAGCTGGCTGATGTGGAATGGTCTGTGGCCACTACCAAGGAATTCCAAAGGGAAGAGCTCTGAGACATGGCCAGGGATTTTCTCAGGGGGGTCACTGAGAAGATACAAATCTTTTTTCAGAGTTCATTGTTTCAGAAAGAAATGGGGCTTTTGTTTTCAGGAATGTCTAACTTGGATTTGGGAAGAGCTGGGCACATCTGTTTTTTTATCTTCTTCTTGCCCCTTTTCTGCCCCCTTCTTGCCCCGTCCTTGCCCATTTCTTGCCTGTTTTGCCTCCTTCTTGCCCTTTCTGGTCCCTTCTTGCCCCTTTCTTCCCCTTTTTCCCCTTCTTCTTTCTCCCCCTTCCAATTTATTATTGCTCTTAAAAAAAAAAAAAAATCACCTAATTCCTTCCATCTAATCCTTCATTTCCCCTTCCCCAATCCTTCATTTTCCCTTCCCCAATTTGTCCTGCCTCACTTTGATTCCTGCCTAAAACACCCAAGTGCCAGCAGATGCTTTTCCCCCCCAGCCTGGCATTTTGACGGCAGTAATCAGGAGCTGTTTTCCCTGGGCTGAGACTACCTGAGCCCAGCTTTTGGGACAGGCAGGAGCATGAGGCTCTGGAATTCTCAGGATTGCAAAGCTGCCTTTAGTGGTAGGTGCAATCAACTGCAAAATTCCCGGTTATTTTGGATGCGGTAAAAGCTTGCGTTAGTGTGAATCCAGCTCCTGCAGCCAGCAGCGAGAGCACGGAGTCAGCTTCAAAATTTTCCCTCTTTTTCCTTCAAAACAACTCAAAATGGGAAGGTGCAGCCCTGGAGGGGGAATGATGCCAGAGGCTGTGCAGGACGTTCCCTTGATCTTGGTGCTTGGAGCTATCCTGCTTTTCCAGCTGCTTCCCAGATCAGCTGGTCATGGGCTGATTATTAAAGCTCCACGGTGGGATTTGGAGGGATGAGAAGTGTTGGAAGCACAATGGGATGGGAAAGCTGTGCCTTTGAAGTGCAAAGAGGGTGAAATCTTCCCCGTGTCGGGAACTCTGCAGAGCCGTGTGCGCCGTGGAAATCCCTGTTAAACCATCAAAGCCAGGCTTAAGTCGAGCTCAAGTGAATGGGGCCTTGTGCCTGTGGGTAAACTTTGCCCTGGCTGCTTATTTTTGGGAAAGAAGCTGTTCAAACAAGAAAACACAATGTTTAGTTGGGATATAAACAGGGATCTGTTACTCAGGTGTGCAAATCGCAACTCAAATCCATCCTTTAGCATCTCAGCAGGGATTTTATTGACCTGTGTAGGGCTGGGATGGTGACTGAGCAGTTTCTCTAATTATTTATTGAAAATTTGGCAAACAAACGGGGCTTGGCTGTGCCTCACAGTGAGGCTGGGAGGGCACATCCAACTAGACTTCCACTATCCCAGGTGTCCCTGGGATAGGATCTTCAAGGGCTCTTCCAACCCTAAGATTCTGTGCTTGCCTCTGGAACCTGTTGCTTGCAGGGTGGCTCTTCCCACACCAGCAGGAGAGGTTTTCATGGCCAGAAGTTCCCAAAATTCCCAACTCACCCCATGGCACATGGAGGGGAAAAGGACACCTACAGGACTTTGGGGCAGAGTGCCAGGGCTGGGTACTCCCTGCCCCTTCTCCCCATTCTGGCTGTCTCTGGGAGGCTCCTACAGCTCCTCCATCCCACTTTTACTGAAATCTTCACAAATAAAGAAACAAAAACCAAAACCAAAATAAGAAAAAAAAAAAAAGGAGCAAGGAAGAGGGGAAAAGCAGGAGAGAGGAGGAAAGGAGAAAGGTGAATTACCCTCGGGTTGAGGCGGCTTCAGCCACTCTGGAAGCTCTCGAGGTCTTCAGCCCCTTTGGGCTTCCCTGTGGCCTCCCAGCTTCTCCCAGGTAAAGGTTTCCAAAGCTTCTTTCCCAGTTGTTTTTCAGCAACTCATCTATTCCATTGAATCTTTCCAAAGATTAATTTCCCAGTCTTTCTGTTAAGAATTTGAGGTAGTTATTAATCATATCACTGAGACTCTTCACTAATTAATGGGTTTATTAGCTGTTATTAATCAAGTTTTGTTTACTGCACTCTTTATGAATGCTCTTTTATATTTTTACCAGTTCTTCACACCCAGCTTATTGTACCTCCAATTGCTTTTATATTTAATGGAAAACCAAAAGAGATTTACAAGCAAAATAATCGGTGAATTTTTTAAAATACAAGTGCTGTTTCTTTAAATAGAAAATACTTAAAGATGTTAATGGGGATTTAATGAAAATGCAGAGAGTGATTTTTTTCCCCCCTTTGCTCACAGTTTCCATGGAATTGCAGAGCAAACATGGGAAAATTAGGAGATTTTAAGCACAACCCAAGGTGTTTTACAGCCTCACCTTATTTCAAAGCACAGCATCTTTCTCTGCTCCCTTGGGAATGGCATCACCAACACCCCACATTCCCCACTCTGCAGCCCACTGGGGAAAAACAGATCCCAGGAAAGGATCAGGGAGCTGAGGAAGCAGCACCTGCTCTGAACTCCAAATCCTTGGCTCATTACATTCCTAAGAATATTCTTAAAGCACCTTCTGCTTTTCCTCACCCACAAAATTACCTCTACATAACCAGCTCTGACTGCCCTGTCCAGTATCCATCTTTTTTCCAGTACTTCCAGTGCATCCTTGGAATGCCAACAACCTTTTATCGCTGCTGTGTCAGCCAACAGCAAAAAATGCCTCCTGTGTCTGCACGGGGAAGATCTTTCCTGGGAATGTGGAGAACCACCTGTGCATATTAAACAACTTAATAATGGTTATTAAATCATAGGGAAAAATGAGATTTGGTTGAAAAGAGGCTTTGCCTTCCCCTTCTCCCACTTTGGCAAGTGAGATGTGGCCCTGGACACCTCAAGGAGACAGTGCTGAGTGTGTCACAAAGTTCTGAAACTGCATTTGCTGTGATCACTGATAAATTAATTAAGCTTCTTCTAAAAGCGATGGCAAAGGCCTATTTATAGCTGAGAGTGTATTTACCAGCCTCAGAGGGAAACTGCAATTACATTTTCAGCTTAAAAATGTCATTGTCTGTGCCGACCTTTCCTTGCTTTCTCCTGCCCTTCAAAGCAGAGTGATTTCCCGGGAAGTGCCAGGCTGGAAGCTGCAGGAGTTTGTTGTCAGTTTGGAGGGAAGAGGCTCTGGTAGCACTGAGACAGCTCTCACAAAGAGTTCTGAGAATGCTGCTCTTCCTTCCAAACCCACCCCTGCAGGATTTGGGAAAAGCAGCCAAGCATCCCAGGATCCAGGCTGGGATAGAGGAGCTGTAGGAGCCTCCCAGAGCCAGCCAGGATGGGGAGAAGGGACAGGGAGTACCCAGCCCTGGCACTCTGCCCCAAAGTCCTGTAGGTGTCTTCTTCCCCTCCACATGCCGAGGGGTGAGTTGGGAATTTTTGGGAACTTCTGGCCATGAAAACCTCTCCTGCTGGTGTGGGAAGAGCCACCCTGCAAGCAACAGGTTCCAGAGGCAAGCACAGAATCCTTAGGTTGACCTTGAAGATCCTATTCCAGGGACACATTCTGCTCCCAGCCCCAGTGTCCAGCCTGGCCTTGGACACTCCCAGGGATCCAGACGCAGCCCCAGCTGCTCTGAGCCACCTATGCCACTGGATGAGCCATAACATCTTTAATTATTTAATGACAGGATATTTTTCTTTTCCCATGTGCTCCAGTCCCATTTTACTCATCCTGCCCTGTGCAGCCCCCAGAACTGATATACATTTATTTTTAAAGCTGCATATTGTTTTTTTTTTTTTTCTCACAGGGAGCAGGAATTACAGGTGATGCCCTCTTCAATGAAAGATTCTCTGTAATTTTTTTATTTTTTACAAGAGTTCCTTTGATCTCTTTTTTAAAACTAAGATTCCTCCAACTTCCTGCTGCCTGTTCATATTTCAGCAGATGAGTGATACAGATTTTTAAGGCTGTACCAACAAACACCGTTCCAAAGCAGTTTAAAAATCCTCAGGAGGAAAACCATTTCCCAGTTCCAGATGGCTCGTGCTTTTATTGTCATCACAGTGTCATTTGCTAGAGGAGAATGAGTTTCCTCTAGGGGGATGAAACCCCACACCGTGACACAGGACAGATGCCTGGAACTCTGTGTCTGGGACATTTATTCACTGGCCAAAAGGTCCATGGCCTCATGTGGAGTCTGTGGACAAGGAATGATTGACTTTGTGCTTCCCAAAAACCCATGGTGACACGAGGGAAGGGATGTGTGGGATTTTGTCAGCCCCAAATATCAGCAGGCAGGTGATGTCTGCTCCAAGCAAAGAGCCAAGCCACACCCAGCCTCTCCTCACTGGCAGATGCACGTGGAAATAAAAATTATAGTGACCCACAGGGAGAAATCAGTGATATTTAAATAACAATCAATATTATTTCAATGTTAAGCTGTGCCTTAATGAGGTCTGTGTGAGGGGAGGGAAAACCAGTGACATGTGGCCTGACAAGGCACTGCCACCTCTGAGCTGATGCTACTCAGATGTCACATTTCAAACCAGAGGAAGGAAAATTTGACACGATGAAAGGCAAAAGACAGCGATGGTGGTGAAATTCTCTGGTTTGTCTTTTCCCTCCTCTGCCTGGTTGGGCTGTGCTCTGCTGCATTCCCGCCGTTCACTAGAGAGAAATGGCATTTTGTGGAGTGGTTGCTCCAAATAAAGCTGCTTTCCCTCTTCCAAACTCTGAACTTCAAGGAGAAAACACACGGCTTGGTGGATGTTTTGATAAAGAATTTTTTTGTTATTTGATTATGTTTTTAAGAATAAGATTTAATTTTCCCAATCCCCTTTATTTCAGAATTCTATCACCTTTTGGAGGTTCCTGCTTCTCCAAGGTTATTAATCCACCTCACTTCTCCACATTTTTATAGGCTCCAATTGAGTTTATCACTTAAATGTCACCTGTGATAATCCATTTAATGACCCTGCAAGGAACAGCTCAAAGGGGGAAGGTTTTCTTCCAATGCTCAAATCTTAATTTTGAGGTATGCTGGGTTTTGAAACAACACCAGAGAACCCACTCCTCTCTCAGCTGAAGGATTTGGTGGAAATCTGCACTTCTTTATTTCACTGCACCTCCTGAATGTGACACAGAGTCCCTGCAGTTGTGTCATCACTTTGAGCTGATAAACTTTTCCTCCACCAGAATTTTCTATTTCTGGTTCTAGAAGATGCTTCTGGGTGTGTTCCAAATGTCTCAACTTCCCAAATTTTGGTGTTTAGGGTGCCATTGGACAATGAGCACTTCTCTCTCCATGTGCTCTTGACTTTCTCAAGAAATCCTGATCTGGTTTCTCTCCTGTGCAGTGATGAACACAAAATGTTCTTATGGAGCTTGACATCAAAAAAATACTTTCTAAAGTTTTCTAGAAAGGCTTGACAGTTACAGAAAAGTGACTGTTAAAAATTCATTTGTGGCCTGGCAAAAAAGGGTTTTAGTAGAGGGAGTAAAAAATAAATAGCAAAGGATATTTCTCCACCAGAGTGTAAAAATAAGAAATCTGCTTGATTATTTTAAATACTATGGGCATTTTGTGCATCCATTTTCCATCAGCACAACTTTAATTCTTCTCCCACCCTTTTTTAAGTACTCCCAGCATCCAGACGCTTCTTTGGAAGCTATGATTTGGCCACTTTAATGATAAAAATATGAATTACTAAATTATGTCAACAGAAATGTGCTGTGATAATATTTGAATTAACACTGAATTTATAATCTCAGTGGATCTATTTTACTGAACCCTTTTGGATTAGGAGTTATTATTTATTTCTTCTAGTGGTTTGTTTTTTTTTTTTGGGGGGGGGTTTCTTTCAATTTTGTCCACTAGCTAATTAATACTAAATACAAGTTTGGTGGAATGATATATTTCATAGCTGGATTTCATTAAGCAGAACAATAAAAGGAGTTATTCACTATGAAGGCATTGTGATGAACCTTGTGACAAGTTGGAGGTTTCATTTGTTCAAGAGCTTTTTTTGAGGGAAAAATTTCCCATATTAATTCTGTAAATTTGCAATAATCTAAACACTAGCCAGGCAGCATCCAGTTTGCTCTACATTTCTCCCAGTGCTAATGAGAAAATCAGATTTTTGTCTAAATAAACACAAAATCAGAGTTCTGTGTAAGCAGGTTCTGAGTGCTGAGACACCTTTCCAGCTGAAACAGCTCTAAAATTCTGCATCTTTTTTTTGTGCTACTTTAGGGGATTTTGCAAAACCAGATTTAGAAACATATGGTCAAGGTTTGAAGTGCTCTTGAGGCACAATTTTGTAGTTAATGTCACTTTTCAGTGACAATGGGGACAGTTACTCTGATGGTTGCATCTCTACTAAAAGGTGGAAAATTGGGAGAGAGGGTGTTGGCAATGAGCATCTCTGCCTGCTCCAAATGGGAATGTTGGAGCTGTTTCCAAGAGAAGGAAAACAGGGATTCAGGGAAAAAGAAATCCAGCTACAAAGTGAAAATTAACAATAAAAGAAATTATTTTTTCTCAGAGGATCACTTGGGTTTCCCCTGCTCTTAAGTTCTGGCTAAATGTAAAATTAATTCTTCTGTCAATAGATGTTGAATTTCTGAACCAACAATCTTTGATCATGCACCAGAATGTGGAAAATAAAGCCTTTTTATTTAGGTTAGAATAAACCCAGATTTTGCAGACTTTGGTATTATGTGTTTTAAGAATAAGAGTTGATTGATAAAACAATATCCTTTGTGTTGCTTCTTCCAGGGATTCCTCTGAGGGACCAGAAAATGGGAATGTGCTGTCAGGATAGAAAGGGGATTAGGGAGACTCATCTTTATCCCATAAAGGTTGGCCAGTTCCCTTCCAGATGTGGGCTGTAATTCCAGATGTGGGCTGTAATTCCAGATCCAGGGGTTCCAGTACTGGGTCAGTACTGGGATGCCTGATAGCCAGACCTGCAGCAAGGAACAATCAAGAAAAATGTTTGAGGAATCATTGAATGGTTTGGGTTGGAAAGAACCCTAATCCAGTTCCACCTCCTCTATCCCAGGTTGCTCCAAGCTCTGTCCAGCCTGGCCTCAGACACTTCCAGGGATCCAGGGGCAGCCACAGCTGCTCTGGGCAATGATGGTGAGAAATTGATAAACAGAATTTTTTTAAGGGATTGGAGCAGAGAAAGATCCCAAAGGAAGTGTTGGTTTTATTTTGCTTGACCTAAGAATATTTTGGTATGAGACCTAACCTGCTCCTTGAAGAAAGGAGTTGGTTGAATTCTCCTTTGTAGTGGTTGAATTGACTTTCCTTTCACAGACATTATGCTAAAATGATGAACAGAAGGATTTTATTGAATCTATGTGAGAAAACAGAATTTTTCAAAACAAATTTTGAATGAGGCCTGACATCCAAAGTAACTCTTCTAAAATGTTTCATATTATTTTGGTGTTCTGATTGAAATTCTTGCAAAGCAATGTTTCTGTGGCTGCTCTTTCTGAACACTAACTAATTACGTTGAAAGGATTACTGCTGTCATTTTAAGAGCAGCAAAATGATGATAAAGTACAAAAATGGGGAGAGAGTTCATGATTTGCAGTCTCGGAAGAGCAAATGGAATTAACTTGAAATAACTCTTTACATTGCTACAGTCAAAAATGGGCAGGATGTGCTATTTCCACAGAAGCTGCAGACTTTGTTTGGTTTGTTGCTTGATTTGCTCTTGCACTGATTAAATTTGAATGCGACTGTGCCTCTTACATGAGTAAATATTGCTCAGCAGAAGACCTACAGATGGTTAAAGGCTGGAAGATGTTGCTGTGCAGGTCTCAGGAAGGTTTCTAAGGAATATAAAAGGGGATTTTTAAGGGATTCAAGTTATTATTCCTGCTCAATTTGAATTACAGGGTCCTTTGTCAGCTCTTTGCATATGGGAGCCTTGCATGTGTGGTTTGGATGCTCTGCAATGCTAAGTCCTTTAGGGTCTGGGCTATTCCCAATGCCAGTCTTAGCTGTTGGATTCCTCACTCTTTCCTGAGGAAATTCAGAGTAGGTAGTGCTTTTGGACTTGGAGCCTGCCCTGCTTTGGTTCTGATGGTGATTTTTGGTGGGCCAGAAATTAGGGATTCTTTCCATGTCAGGGACCAGATGGATTTGGAATTGTGGCTGTTCTTCACTTGATACCCTTGGGTTGTGACCCTCAACCTTCTCAAGGGGGGAATGTTTAGTGTGGACAGAAAAGAGGGATTTTTGTCTTCCACAACCTCCACAATTAAAGTTAGAGGAATTCTCCAGCTGTGCTGGAATTGTGCATCTGATAGATTTGGGGGTCTGATGGCTCCAGATGGATTTGGATGCAGGCTCAGAAATTAATTTGAGGGTTATTTCAGCAGCTCCAGCAGGTGTGGCAATATGCAACCTGCTTACCTGGAGGCTTTTGATTTTGATTCTCACCTTCCTGAACAAAACTGAGCTCAAAGAAGTGAACAGATCCCATCAGCTTTTGAAGAAAGACCTTGAGAGCTTGTGAGGAGGATTAGGAGAAGATGAAAGAGGCAGCATGGGGGGTGTTGAGATGGATATGAACTGCAGGGCACTTCTCTAATTAGTTTAAGGATTTAATATTATTTTTTCTATTTATGAACTTTTAATATAAATCTGTGACAACATCTGAGGGTCTAGAGGGCTTTATGGAATTTTTAGCTTTTCCTCTACCCTCTTTATATTTTTT
This sequence comes from Regulus satrapa, assembly GCA_013396955.1. NCBI lineage: Eukaryota > Metazoa > Chordata > Aves > Passeriformes > Regulidae > Regulus > Regulus satrapa. The sequence goes on from VWZN01001869.1 coordinate 167,311, forward strand.
AATATAAGGTCAAAAGGGCCTTTTAAATATAAGGTCAAAACTTTTACTCTGTTTGGGACAAGGGCTTGGTGTTAGAATAAAAGGAA
>VWZN01001869.1:167422-180510 GCA_013396955.1 Regulus satrapa
AATAATAATAATAATAATAATAATAATAATAATAATAATAATAATATATACCTTGCTTAAAACTTTCTCAAAGAGATCCTTCCCAGCATTTTCTCATGACCTTAGAGCTTGAATTGTCAACTCTCCTCTGGAATATTGTTCAATGGTCAAACGTACCCTGAAGGACAATGAATTTTTCATTAGGTTTTAAATGTTGGTTTTTTTCTCTAGTTTAAAACCATGCCTGATCACGAAGCCATGCATCCGGTCGGACTGATTCATGCATAAAAATGCATTTTTAGCTGCATTTGCTTCACTAAATGCATTTCTGTCCTCTGCTTGCCAAAAGCTGATGCAGACCTGTGCTAAATGTTTTTCCAGGCAATAGAAACTCTGTGATTATGCATAATTATGATTAAAACCCATTATGTTAATATAATGGGTGTAAAGCCACTGGTTTGATTTGAGGAACCTGAGGGGGAAAAATCCATTTCAAAGAATTGTGGCAGTGCTTGTTTGTGGGCAAGAACCTCATCAAAAATATTGCAGCTAATTACACCCTGTTTTGTGAGATTTGCACACTGGTATTGTTAAACTGTACCCTGGGCTGCACTGAGGGGTGGTTGTTTTGTTGTGCATTAGCCACATTCATGGAAAAATTGTGCATTTTAGTTTTTAAAAATGAATCAGATTGTCCCTGCTAAGATAATGCCCATGGAATGGGGCCTTGTCATGGAATAATGGCTCTGCTCTTGATGCTGTGGAGGGAAAGCTGGGACATCTATCAGAAGTAAGCACCAAGGTGAAGTAAAGACATTTATTTCCAAAGCCAAGAAGCTTTTATCATGTCCAAACTCTCTATAGGATGCTTTTTCCATATTTTTCCCCCTTTACCTGCATCTACACCAAGTGAGTGATGGGCAGGATTTTGCCATTTTGCTTTAACATATTGCAGGTTTTTGTGTTGCTGAAAAGCTGTGCCTTGGTTCGATCCAAGAATAGACTCACATTATAGGAATGGAAGATGAAACCTTTCCATGTTTCTTGAGAAATCCTGGAATCACAGCATGCTTGTGTGCAAGGGGTACTCAGTTTTCCATGCAGGGGAAATGGGTTCCCACAGAGAGAGGGCAGGCTTGGGTGGGATTTTGGGAAGGAATTCCTCCCTGTGAGGGTGAGGGAGGGCTGGGATGGATTCCCAGAGAAGCTGTGGCTGCCCCTGGATCCCTGGAACTGTCCAGGGCCAGGGTGGATGGAGCTTGGAGCAACCTGGGATGGTGGAAATTGTCCCTGCCCATGGCAAATCTTCTGAGTTTTATTCCACTTGCAATGGAAAAGAGCAACCCTGAGAGTGGACTCAAAAAAAACCCAAAAAAAACAAAAAAAAAAAACCCAAAAAAACCCCCCAAAAAAACAAACAAACAAAAAAAAAACCCAGCAATGAGAGAGATTTAAACATTAAATCTGAGCAAGGTGAGTTCCACCAGAGCTTTTGGTGTTCTGGGGTGCCAGCAGCCCTGGGTGGAGGGGGCGTCTCAAGGCCTGGCCCTGCTCCTTGCCAAGTGATTCCCATGGAGCTGCTGAGGGGTGTAATTGATGCTGGGATGCCCAACAGGAACTTGTTGGAGTCAGCTCAAGGGTCTCAGCTTGTTCCAGAGGGGGCTGGATCAGACCCCTGCAGCTGAGAGGTTTTTATTCTCTCTGTTTGATATGCATCTCCTGGAGTAATGGGAAGAGGCTCCTTGACCCCAAACTCTGCTGCTGGCAACATCCTTTGGAGGAGAGGGGTGGAAAATTTGCATTTACATGAGGTTTCCTATTCGTGAACGCATTATGGAGGAATTCTGGGTAGATAAGTGTTGGTGAGTGTTTATCTGGTCAGGGTACATCGCGTGAAGTTACAGATACTGCTGCTGGAAGGTAAAATAAGTGCAGGAAAAATGTAGTAATTTGGGACGTGTGAACAGTGCTGCCTTTGGGAATAACTTTCAGCTCATCTGCCCAGTTTGAAATACTGCCTGATGAGTGATGAACACGGCAGCTCAGACCTCATCCCCAAACCCACGCACATTTCTCCATGCGGAAAAAAATGAATCCAAGGCTTAATCTGGAGGAGAGCTGTGGATAGGGTGGCATTGGGATGACCTCACCTGGAATTCTGTGAGCAGTTTTGGGCACTGCAGTAGAAAAAAAAGATTAAACTATTAGAGAGTATCCAGAGGAGGTCAGTGAAGATGATGAAGGGTCTGGAGGGGAAGCAGGATGAGGAGCAGCTCAGGGCACTTGGAATGTTCGGCTGAAGAAGAGGAGACTGAGGGGTGACTCGTTGGGATCTGCAGCTTCCTCATGAGGGGAAGAACAGGGACAGACACTGATTCCTCCTCTGGAATGACTGGAGCTGTGCCAGGGTTGGATATCAGGGAGAGATTCTTCCCCCAGAGGGTGTTCAGGCACTGGAACAGGGAAGGAAAAAGATAATTTTAATAAATGATTATCAACTGTTCGCCCCTCACAGCAATGTGGGTGCAGCATCACAGCACACAAAACGTGCTTTGTCCTCTTCCAAGCTTGCACAAGCTAGAGAAATATATTTTGTTTTCTCATTAATGAAATATTAATTGCGTGTTTATATTTTGGTGTGGCCTAAAGTGAATATTAAAGTGCCCATAAATAAAACATTGCCAACTTTAATACAGGATGGGGTTTTCTCACATTTGTCTTAAATGAGCTCATTACAGTGGAGAAGGTAATAAATATTTGATTTCAGGGCATGTTAATGAGGTGCTTGCTCGTGAATTCAAAGTGTTTAGCAGACTTTTCTCTCCCCTTCAAACATGTTATATAGTGCAAACATTCTGAATTATTTAATCAGGAGGATCTTTAAGCACTCTGGTGCTGTGTTTAAAAACCTAAACCCACAAAGCCACAGAAGCAATTAATGGCTGCAGCTTCCCAAGCAGACGATAATTTGGTGAATAATATTGTTTGTTTTCAATTCAGGGTTTCCATTGCGGGCTTCCCTGCCCTTGGAGCTTGCCCTGTACACTGTGTGGCACAGCAGTGGCACTCAACCCCTGTGGGAACACTTTTCACGGGTTTTATTGGCATTTAAACCCATTGGGTTGTGGCATCCAGACTGTTTTAACACAGATGAAAACTGTGGGATTTAAGTTTTGCAGTTAAATCCATATTTCTCACCAGTCAGCTCCACATTCTCATGGAAAGGCTGCAGGTGTTGGAGAGAAGGAGTGGAGATGGGAGAGTCCAGTCTGGTGTGATTTGGTTTCTCTCCCTTGCAGTTCTTCTCTCTGCCTGGCCTGGTATAAAATTTATGTATTGTTACACTCTGTGGTGTGGTGTCTAGGTTGTTGTAATTACACATATAATTATGATTATACCTGTACTATGGAGGGAATCCCTGCCTGGGAGGGTGGGGAGGAGCTGGAGTGGAATTCCTGGAGCAGCTGTGGCTGCCCCTGGATCCCTGGAAATGCCCAAGGCCAGGCTAGATGGGTTTGGAACACCCTGGGATAGTGTGAGGTGTCCCTGCCCATGGCAGGGATGGGATTTAAAGTCCCTTCCCACCCAAACCACTCCATGATTCTATAAAGATGTAACACCCCACTAAAAGTGCGGATCCCAAATATTTCTTCTCATGTGAGCCTGTTTTATTTAGCCACTACATTAACGACACACTTTTTTTCCTCATTTCTTTTTTCTGCTTTGCATCTCTGACAGTGAACTTTGAAGCGCCTCAGGCTTTTGCACTTCCATCAAAGCTTCTACAGTCAATCCAGAGGTGAGAGCAGCTCTGGAAGGTGTTGATGGTGATACCACACTTGGTGGGCAAGTCAAGGGCTCAGCAGGAAGCAGCTTCTTTTGGGAGAGGTTTGTGGTTTCTTGTTAGGTATTAAGAGGGGAAGAAGGACTGCAGGAACTTCAGCAAATAATTGAAAGCTAAAGCTGTGATTTTCTTCTCTGCATGTATAAATAAAAACAGTCTCTTCAGAAAAGATGCGGTCACAAACTCTGCAGACTTGACAAAACAGACCTGGAGTAAATTCCTGGTTTTGTTTGCCTTTAGGAGGAGTCAAAAAGACACAAGTCTCAGGCTGCCATAAAATCCCAATATTTGGAGTTCTTAGGCTGAGCAGAGCTTTGGGATCAGGAGATGAGATCCATTTTCACATTCAGATAGGGATGGAGACCCTCCAGGCAGAGGAGATTTCTTGGAGGTGGCTCCTCAGTGGTGAGTGACATTTGTTGGGAATGTGCTGCCTGTGGGCTCATCTCTGCCCCTGGAATTGCCAGCAGGGAGCAGGGAGGGTCCTTGCTCAGGTACCATGCTCACATCTCCACTGCCCCATCTCTGAGCTTCCATCTCTGAGCTTCCTTTGGATTTTTTTCAGTGCTATTTCACCAGGTTTAATCTCAGTTTTAANGATATTATGGAACAGCATTTGAGGAAAAGGAAAGGAAAGGAGATTTAGGAAAGGAGATGAACCTTGATGTGGTTTTTGCCACTTTTTATAAGAAATTCAATTTCTGCCCATTGAGCTCAGCTGGCAATTCCCTTGTTGGAAGGAAGAGTGGGAATGTTTGAAAACACCTGGAATCACCCCTCAAAGATGTTCCCATCAGCACCAACCTGTCCTAAAAGGCTCTTTCCAGCTAAAACCATGGAACCCACTGCCTCCAAAACACCCTGTTTCTTGCTCATGACCAAGTTGGGAAAAAGGAATTGAAAAGCAGGAATGTAAAAAAAAAGGGAGATTGCTAAAATCCTGAGGAGATTTCATCTCCCTCAAAGCCAGGAGAAGCACTAATTTTTGATGAAGGGATAGAAGGGATAACTGGCAAAGCTGGGAGAGGTGAGAAATGTTTCCACTCTCACTTTTCTAGCATGTAATTATCTGTTTTGGTTTGGGATGGGGGGGTTTGTTTGTTTGTTGTTTTGTTTTTTAATCAAACTGCCCACTTTTCTTCCAAGGAATTAATTCCCCAGGGAACAGATAATGGAGAGCGGTCTGTCTGGGTATTCCAGTGCTATTTCACCAGGTTTAATCTCAGTTTTAAACCTCCTTTTCCCTCAGGAAATGGCTGCTGAAGCATTTGGTGTAACACAGACTCAGCTTTTAAACGGCATGAAAGTTAAANCCCAAAAGATATTGCAGTGATGAATAGTTTTAATTAGAAGTAGGTAAAAACCACTTTAAAAAAGATATAATTTCAAGCAGTTTCTGTACTTTAGTGCTCCTGGAAGGCAAAGAGTATTAATTCCTGAAGCAAGAATTGGAGAAGTAATTTGGCTTGGCTTTAATTTAGTAATGATGCAATCTAGGTATAATTAAATAGGAGCAAAAAAATCCGGGGAACAAAATCTAGTTAACTTAGGTCCAACTTGGTTTGTTCCTATGTAGTTAATTTTCTCTTTAAATTGGGAAGCACTACGATCCTCAGGTAAATAGAAGTGCAATCAACAGCCCATAAATTCCACAGTATTATTTAAATAGTTTGTGAGGGAAACAGTAGTAGGAAAATCCTAAATTAAAATTGTCCTGGATCATAAACTTCTATCTAGTTGAGAGGCCTCATTGTGACAAAAATGGAACCATTGTGATTGATGTTTTTGACTTAGAAATTTGAATCTGTTGTTTTTTTAGTTGGTGTTGCTAGATTTTCATAAATTTGACATGTTTGATTTCCCAGTCCATGATGATTGTTTATACATTCTGAAACACAAAATCAAATTTCAAAATAGTTTGCTAAATCTTCCATGATATCCTTGAAAAGAAAAATTTAAAGCTTGGAGAAACTGCATTCAAATCCCTTTCTTTATGAAGTTAGAAAGATGCCCATCCACAGCAGACATTTGGTAATAAGGAATTATATTTATTGAGTTCTATCTCCAGGAGCAGCAAATGAGTCTCTGCATTCATCTGGATAATTTGACTCTCAGTAGTGATCCTTGCTTTCTGCAGTTGTTAATTCCTCTGGGAAACGGATTGTCTCCATAATATTCCCTGAGCAGATGTTGGTTGTTGATTCTGCAGTTTTATTCCTGCTACTTTAATTTTCCTGAGGAGAAGAGGAAACTTCCTTAATACCAGGCAGAGGTAGAAATATAAGGGACAGCTAAAAATAAATAAATAAAAAAAAAGGAATTTCCTGCCCTTCTCCTTGGAATACTCCTGGTGTTGAGGAGGGAGGATAAGCACAACTGCCTGTGTCTCTTTGAAGTGCTTTATCAGTGCTCTTCAAAAATATCAAAGGCAAAACTTATTCCATATAAAAATAATTCTGATTGCCCCTCTTGGCTGGGTCTGATACAGCTCCCGTGCATCCATCAGATGACTTCCTGAATATTCAGTGGAAAAAATGACATTTTCAGGAATGAAAGTTTTTTTCTGAGGCCATTTTTAACTTCTGTGGCCATTCTTCAGTTTTGTTTTAATTTTGTTCAGAGGGCCATGGACTCCTCCTTAGCTCCTAGACTGCATCACAATGTTAAACCCCAGTTTTAGTCAATAAAATTCTACAATTTTTCATTGAACAAAGCTTCATTTTGCAGTGGTTTTAAGTGCCTGGAGTTCAGAGTTTTGAGGCCATACTTCACAAATTGGCAGCTTTTTGTTTGATGAAATATTCAGCCCTGCTCATCCTCCTCTGACTTACTGTTACCTCCCTGGGTGAATTTGCTTCTTCTGGATGTCTTTCAGCATTATTTATTTTTGAAAGGAGGGAAGAACAGGATCCTATTTCACCTGAACAGGTTTCTTAATTATTGAGAAAAAGGAATTTAGGCAATTGTATTTTCAGATCCCTCCTCCTGGTCAATTTTAAATGACTTCATGGTGTAGAAATACATTTTCAACAACTTCTCTAAATAAATCCTCCTTTGTGTCTGTCTTAATTACTGTCTTATCTCTTATTGTTATTTCACTACTCTTTCTATTTCACTCCCAATCCTCCATTCATCAAAAATCTTTCTAAATAGCTAAATAAAAAGTGCATTTTTTTTTCCTGTTTAATGCAAGCCAGGCTGTGACTGCTGTGACATTTCTTACTAAGAACAAAGAACCCACTCAACTCCAAATAATCCAAGTCTGGCTTGTCAGAGTTGGGGTATGGGGCCTATTAAAGCTTTATTGCAAAAGCAGTGGTGCTTAAACAAACTCACAGACCTTTATGAGCCTGGTTCTTCATTGGCAAAAATAAAAATAATTTTAAAATCTTATATAAAAGTCTTGATACTTTATGAAATGTTTCAGTGCAGCCTCTGAGCTACTCTGGAATAATCCTGCAGCAGTTACCTGTAATCATTTGCTGCTGCAGGAACCTGAGCAGGTCTGAGAGAGGCTGGACTGGAAAATTTTGACAGCTCATGGCAAAGGCTTTTCCTTCCCTTTGACAGATGCTCAGGGAAGTGATCCCAAGAGCTCTTGACTGGTTTTTTTTTGGGATCCTGAGCCAACAGGACCAGATCCTGCACAACAACACCATATTAACATCTTAGGCTGCACTCAAAGTGCCAGGGAAGGACCCAAAGAGATTTGCAGAAACGTGTTTTATTTTGCGTATCCAAACGGGAATTTGGGAATGGGAATACGGATGTTGGCACTTCAGCCTGAAAGGACGGACCATTAATGGTCAGGCTTGCACTGAGGTTTTATTCCTGACATTTTAGTGCAGATCTGATTTATGGGGTTTATTATTCTTCTTTAAGGGATGATGTGTCTGCATCCAAACCCAGGAGGTGCTGTGGGAGCTTAAAAGGAGGAAAGGGAAAATGCTTCCTTTTGGGAAGCCCAATTAGGGGGATAAATGGCACAGATGACTTCACTAATTTATGTTCCCTGTGATTTGTGGGATGAAACACAACCCACAGGCTGTTCCTCTGCTCCTTGGGGCTTTGGGTAGTTTACTGTTTGTGGCTGTAAAAATGCAGCAGGGAATACCTGAACATATGCTGAAGCTAAATGGGAGCTGGGAAACATCAAATGTCTCTTCCTAAGTGTTTGTGTGCAGAAAAAGGAGCTCTGACTCTGTGATTTCCAAGCCCTGTTGGAGCACACTTTTGGAAAACACTTCACCAGAGGTGCTGCCTCTTAAATACCTAAATTATCCTAAAAATTATCCTGAAAATATCCTCTTGTTCATTAAAACAACTTCCCCCTTGATGGGTTCATCTGTCAGGGCAGGGCTGGCGAGCAGCTGGGCTGCTACTCCACTGCCCACAGGGTTTCTTAGTTATTTCACATTTCTCTCAATATACAAGAAGGTAAATTAAAAAAAAAAAACCAAAAAACAAAAACAAAAACAAAAAACCCAAACAAAACAAACAAACAAACAAAAAACAAACATGAAGGGAAGTGATTCCACATCTCTTGTAACTCTCATCTAATAAAATGTTATCCTGTAAAATATTGAAGTGTCAGCACTCAGGGAGCAGTGGATAAGGATGGGCTGAGCACCTGAAGTGGTTCCTGCAGGGATGAGCTGATCCAGCCCAAATCCAACGTCCCTGGGATCTGTGGATGTGCTCCTGAGGAATAGTCTGAATCCCTCTGAACAAAATACTATTTAAAATATGATCCTAACAATCCACACATTGATGTCTCCTGTGCTGAGCTGTAGCCAAATCCTCAAATATTTTGGTTAAAAGGAGGCAGGTTCTGAAAGCTGTGGGAAATATCAGGTTCCTTTGGGATCTTGGTCAGGTGAGATAGGAAGCTTACCTGAAATGACTGAAATTCTTTTTCCTTATACTAAAAGGTGGAAATCTCCAAATTAATCTGAGTCACAGAGAATTTCCAGAGTGAATTTTTGGTTTACTTGTTCAAGATATTTGGGGTAAGTTTAAGATTAATTTTGAAATTATATCTGGATTAAATATTTTGAAGTTTATCTATTTTCATGGCTTTGCTGTTTTATTTCCATTTAAGTGGATTTAACAATAAGAAATCTTTAAAAAATTGTCTCAAGGTGTCTTTTAAGGACTCATAAATAATTTCTTGGGCTTTTGAGCTATGACAGCCTTATTTTTGTGTTTTCTTTCCTGCTATGATATTCTAGGAATGCTAAAACTAAATTACATCTCACTTAGCCTGGTTGACATTGGCTCAATTGCTTTTATCAGACAGCAGATGACACTTACAAGTCATTTGTCCTCATTGGGATTCTGAAGTGGCTGAGTCATTTTTTATTCATTTTGCAAGTATTTATTTTAATGATATTTTTGCCTGTTTTACTGTGGTTTTCAGTAGAGGGCCAGGTAGGTACGAACGAACAGGCTGTTCCTAGCTAGTGACCAGGGTAATATTTAGGAACCATCTGTGCCACTGAAGTTTCTCATTTAGTGGATGCAAAATTTCTTCCTTCAGTAGAACCCATCAAGATTCTGATGGAAAATATCAAGTTTCTAAATAATAAATAAATATAAAGTTTCCTGCAATTTAAGGAATAGTTTTTACCTATTTTGGCAGTTGCAGTGCTCTGAAAAGTTCCCGTTTATTTTATTAATGAGACAGTGAGTTATTATGGAATCCCAGACTTGTTTGGGTGGGAAGGGACCTTAAAGCCCCCTCCAGACTGGCAGCTGATGGATCTGGGAGCAAGGAATGCTGGTTCAATTCAATTCCACCCATGGAACCACAGAAGAGTTTGGAAGGAACCTCTGGAGATTGTCTGCTCCAACCCCTCTGCATCCAGAGCATCTTACACAGGAGCACATCCAGGTGGGATTGGAATAACTCCAGAGAGGGAATTTCCAATAACAAAACCATGGAGACCAAACAGCAAAACCTGGGGAGCACCAAACTGCTCCTGCATGTGATGAAGTTGTTGCTATAACAAAGTTCTGTTGGAGAGGTTGGGCAAAAACTGATTTTTATTTCTATTTTTTTTCTCCAGATATTTACTTTGGAGAAGTTCCCAGCCTTCCCAGTGCAAACAGGAGCACTTTTCAAAGCTCTAGGAATGAGGCAGTCAGTTAAATTTTGCTGGGAGATGAAATGGATGAATTTTGACTTTGAAGCTGTGAGAGGAAAAGCAAAAATACTCTCATCAGGCACCTGTAGTTCAAACCCACTTCACATGCCCTGACTCTGCCTAAATCATCTGCATTTTCAATCCAGCACTTAGGGATAAGGAGTTTCCTTCCATTTAGGCTCCACAGGGGGTTCTCAGGAAAGGCTGAAGTCAACTCAGAGAATCACTTGAGTTAATGCAGAAATGAGGCCAAGGTGTTAATGGAGCTGTAGGACACAGCTTTTGAGATGGAAAGGCAGGAGCCCAAAATCATATGTAAAAGATTTTTATTGGGAGGAATTGGGCCTTTCATTTCCAGATCACAGAGTGATCAGTGCTTTTCAAAGGGGCATTGAAAAATGAAGATTAGAGAGATTCTGGGATTTTTTTTGTGTGAGTTTCTTGTGTGTTAAAAGTATCATGGAATCACAGAACGATTTTGGGCAGGAAGGGACCTTAAAGCTCATCCCATCCCACCTCTGCCTTGGGCAGGGACACCTTCCACTGTCCCAGGCTGCTCCCAGCTCCATCCAGCCTGACCTTGGACACTACCAGGAACCCAGGGGCCACCACAGCTTCTCTGGGAATTCCATCCTAGCCCTCCCCACCCTCACAGGGAGGAATTTCACCCTGATATTCACCACAAACTACTTGAAGTTTAAAGCCCTTCATCTGGCCACAGTGAGGTCTCCTCAGCCACCTGCTCCAGAGGCAGCCTCAGTGCCACAGGTGAAGCTTCCCACTTCACTGGGAATTTCCAGCAGTTTTCTGGATAATGGGGCAGCATGGGAGCAATAACAACAGAAATGTCAGCACAGAATGTCATGGGAAACAATACAAAACCTCACTGCAGAGCGGGCCTCAGAGAAGTTTGGAACCTCAGAGAGCTGAGGAACAGCAAGCATGGAATTGTTAGGGTTAGAAAAGCCCTCTAAGATTGAGCCGGACCATTAACCCAGCCAAGGACAACACTGATCCCACGGGAGCAGGAGAGCACAGGGGGATACCAGGGTTCCCATCCTGCTGCTTCTCCTCCCCATACAGCATGCTCAGCTTGGAGCTTCCCCAGGAAGGACAGGCCCATGTCCCAGTGTTGAGGGTTGCAATGCAGAATGTGGCCAAGGGTGTGTATTCTGTCACCATCTGTGGAACCTAGGTGGGGCAGTATTCTTTATCTTCTTCAAGACCCATCTTTGTCTTCTGTTAATTATGGCTTAGATTGTAATGCAGGATGTGACCAGGAATGTGCATTCTGTCACCATCTGTTGAGCCCAGGAGGGGCAGTGCTCTTTATCTCTTCATCCACCATTTTCCAGGAAGATTTCTTCTGTTAATGGGCCATTGACTGACTGATAAAATTACATCATCCCATTGTTAAAGGCTTCACCCAGGGGGAGGAGCTTTTATTCCAACTGAATAAAAACTGGGATCAGGACACCACTAGTACCTCTCTTTCCACTGGATCCCCAGAGGAAGAGCAGGCCTTTCTACATCACTCGACCTTCGGAGGACAGATCCAGGTTTGTCACTGCAGGAGGGCAGCCACTATTTAATCAGACTTTTGCCAACACCCTGACTGACAGGGTGTCAGGTTGTATCCTGACTCTGTTGGTGTTTTTGTACTACTCTATTTTGTTTTAATATTCCTATTAAGTTTTTTTTTTCCTCTTCCCCTTGCTACTAAAGAACTGTTACTCCTATCCTCATATGTTTGCCTGAGAGCCTCTTAATTTCAAAATTATAATTAGGAGGGAGGGGGTTTCATTTTCCATTTCAAGGGAGACTCCTGCCTTCCTTAACAGACACCTTTGTCTTTTAAAACCAAGACACCCAGTTCTGGAGGGCAGGAATTATGCAGGGATTGTCTTCATCAGTTGCAGCCCCATTTTTGGGCTGAAACCCAAAAAACTTTGCTTAAAGCCCTGCAAATTCTTTGTGTAATAGTTTGGAGCTCTGTGCTAGAGCTTGGCCTCCTGCACTCACGGGAGCCTTTAAGGTACCAGGGCATTAAAAGAGGCTTGAGTTGAAACTTGTCAAGGGGAAATAATAACCTGCAATTGCTCAGCTTTCTGATTAAAAAACCCACAACAATGGCTGAGTGAGAGCAATGTTTTCTCAAGCATTAGTGATACTTTAATTCAACATTGCAACAACAACAAAAAAAGGATTTTATTGCTCTCTATTTTATGGATCATGAATTTAACTGAGCTAAATAGTCAAAGTCCAGGTGAATAATGCTGCTTTAGTGAGCTGCTGACCACATTTCCTCCTGCATTTCACTAACTCTTTTTTGTTCTGCTTACTCAGCTTTTCATGTTTTGAACTCCAAAAACCAGCAAAGAAACCAAGGCTCTGTTTATCTTACAAGGTTTTGTGCAACTTCTCTAGTAGGTTTTTTCTCTTCTGAAGGAATTTCAGTTAAACTTTGAAGAACCTGTTTTTAGGGCCCAGTTTGGTAGCTCTATCATGCAGTGTTTTGTTTCAGCAATTATCAATATTAACTATTTTGAATAATGTCTCTGAAATATTCATTGGGCTGGGTATTGGACAGATGATATTCAGAGATTGTCCATGCTCCAGAAAATTTCTAAGATTGAGAATTGGGAAAAATGAGAGCTGCTTTGTGCACAGAGAGTCCAAGAACTTGTTTGAATTCCACTAATGATTGGGGCAAACCAGGAACAGATTCCTGTGGACAGATAGCCTATGGATCCCTGAAGTGTCTCTGGCCAGGCTGGACACTGGTGCTTGGAGCCAGGGATGGTGGAAGGTATGCCTGCATGTGGAGAGGTAGAATGAGATGATCTTGAAGGTCCTTTCCAACCTAAATCACTATAAGATCCCATGATTCTTTGCAATACAAACTGAAACTGTTTCTCCAGATTCCTTTTAATTCTCCAAACAGTAAATAGTCATCACTCATGAATTTTAAGGGGATTCACTGCTTGTGAATATCCATCAGGTTATTTCAGTATCCATTCTGTTGTAAGTTTGATATACCTGTAATCCTCAGTGCAAATACAGAGCTACAGCTCTGGGTCAAACAGGTACAAATGAATTAATTTGCTTTTTTTTTTTTT
>VWZN01001869.1:180580-204800 GCA_013396955.1 Regulus satrapa
TAGAGTATTTTCTACTCAGGTTTGAATCCAAATCACCACTGTGCAAACTGTTTGCATTTTGCTAAGGTTGAGGGGAAAAATCTGCCTCAGAAATGATAAAAGTGAGCTTTTAAAAACATGACCTGTTATCTGTTGGAATTTTCTTTTGTTTTTCTGCAGTAATATACTTTTCTTGGCCTGTTCCCTCAGCAAAAGGGTTGTATATTCCATCTGGAATAGGACACAAATTCCTCAGGCTTTCCACGGAAAGTAACTAATTCCAAAGCTAATGGTACATGCTGAGATTCTCTAATTCTTTGAGTTAATTTGAACATGAGTAAAAGATACTTTGAGGCTGCACAGACTTTTAAACAGTCTTAAATTCCACAAGGAAATGGTTCCCTTGAAAAAACTTCCTGTCCCTCATTAAGGATTAATTTAACTGATTTAGCAGCAGAGTTCAAAGAGTTAAAGGTGAATTTTAGAATGGATTTTTTTTTTTTAAATAATTTTTTAAGGATCCAAGAGTTTTGCTCCAAGTGTTCATAGAAAAAGAGATTTAACCCAGAAATCATGGTTAGAATCAATAATCTTGAAATTCTTTCCCAACCTAAAGGGTTCCATTATGCTGTAATAATGTTGCAAAAATTCTGTCGGAATGGCACAGGTTTATATCACAAAAATGAGTTCCTCTTGTTTTTCATAACATTTACAGCAATGTTTTATGTGTGTCTTCATACAACAGGGAAATGCTCTTTTAAAAATTAGCAGCCTACAGGGAAATATCTCTTGAACCAGAAAAAAAATCCTTAATTTTGCTACATTTATTGCCTCCACTTTTTGGGTGAGCGAAAGGTGAGCTGTTAACCACGGTGCTAACGAGTTTGGATTTCCCAGGTCTATTTGCCAGCAAATAAAAGATGAAAAACTTTCCTAAGGGAATGAAAAAAAAACCTCTTTTTGCCCTTGAATTGCTGCACAGGAGCAGGGGTACAAAAGGCAGATCACCAAATCCTGTAGCCATGAAAACAACAGCACCGTGAGGAGCTTCCTCTCCCAGTTTAATTTTCCGTAGTTGTGGGAATGAGGCTCCCAGCTGCTGGAATTACAGCAGTGACACAATAATAAGGGAGTTAATCTCTTTAAGGAGCTCTCCTGGTTTTTCACGTTGCCATTTACCAGGAAATCTGCATTTAAATGGGAGCAAGAATGTTCTGGGTGCAGGTGGGGGAGAGCCGAACACCTGCAATGAAGGTGTCCATGCAGGAAATCCAGGTGTGAGCATTTTTGTTTTGGAAAACTTGGAATAAGGACCATAAGAACTGCTGGAAGGGAAGGTGTGAGTGGTGGTTTTGTAGATCCTGGGGATGTTTTTTGGAAAAATGAGGTTTATTATTCTGGAGGAGTGAATGGTCTGAGTTGGGAGATGCACCCTGAAAATCTGGGCTATGGAAAGTGTCCATGCTTAGGGATGGAGCTGGATGAGCTTTAAGCTCCCTTCCAACCCAAACCATTCCATGATTCCATGTTTTTTACTTCCTGACACTTTGTTGTAGGCTGGAGCAGTTTCCTGAACCAGAAGGACATTTTAGGGATATTTGGGAGATTCCTGCCGTTTTTTCACCTGGGTCAGCTCTGGTTGGAGGCTTCTTGAGCTCCATTTTCCATTAATATTTTCTGCAAACGAGCTGGATTCACAAACCTTGAGTTTTGAAGCTTTCTGCTATGGAAATAGGGAAAGGTCCACTGGAAAGATTTTTTTTTTTTNTTTTTTTTTTTTTTTTTTTTTTTTTTTCCCCCGCCTGTAGTGATTTAATAAGGAAAGGACCAGAGCTCCTGGAGGGAAGAAGAGACATAGACATTTCATAGCCATTCCTGAGTGTTTCTAGATGAGAATCCCAGAATTCCAGAATGGTTTGGGTTGGGAGAGACCATGTCATGAGCAAGGACATCTTCTACTACCCCAGGTTGCTCCAAGCCCCTTCCAGCCTGTCCTTGGACACTTCCAGGGATCCAGGGAAGCCACAGCTCTGAGAATTCCCTTTCTTTTCAGTTGTGCCAAATAACTGGGCGCAAATTTTATTTGGCCTTTTAAAAACAAAGCAACTTCCCTGAATTATGATGGCACTCCCTTTCCCTCCCTTTCCCTTCCTTCCCTCCCCACTTTTTGCAGCTGGATCCCAGAATTTTGCCTTTTGGGGACTGCAGTCTAGACAGCAAAAGGTCTTAAAGTGGTTTCTTAGATGAAATGTTACCTCTCTTTCCCACCCTTAAATTTAATAAATAATAAACCATCAAAATTTAATAACTATAAAGCCAGTGCATGATTGGGTTTTTGGAATTCGGCTGCTGCTCCATCCCTGCTATCCCTGCTCTGGAGCTGGGATGTTTTAGTGGGTGATTCATGGCCCCATTACTGCCTTTATTCCTTTAAGAGCACCTGGAGGGACAATGTTTCAACATTATTCTGAGGAGCTGAGCTGCTTTTTTGCATAGCTCCAAATCTTCCATTTAATTCCACTTTAATTTAAATGTTTCACATTAACTTTCTGCATTATTTGTTCCCCCTAAAAGAAGTTACTTTGTTTTTTACCCTCTAAACTTCACCCAGGGAATGTGAAATTGGGTCAAACTTCAGTTTTATTTTGTTTTGCTGCAGCATTTTATTCCTGATATGAAATAATTTCATTTATAGGAGTTGCCAGTGGTAAACTCAACTTGATGTTTCAGCTGGAAAAGGTGGCACGTTCCCAGTGTGCAAAATGTCCTGCTCCCACTTTTCCTGAGCAGACCCCCAAAGGAAGAAATAGCCTGAGGAGGTGCTGAAAATAATAAAGGGAACTTTTGTGTTGCACTAAAGTATTTTAGTTTGGAGGGATCAGCTCCTCTAACAACATTTGGGGTAAATAACCCAGAAGCCCTCAATCTGATATTTTATTTTTCCCCCCAGGAGAACATCAGAGAACATTCCCAGGCTCTGTCCACCCTCTCTGACAGGAGGAACCTGTTTCCAATCCAAGATCTAAACACCTGAGCTCCCTTTTCTCCCCTCCTCTCCATCCTCCCTGCCTTCCACAGGAAGAGAAATCCCTGCTGGTTCTTTCCTCAGTTTTTATCAACAGAGCCATCAATAACACAATTATTGATGATATCATAGGAATTTATTATCTGTGGGAAGGACTCCAGCACCACTTTTAAACTTTATACTTGTGCCTTGAAAAATCTCCATCATTTTCTAACTCACATGCAGGATTTGGAGCAAATTCAATCTCTGAATACTAAAATTTCATGAATGAGCAAGAGAAAACAGTCTCCCACAAAATAGTTAAATTATTTAGATATAAAATTTTTGATTTTGTGTGTTTGAAAACTTGGTGCCCATTGATATGGTGCTCAAACCATTTCTGTAATTCCACCATAAATTTGGGCTGTTCTGGGAGGAGAGGGAGGAGGGGGAAGGGTGAGAGAACCCAGCAGGGAGTAGAGCAAACCAACCCTGTGGATTTTAAATTAAATTATTAAATAAATAAATAAATGCTATATAATTTTTTAAAATTTAATGATTAATTATTTGTGGCTTGTAATGTGGGTTTCTAAATTTGAATATATAATAAATATTGTGAAGAATGCGAAGGAATGTAAGGCTTATGTTTTAAATTTTTAAATTTTGTTTTATATGCATTACTATATTTTATAATTTTAAACTTTTACATTTTCTACTATGTCATATATCACTTCTATTTATACTACACACTTATAATCTTAATTTTGTTACTTAATTTTGAAAGCCTTCCCTATGGCTTCAGGTCAAATGTAGTATTTTCCACAGTGCCAGGACTTTGCTGCTTGCTGGATTGAGACAAAGAGGAACAGCAGCACTGACCAGACAGCCCATGGGACATTTTTTCTTTTTTTTTTTTTTTTTTTCCATTTCTTGAAATCTCTTCACCATCATTACCATTTTTTCTTGATGAAAAAGCATTAAAAATATTTTAAATTAAGAAATCTAAAAATTGTTGAAGGAGGGACAAGAAAAAGGTAGAAAAAAGTAAAATGATTTGATAAAACTTTTTTAAAAGTGACTATTTATGATGATTTATGATTTTGCTGATATTGTTGCATTACTGGATGCACTGACTGGAGTAATTAGTATAAGCTGCAAGTAAATTGGTGTAAAATAATAATGCTAAAAGATGGTTTTAATTGCCTTCATCTTCTATTAAAATGATTTTTCCAGGATATTCTCTGAATTCCCTTTGATAAAAATTGAATCAATTAAAAAAAAATTTTAGATATTAATTTTTAACAAAAAAAAATCACTTTTTTTTTTTTTTTGTAAATCTGAGTTTACAGAAACTGTAATTCACAGAATGCCAGAATGGTTTAGTTTGGGAGGGATTTAAAGATCTTTATTCCCTGAGATAGGATTTTTCCAAGGTTTTCTGCTGGTTAGGAATGTTAAATGGCTGGGAAGGTTCATTGGACAGTGTAACTTTAAAAAAAAAAAAATCCTATTTTGTGGGATGTTCTTTAATGAAATATTAGTTTTAAAAAATTAAATTTGTTTAATGTCCTGCATGTTAATTAGAAAATGATAAAGATATTCCAGGCACAAGCATAAATTTTAAAAGTGGTACTGCAGTCCTACCCACAGATAATAAATCCCAATTATATCACCAATAATTTTGTTATTAAAATTGATACTTTCAATCACTAATAAAGCAATAAATTTGGCACTGGGGCTGAAAGAACAACACTTCTTTTCAGTTTCATAAGAGTTTAATGAATATTTGCATGGTGAGCTTTAGATGGAATAATGCCATAAACCAGGTGAGGTTTAGGAGAAGAGAGGACAGATTTTAAGGCTAAATAGAAATTTATTCCATCCTTGAAAAATGTGATTTGGGATTACCTGAGGTGTTCAGGGGTGTCTGTGCCCTGTTTAGGGTAGGGATGTGCAGGTGCCAACTACACTGTGATTTCCATGAGAAAATGGAACTTTTTTGAGTTTTAAATCAAAATATTTGAAGAACAACTCCAGAGGAGGCACCAGGATGGTCAGAGGGATGGAGCAGCACTGCTGGGAGGAAAGGCTGGAGAGCTGGGATTGCTCACCTGGAGGAGAAGGTTTGGGGTGAGCTCAGTGTGGCCTGGAGGAGCTGCAGGAAAGCTGGAGAGAGATTTTGGAGAAGGGATGGAGGGAAAGGACACAGAGAATTGATTCAAATGGACAGAGAGGAGAGTTAGATGGGATATGGGGAAGGAATTCCTGGCTGTGAGGGTGGGGAGGAGCTGGAATGGAATTCCCAGAGCAGCTGTGGCTGTCCCTGGATCCCTGGCAGTGCCCAAGGCCAGGCTGGACACTGGGGCTGGAGCAGCCTGGGACAGTGGGAGGTGTCCCTGCCATGGCAGGGGTGGCACTGGGTGGGGTGTAATCTCCTTTCCATCCCAAACTATTGCACGATTCTCTGATAAGAACAATTTCCACTTGCCAGGCTCCAGTTTCACCAGTGCCTAAGGATGTTCAATCCTATTTTAGTTTAAGGGTTCTTAAAATGAATAAAACTTGAAAACAACTGAACCAAAGCTGTGAGTTAAATTGGAAGGTTTAAATGCAGCAAACATTCATGGAGCTCCTAAATTCCCCTTTCCTTTGTTTCCTATTCCTTTGTTTTCAGGCTTTTACCAATGGCAATTGTCACATTGGTAATTACAGCACTGCAGATTTTCCAAATGCCCTTTTTATTGTCCTTTGCACTGGAGCACAGCTCTCATTCCTTTTCCTTTGGGATGTTATAACACAAGAAAATTGTCTGAAAGATTGCTGTGTTTTAAGGCACTCTCTGAAGTGCCTTCAGTTTAAAAAAAACATCATTTTGGGCAATGACAGCTTGATGTTCTGTGAATATTCCTGCTCCCATCCCCACCGTGGCAGCCTCCAGCAGTTTATTTACCACATGCTCCCAAGATTTTGGATTTTGTAGCCTGCAAGGTCAGGCATTCTGGTGGAAGCCAAGCTGGGATGCAGCACCCTCCTGGTGCCTTGAACTTTGGGAGAGCAAAGCTGGTTTTTTATCATGAAGTCACAGAATTCTTTAGGTTGGAAAGGATCTCTGGGATCACTGAAGTGCCCCATCCACTTTTAAATCCCTGCAGGGATGGGAACTCCACTACTGCCCTGGGAAGCTCTGCCAGGGTTGGACAAGTCTTTCTGTGGAGAAATTTTCCATAATATATAACCTAGACCTCCCCTGGCACAACTTGAGGTCTTTTCCTCTCTTCTTATTGCTGATTCCTGGGGAAGAACTCACCCCAACCTCCCTTCAGGGGATTGTGGAGAGAAATAAAGTCCCTTCTCCACCTCCTTTTCTCTTGGGATGCAGAGTTTGTGATTCCTTCAGGTTTTTCCAGGTGCTTTCAGATTTTCCAGATTCCTTCAGCCTTTTCCAGGTTGGGATGTAAAGGCAGAAATCTCTGAGAATGAATTATTCAGCCTAAATCATGCTCAAGGTCTATGGCTGCAGAGCTGCTGGCTTGACACAACAGTCTCAGCAATTCTTACAAATTATGTGAAAAATCATATAGAAAATTGTGATAGCTTGGGGTAACTGAGAGGTTGAAATTTCCCTTAAAAATAAATAAGGAAATGGATTCAGAAGAATGGGTTTGGCTGTGTCCATCCCTCAGAGGGAGGTGCCTGATCCTGCCTGATGTGGAATCTGGGAAAAGAAAGGGATCCAATCTGCTGCTTCTGAAAACTAAGCTGTGATTAATTCTAGTAAAGCTACTTAGAAATATTTGACAAAAAACCAGCAACAACAACAACAACAACAAAAAACCCCAATCAAACTTCATTGTTGTACTGGGAAAAATGGCATTGAGAGAGAATTAATGGCTGAGAATTAATAGTCTCATGGATTGATCAATCTTTCCTCCATGAGGGACATTCCTAGGGTGTTTGGCACAGCCCTGAAGATCTCAAATGGCATTTGAAGAATTTAATGTTCTGCAAGATTAATTATTTAATGTTTAAAATATCTTGAAATTGTCTTATTTGTAATTTAAGAGGATGGAACATTATTTTATTTCTCATTTTTTACCCTTTTAGGTTGGGCATTGGGAGATAAACTCTGCTCAGATCTCAGCAGAACAACTCAGAATGGCTGGGTTGGGGTAATTAAAATCTGTGCTAAATGAACCTCATTAGCAGCTCTCTAAGACTCTTCTCATATTTCTCCTTCCTATTAATAAGAGGTTAAATTTACAGCAGATTGCATTTGATTATAATGGATAGAACACTTAAAAAACCTGCTTTGTTCCCTGTAAGTTCTTTTTCTCCACTTTTTTCCTGGGTATTTAACCACCCTAAAAATGAGATTTGAACACAAAAGAAACAAAATTAAGCATGAAGCAAGAGTTTTGTTCATACAGGACTCATATCTTGCTGGATTAATTCCGCCTTTGTTCAAACTGGTGTTTCTAAAACATTGCAGGGTCACAGGTAACTTTTTATATTTGCTTAAAAGAAGGAGGACTTTATGCATTTACATTTTTAAAACAAAATCAGTTCCTAGCATAAGTGAAAAGCAAATTTTCTCCAAAATTTCTTGCACATGCTGCATCTAAAATAGCTGCATGAACATGGAGCAAAGTTGAAATGGTTTTTCTCCCCCCTCTGCATCTTCACAGTTATATTTTTGAGCTCTCTGTTCTCTCTCCCTCTCCTGGAAAATTTCTGGGAAATGGAGGAGGGTAAAAAGTGATGAATTCCAGATCAGGAGGGCACTGAGTTAAATACAGGCAGCAATTTTCTTCCTGAAATATCTTCCTGTTTTCCAAACAGATTGGTTATGGGGTGAGCTCAAGTATTCAGGGGGATTTAGCAAGAAATAGTGATGCTTGAGAATTCCCAGAGACTTCACTCCACCAGGAATAGTGAGTTTTTATTGCATTTCCATGGCTTCCTTCCCCGAAAGGTGTTGACCAAGGAGTTGAATCTGCATTACACAGCCTGCAGGAATTATTTATCCTCTGGGATTTGGTCAGAATTTTTCAGCCATTACTGTGGTTTGCCTTAAAGATTCTATTATTATCCGGAATTAATATCACCCCATTTAGGCACTAATGGCAATAAACAGGAGATGAAGAACAACCATTAATGGTAAACAAGCAAGAGGAGGAAAAAGGGATTTATTCAATGCCTAGCTTCCCAATTCATCTATTCCTGAATAATTCCCTGCTTCCACAGCCAGTAGAAAGGAAGGAATAATTTGACTTATTAATATAATGAAGATCAATGCGATCTGTGAACACAAGGTTGAGGAAACAATATAATTACCCTTCATTTTTTGATGCAAGGAGCAGAGTGGTTTCAATTAGTGCCTTAAATTGGGAAGGAGCTGGAAAGAAATCAGGAGCTTTACTTGGAACTGGAATTTGTTCCGTGGGATTCTTTCATGGGATTCTTTTCCTCCTTTAATGGTCCTTTCATGGGACTCTTTTCCTCCTTTAATGAGTAACAATGATTTGTCAGTGGTTGGATTGAGCTTAATCAGGAAAATAGAGGAAAAATATAGAGTGGGAATATTTTGATCCCCCCAATCACATAAACTTTTTTTTTTTCCTGGATCCCTTCCAGAGACAATTCTGGGCTTTTGAAGGGGGAAAAACCCAACAGTGGCCTGGTCTTGAGCTGAAAGTGCCAAGCAGAAACATCAATAATTTCTTCTTTTCTCTGGCCAAAGTGTTCTGTCCCTGCTGCTGATCCAGGGAATGGCTGAGCCAGGCAGGTGGGACCTGGGTCTGCCACATTCAACCCCCCCCTCACCCCCCNTGTTGTGGAGTGCTCAGCTCCTGAAGGAGAGAACTTGGAGCAGAAAGCCAGGAAAGAAAGTTTCATTATTTCCTCTGATCTTTACTTGCCTTTCAACGATTCTGTTGATAAAAATGTGCTCCCACATCTCTTCCCCAGCAATAACTGATATTTTTTGGATTTTCCATTAAGTTTGACATCCACACTTGCCCAATTCCATGCCCATTTTTGCCAGGATGTTTCCCTAATTGAAAGTACTCTCCAGAGGATGGCAGATCCCTATCTGAGCTCTTTAAGATATCTGAAAAATTCTGAATTTTTGCATTTTGGGCAGGCTGCCTCAGCTTCTGTACTGTTTATCATGGAGGCTGCATGGAGTTGCTTTTCTTTCCTTTCATGTTTTATTTCCTTTCCTTGTTTTCCTTGGAGCAACCAGGAAATTCCAGGTGAAAGCAGATGAAGGGAAAGAGCAGCTCTGACTCATTTGAACTGATCAGGACAGGGTAGGAGACAACATCATCCCAAGTGTGGTTATTTACCAGCTCTCATTCCAGGATTTCGTAAGTAATACGAAGATTTAGCGAGGCCTTGGCAATGAAAATCAGGAGTGAAGCTCATCCAGGCTTTTGTATCCCAATATTCCCCAAACTGTGAGTATTGTTTGGATTTCTAAATATTTCTGTCTCTGATTTTTCTCCCCAGAAGAAGGGAGTGCTCCGGGTTTTTTCAGAACAAGTCTCTGATGTGTTTGCAGCTATTAAAGCTGGATTTTCCTCAGGGGTTTGGCAGGTGTAGGGATGAACATCGAGCACTGACCTCGCTGCTCCCACCCACTGCAAATCTCTACTTTTACCAAGAGCCATGAAATTAATGCTGTTGGTTTTTATAACCCTGTCTTTGTCTAAATGTTGTTAATTACCCTGATTATCTTGTCTTTTGCTGCTTAATTGCAGGTAACTGAAAGGCCATTTTATCCTATCTCAGGCTTTCCTAACTCATCTTCAGTGGCTGCAGAGACGTTTTGAATTATTTTGGAGCAATCTGGGCAACTTTTTGGTCAGTTTCATGTTGGAGTAGTTCAGAATTCCTCAGATCTGAATGAAGATGGAGAGGAACAAGGGGGAAAGGCTTCAGACTGACAGGAAGGAAATTTAGGTTAAATATGGAAGAAATTCTTCCCTGTGNCTTTTAATGTCAGTTCCAACCCAAACAATTCAGTGATTCTGTGATCCTTTTAACATGCAAAAAACCCCCAAACAAACAAACAAACAAACAAACAAAAAAACCCAACCAACCAAAATTTAAAAATACCCCAGAAATCCCAAATCCCTCTAATCCTCATTGTTCAATGCCCATTTAAAAAGCACTGATCACTCTGTGCTCTGGAAGGGAAATGAAGGTCTTTAATAAAGGCCCTAAATCCAAAAATAATTTAAAATAAACTTTCTTCTGGAAAAACATTCCTACAACACACAGAGCAATAATTTCCCTTAATCCCATATTGGAAGTGCTTCCTGCCTTTGGGGTTTCTCCTGTGGGACAACACTCTTGCTCTTGAAAAAGCTGATTTTGTTGAATTTTTTTTCTTGTGGCCTGATCAAAACAAGTTTTCGATGTTTTCTTGCTGCATTAACAGGCTGAAATTGCTACTAAAAGTATCAGCCAATTAGCAACTCTTTAATCTCCTGCATTGTTTGTCACCACGGTGTGACAAAGTGACAGCCTGCCACGCTAATTAGCTGCCTTCTGCGAGGGGAAAATTGCTCTTGTTTGACAAATAATTCAAGTTAAAGAAGGACGAGGAAGTCTGAAAACAAAGTTATTCATGCAAAGACACATCAGAGAGCACCCAGGGGCTCAGGTAATTGGTGAGGGGAGGGAGGACCTCTCACCTTTCTGTAATAAATCAGAAAATTATTGAGTGGAAGGGATGAGGTGATTTTTAACAGCTTGAAATGAGCACAGGGTTCAAAGTGTTATTTCAGGAACTTCATTCAATGCTGGGGAAAGTTTGGTTTCTAGAGGTTGTTGTTGCTTATTCAAGCAACAATTGAGAGGCATCTAACTGCTCCTGACCTCTCCTGTGAGCCTTCTAAAGGTGACTTTTAACCTCAAAATTCAGTGTTCCCATCGAACACTCCAGGCCTGGAAAGAAGAAAGATTCGGGAGTATCAAAAAGACAGAGAGGAGCTCCAGATCTTCCCTCCAAAAATGTTTGTTAAAGCTTCAGATAAGCGTAAATCAGTTTGTGTCCACGAGAAACTGCTTTGGGTCTGGTCACAGCCTGAGTGAGGAGTCCTTGGAGCATTTGTTTTGTTGAAATGAGAAGTACAAGGAGCTGAGCAAAAATATTCAACAGGAATCAGAAAGCAAATAATATTTTTTGTTGTTTGTATGGCAATCAAATTGGTTTTGTCTTTTTTTTTTTTTTTGAGATAAAATGCAGCAAACTCAATGAAGTTTGGTATTTCCAGCTTTTTTCAAACCTGAACTCTCAGAAAAAAAGTATATTTAAAATGAATTGAGAAGAAAATAATCCCTAAACATCTGCAAAGCTGATTTTCAGACTTTAGGTGCTGAAATGTAAACTAAAAATGTGGCAAATAAAAAACAATTCTGATTTTTTGATGCTTGGTAAAAGAGGAGGAGTTTGATTTTCTGGCTTGAGCAGGAGTGGGAGTGCAGGTGAAATGTTGCATTCTCAGTTGAGCACTCCAATCTGGAAAGATTTGGGAAAAGCAGGAAGGCATTCCCAGAAGAACAACAAAAATGATGAAAGGACTAAAGAGACTGATGGCTTGATAGGTGAAGAATTACGAAGGGAGCTAAATCTGAATTGCTTGTCCATGCAAATGATGGATCCTGAACATTCCATAAGCTTTCTTGGATGGATTGGGTCAATGAAGGAAGAGGACCAGAAGAAGGATGATCTGCTGGGGGAGCAGGATCAGGGATTTTGGATGAGATCAGCAGGATGGGAGCATCTCCTCTCTGGCAGCTGATGCTCACAAAAAAAAACCACCCAAAACAAATGAGACAAAGAAATCTCTGTTGGATAATTATGGATTTATCTGTCTGAGGAGAGGAGTTTATAGGCTGAAGTCTGTGGATGGGAATGTGGAAAGTAATTAGGACAAAAGTAACTTTTATAAAAGGTTTGCTAATTTGTATGGCCTCAGAATCCTTGGTTAACTCATCAGATCTAACTGGGAATTTTGAGACTTTAATGTCCAGCTCTGACAGATTTGGGATAACTGGAAATTTGGTGTAAGACAGTCCAACAGACACAGGATTGCCAGTGAAACCACAGCCTGGTTGGGATTTGCACAAGGATGGACTTGTGGGTGCCAAATTTCGAGTTTCTCTGCAGGCAGTCTCTGAATTGTGACTTTTGAATCCTTAGAAGTCAACATCAAAACTCCCAGGGACAATACTGAAGAGTATTCCCAGAAAAACAATGGGAATTTGCCCAAGTGGAGAGTGAGTAGAAACCCAAGGAGCTCCAGGATTTTTCCCTGCCAGCTATGATAATTTGACTGAAGGTGTTTGGCACAAGTGTCCTTGAGTTCAGAAAGAAAAACTCTGATGTATTTATGACTTTTTAATTATTTAATGAGTTCTGCTGCAGTTCTCACCCTCTTTTCTGAAGAGCCCTGTAGGGTCAAGACCTCCCGGTCCTGCTGGAGATGCTGGAATTTCATCCAGTGGCAAACCCAAATCCTGTTAATTGGATTAATTACTGGAAGAATCCACAGCCACCTCCAGTTTAGCTGGAGCCATGCTAAAACAAAATTGTTTTCTTTCCTATTTTCCTTTCCCTGCAGGCAATCTGTGAGTGCATAATGTGAAATATCAGCAGGAACTGCTCCTCAGACTTGTTCAGGATTCTTTTCCAGCTACTGCTCCCAATTTTCAGTCAATCACAGCTCATAATAGGCTATTTGTCACCACGGATATCTGTATCCATAAAAGATAAGTAGGTGCTGAATATCTGCTTTTACCAATGTTCCAAGCACTGCCACTGATATATTATTTTCTTTTATCTCCTCTGTGTATCTCTGTAGCAGGGGAGTGTCACTGGGTGTATCCCAGTGAAACAGGATGGATTTTAATCAACTGCTGGGAAAATGAGATATTACACGAGGATGAGAATGGCTGCTAGATAAAAACACCTTTTTAAAAGTAAAATTCTGCAGCGTTCTGGGGTTTGGCGCCAGTGTCAAGAGCTGAATAAAAATGACATTAAAAAAATCGAGCTTGAGATATTTTTCTTAGGGTAGAAAAAGTAGGATCCATTCCAGCCAAAAAGAGGCTTCTTGGGACATCCAAGGTGAAAATAAGAATGAATTCTCTAAAAGTACTTTAAGTTAAAAAGGTGTAAAATGATTTTGAGAAAAATCTGTGTGCTGATGCTTAAGAAAATGATGTTTTACCAAAAAAAGCTCTTTGTAAAAGCTCAGTTTGAGGGAAGTATTTTTGCTTCCATTCACCTTAAGGAATCTGCTATGGAGCTGGAAGGCTTCCAATACTTTCTAGAAAAAACTACCCACAAATCTAAATAATGATGATTTGTTTATTAGCATTTGGGGTTCAAAAGAAATGGGTGAATTCAGGAATGCAGGAGTTTCAAGGTCTCTTTCCCAAATCCATGAAAAATCTCTTCCTTTAGGCTTTTGGAGAAATCACAGGTGAAACTAGGGTGTTGCTACAAAAGGTAGAAAGCAGATTTTCTTCTGTGTTTTTGAGCATTCAGGAAGAATAATGAGTGTATTCCAAGCATAATCGGTGTTCTGAATTCACCCCAGCACAAAGACAACTTCTCCAGCTCCAGAGAAAACAAGTGTTTATACATTCAGCTGGATCAGAGTTGGATTTTGCTCTTTATTTCCCATTTGTGTGAGGAGAAGAGGTCCCTGTTTGACAAAGGAGCAGAGGAGAGGTTCAGGAAGGGCTCTTCCGGTGGAATTTGGCTCAGGACACTTCTCTGGAATTCTCCAGTAGAGCTGTCAACTCCATTTCCCCCTGGTGCAGTGGGAAGGACAAAAGCTTTGGGCAGAATGTTGGATTTTGTTTACCTTTGTGAGAGGCTCCAGGTGGTTCTGTTTGCTCCTGATAAGTCTGGGGAGTTGGAGCTGGGTGAGCCAAAAATCCTGGCTTTGGATCCAGAAGGACGTGCCGTTCTTCCTAGGAATAATGCACATTTTACACTCAGGGATGCTGAAAATGCCGTTTTGGATCTGGGTATTTCAGCTGTGGAAGAGCCTCTGCAACCCAGGTTAAATTCAAGGAAATGAGTTTCTGGTTTGGGCGTAGTTTAAAAATCAGCATTTGCTCTTCACAACTTGTTAAATTACAGAGATTTTTTTCATACCCAGATGTTTTTAACAATATCCCTGAGCTGTTTTGCTCTTCTTTCCAACTGTCCAATACTTCCAGGTGCCTCCTGGCTGTAGGAGGAAACTTTTCCTTTTTAATTAAATCACTGAGCTCGTAACTGAGGGCTACGAGCTCAGAAAGGATTTGTTTTCCTGGCAGTTGAGATCATGGCAAGTCTGACAAAAACTTAAGCAGGCTTCTAGGGATGTAAGCCTTATTTTTTTCATTCCCAGGAAGCTGAACATGTTATTCTGGGGAGGTGAATGCTTTCAGTGTCATGTTTTTTTGGGTCTTTCCTCCATCCTGTGTTGTGGACACAAGATTGTTACTGCTTAGCTTGGAAAATTTGATGGGCAAACCCACGAGTGGGTTGGGCAGATGTAGTGCTAAACTCAGTTAGTGGGGCCTGAACTACTCAGCTCCAGTAAAACCAATTTATTGATAAAGGGCAGGGAATGAATTCTGAGGGGGACCTGATGCCTGAGAGGCTCCCTGGAACAGAGGCTGGGCAGAGCTAGAGGAATAAAGCAGGGATTTATTAAAAGCCCTTCACAGGATCCACCTTGGGTAGCACAAGAACCCGGCCGGGGCTACACCCAAGATGGGCCCCGAGTCAGGAGTTTTTACACTTTCATAAGTTCTGGTCCATTTCCATCTTGGGTTATTTGTGCAATTCCAGCTCCAGCTGATGCAGTCCCACCCTCCCAGGTTGCTCTCCTCACTTCGCTGCTGTTTGCACTTTTTGGGCCCGGAGCTGCAGCGGTGTCCTTGGTTCTGGGGCTGGGAAAGGATTGCTGTGTGTGACTGACTGTGAGGAGAACTTGCTGGCACTTTCAATGAAGTTCAGAGTCACTCACCAGAGTGATTGGAAAATATGAAACCTAAAATTGAAGGCATCAAAGCAATGTGCTCAACCCTGGCTTGGAGGCTTCACCCCCAGCAGCTCCTTGCCCTGGGCCCCCCAGCCAGGTGACACCAGAAAACATCACTTTGAACAAAACTTGAGCACAGGCTGTGACTGCAGTCAGGAGAGTCCTGCCAGGTCCATGGGAGCCCAAACTCTTCAGCACTGAAGATATAAAACAGCAGCAACCCTCATTTCACCCTTGACAGAGTTCATCATTCCAGTGTAGCATTCCCTCAGCAGGACACAGCAGCAGCCAAAAGGAAAAGAATTGTTTCTTCTTGTACAGGAATGCTCTGAGAAAAGGCCCCTGGGACTACTCCGAGCAAGTCCAATTTTTCCAACCATATCTGGGAAGAGTTTTACCATCTGCTTTTAGCACATAATTTATCTAGCGCTTAGGCAGAGACAGGAATAAAAACCTGCTGCCCCCTCCTGGGGAAAGGTGCCTCTTAAAGAGGATTGGTGACCCCACTGGTCCAATTTGGTCTGGAATTATTGCTTGGATATTGGAAATTCTCTGTGCAGGAAGTGAACTAGAATGGCAACAGGACCAGAAGTTGTTTTTCCTTCAGTTCTTGCTTTTCCCCCCTTTATTGAAAAGATTTGTTATTTAATAGAGAGTATAAATGACATATTAAGTAAATTAAATTAAAGCTAGGGATAGCTAGCTTTAGGGATGGAATCGTTTATGACTTGAGATAGCAATATAATATTTTTTATTGTATTTTACACATTTAAGGGTAATTTTGAAATAATAACTGATTTTATTTTGATATGTACAAACCCTTTAACAGACAGAAAAATCCAGTCTGCTGGGCAAGAGACAGAAATGTCACATTTAAATTGATTTGCTACGAAGATGAAGAGAAAAAATGGTCAGGAAAGTGAGAGAAGGCAGAGAAGGGATTTAGGCAGCACATGATGGGTGGAAAGTGTTTTGTCAGGGCTCAGCTCTTAAACATTCCCACATCCCATCCATGTTTTAGGAATGCACAGGGAGATTTGCCCACAGAGGTGCAGCTGCAGCTCCGCATTTCTGTGATAAAGGGTTTGTGTGCCAGGAACTGGCACTCAGGTATTTTCATGGGCTTTTGTGGCTCAGGATGAGAAAAGTGAGGCCTGGAGGACAGCAGCAAAGTTGCGGCTGCTGCTGAAGCTGGGTGGGAATTCAGGCCAAGGGGAAGGTTGGGATTTTGGCAGTGGCAGCCACAAAGTTACAGCAGCCCTGAAAAACCTGGTGTGAAAACAGTGTCAGGAACTGGGGATCTGTGTCAGGAATTAGTGGATGTGCTGGCACTGCTGAGGCTCCTCCAGTCCTGGGGCAGCATTGGGTTCCTCACAAGGACATTTTGCGGCTGGAGGGTGTCCAGGGAAGGGATGGGGATTGGGAAAGGGGATAGAGCAGCTAAGGGAGCTGGGAAAGGAGCTCAGCCTGGAGAAAAGGGGGATCAGGGGTGCCCTGGTGGCTCTGCACAACTCCCTGACAGCCGGGGGCATTGGGCTCTGGGGACAGGGACAGGCCTCAGGCTGGGCCAGGAGAGGCTCAGGGTGGAAAATAAGAAAAAAAATTCTTTGTGGAAGGGATTGTCCAGCTCTGGCAGGGGTGGACATCTCTGGAAGGATTTTAAAGCCCTGTGGATGTAGCACTTGGGGACATGGATCAAAGGTTGCCTTGGCAGTGCTGGTTAATGGTTGGATTTGATGATCTTAGAGGGCTTTTCTAACCTAAATAATTCCATAATTCCATGATTTTGTGATGCTGAGAGTTTGTGAGAACTCTACTAAACACTCCTCAATCCTCACTGGCTCATCCTGAAATAATTCTCTATTCCAGCTGTCAACTTCCAATCAACCTTTCCCATTTTTTTTAATGGCAAAGTTGGACAGAGAAGGAATCCTTTCCAAGAAATATAATATTTAGAATAAAATCTAAATTTTATTTTAACAGCTTTGTCATTCCTTTGTTGAGCTTTTCCTTAGAAAAACTCATTCTAGGTGGAGGAAAGAAAGAACCAGAGCAGTGAAATTCCAGCACATTTTGATTCTTGAATTAGGGAGACTTTTTCCCACACCTCTGTCATTCAAGGGGAAGGGGATATAGGGAAGAAGAATGTTGTGGTCATGAGAGGTAAGATGAAATATCCAGTCCAAATAATCCTCGATGATAAGGTTGGCATTTCCAGAATTTCCTTGCCTCTTTCCTCCCCTTCCCATAAGCAACATGAGCCTGAGTTCAGCAGATTAAAAAATGTCCACTCAGATAATTACCCTTAATAATTAATTCTTTCCCATGATCAGCTTGGGTGGCAATGGTGCAGAAAATGCCAAGCTTTGGGTATTTGCAATCTGCTGCAGTTTGGCACCTTCTGTGTTTACCCAAGACTGAAAAAAATGACAAAACAGCTGTTTTTAAAAATTTGTTTATTTTCTTCCAACTTTCCCAGTCACTTCTTTTAATGCACACTCAGGCTTGAGATGCCCTGGAGTTGCCAGGCTCTCAACAGCCCATATGGGCTGATGCAGCTGAATTTTATTGAATTTTTATTTTTACTTGAAGATTTACCAGTCCAACAACTTAGGAACTTTCTGGAAGTCTTCGAAAGAACTGCAGATTAGTTTTAAACAAATGAGTCTTTGCTGCCTGGTGGAGAAGAGCTCAGCAGCAATGAATTTGCATTGAGATTATCATTAAGGAAATGGAAGTGTTTGGGAGCAGATCTTTTCCTCATATAGGGGACTTGGTGCCTTCTCTTTGCCAAAGGTCTGATTTTTTATCCTTCTGAGATTTTCATCTCTGGAGCTGCTGCTTGCTTGGCTTTGACACCAGAATAAGCTCAGGGTTGGCTGTTGGGGGGTTTTATTCCTTGCAAATCCCTGCAGGACCTGCAATATGCTGTGGGAATTGTTGCTCTTAGGTGGAATAGGAATTTAAGTAAAGGTTTAGGAGGCTCAAGGCTCGGGGAGGAATAAAATATGAACTAGAAAGAGCTGAGAATTTTCTCTGCATGGCTGCAAATTTGAGCCTGTCAGTGCTGAGCAGCCTTGTAATTTTTGTGTGTTATCAAAGATGCTCATCCCAGCTTTTTGAAGTCACTTAAACTGATAAAGTCTGCTTCTTACTCAGAGCACAAAACTGCCAACATCAATTTTGGACACCAGGGGAAGGAGGGAGTTGGAGTTTCGCTGGGGAAAAAATATTCTCTGCTGACGATATCTCACATGCCAAGTTCTGGCTTAAAGCAAAGGCTCAGGCCACTTGTGACCCTGTGGAAAATGTCCCTTAAAGTGCTCTTTAAAGCACCAGTGTTTACAAGTGACTTTGAGAAGGGCCCAGGAGAAGCCCTGGGAGTTTGACCACTGAAGGATTTAGGTCAGAGCCCATCTGGAGCACAGTGGTTCCTGCATGAATTGAAAAAGTGGCTGCAGTGGGCTGTTTTTATAAGATCTTTAAACATATTGAAACTATTTCACATAAAACAAGCTCTAACTGAGAGAGCTTTAAAAAGACATAGTGTTGTAGTTATTAAACGATTACCAGAAAAATCAAGAGGTTTAAAATTATTCAAAGCAATTTTGTTTGCGAGAGATTTCCATGTGAATTGATGTTATAAAATAAATTTTATTAAATCTGTGGCAGATTAAGTGTGCTAATTTAGGGCACAGTCTTTTTTTATTCTTTAAGTACCATAAAAGCATCAGAAGTCTAAATAGGATTGTAGTTTTCCTGGATCATTCTTGATGTTTGGATAATCTAAGTGGCCCCAGCTCTTTCCTGAGGGAATAGCACACCCAAGGAATTTCTGCTTTTCCTGACTTTTTCAGGTTGTTTTGCTGTCTGAATAATTAAATTTGGTGATGTAAACAACAGTCATTACTGTGTTTCCTGGCAGCTGGGTTCTACACTGATCCCAGAGTGTCCCAGTGTGGAACAACAACTTAAATATCCCTGATGGGAAGATGCTCAGGAAAAGAAAACTTCTGTTAACACAATTTTGCACTTTTCTCATGGAGGCGGCAAAATCCTGCACTGAAGAGACCTCCAGATCCATGGCAAAAATAAAGAATTTAAGCTTGGTCTCCACATTTTGGAGGTGTTTATTTTCCCCCAAAGCCATATTAAAAGCAGGAGAATGATAACACAATGTTCCAGGCAGAATTGCCACAGAACATTTGGAATGCTAATTACTGCAAAACTTATTTATATCCAGGTGTAACTTCCAAGTTTTGGTCCTTAACTCTGGAAAAGTAGCTGGGTTTGCTGCTTTGGACAAAGCATCTTTGGTTTGTCTTTGGTTTGGTTTTTTGGCTACCCAAAGTAGCTTTGGGTTTGTTGCTTTTTTGGACACATCTTAGTCCATTAGTTGGAATTTCAGCAGGTTTTTTTCTGGATTTAGTAAATCAGAATTTCTCCAGATGAAATAATTTTGCCTGGGAACTTACAGAACTCAGGCACCCGCAGCTGCTCTTTAATTCTCCATATCCCACCAACTGCAGTGATGCTCAGCTTAATGAAAGGATAATGAGGATCAATCAATCCATATTTTTACTTTATAAAATTTGTCAGTATTAATACTTTCCCCAGTGGTTCTAGAAGAGATTTGGCTCAAACAGAACCTAAAATATTTTATATTTCTAAATGGCACCAGGTGAGTTTGTCAGTGCCCCAAACCCCCGGAGAGGATGGTTTACATCCCATAGATGTGTGGGAAAGTGGGAACCAGGAATATCATTTGGGCCAAAGAAATAAATCAAACTAGAGCTGGAATAGGTCTCCACAGGAGTTGTGAGGGGAGGTGCAATGTCAGGGAAGAGAAGGAAGCAAACACCGCTTTCCAGCTTCAAAGACACTGGAACAAATGTTGCAGGGACATTAATTATACGGAAAAAAATTTAAAAGGCTCAAGATGCACTTGACAGAATCCCTTTAAACTAATATAGAGTCTGCTAATGGCTTCTGGCTCCAAAAAGTTTCCATGATGTTCTCTTTATTTAAGTCTTAAAGTCCCCAAATTACATGCAATTGGAAAATCAGTTATCGTGCTTTGCTTTATGCTCTTGCTACCTCAGCATCGTTCCATGATCTTGTTTTCCAGGCTCCAAGTTTTCCCTCCCTGTTGCTGCCACAAAGTTTTGTTAGGGCAGGGCTGGGAGAATGATTTCTCCATTAAAGTGGGCTTTAATTTCAGAATTATCTCACTTTAAACTGCTGGGGCTGTTTCATCCTCAGCTCTGAATCCATATCAGGATATGAATCCTGAATCAGAGAGATCCTGGTAAGAACTTACAGATATTTGGATAGGCTGGAGAAATTTGTTTCTGCTGCTAGGTGGAATTTCCAGGGCTGGGAGAAGCCCCAGACCACATGGCTTCCCCAAAGAGGAATTTGGGATGGAAATATTTCTTTTCAGTTCTTGTCTTCTCTCTGCAAGTGCCAAAGTTGATTGAGAAGTTTTGCCCACATTTTGGAGTCTGAGAAGTTTTGCTGAGCTCCAGCCAGAAAAGGTTGCACTCAACCTGATCCCTTGAAGAGAAAGCACATTTAATTTGGATTCTCTCCTCCTGGGAACTCCCTCAGCAGTGAAGGGGAGATTTCTCTTCCTTTGCAGATATTTTTGCTGCAGCACCAGGGAAATGCATCTGGAGACTCAGAGCTGGCACCAAACAGGGCAGAGAGCATGGGAGGGCTCAGGGGGAATTCCTGGGAAAGCCCTGCCCGGAGGACAGGTTTGAAGGGTGCTGGCAGGAAGCAGGGACATGCTCTGTGTAATTAAAGCAGTTTTTTCTCTCCAGCTCATGGGATGAGGTACAATATTCCCATAAATGATGTGGGGAAAAGTAGAGCTGCCTTAGAGGTGGTTTTTGAGCTGACCTAAAGCTTTCCAGGTGATTTTGGGGATTCTTTTCCAGAAAAAGTTGTGCAGCTGAGTGCAATGGCCTGGAATTGTCGGGAATTTTATCCAGACGGTTTGCTGGGTCAAGGGCTCTGTGTGCTGATCCTTGGGAATTGTCCTAATTGATGTTCCACATCCTCTCCCACCTCTTGGGGCTGCCCCTGGGTCCCTGGAAGTGTCCAAGGCCAGGTTGGACAGGACTTGGAGCAACCTGGGGTAGTGGAAGGTGTCCTCATAGCTGGGGGTGGCACTGAATGATCCCTAAAGTCCCTCCCAACCCAAATCTGGAATTCTATGATTGTGTTTGTATGGCAAATGAGGCTGTGGGGAGCTGCCACCAGCTGTTCCCAGCACGGAAAAGCCACAGGAACATTAAAATGCTGCTGGTTTTGTGGGCATTTCACCTGGAAGCAGACTGAAGAAGGAAGGAGCAGCTGGAATGAAGTTAAATGTTTGGTTTGGGGTGAGAGTGGTTAAGGAGCAGTTACAGCTGTTCCTAATGAAGTAAAAAGCAATTTCTTAGGCCTGAACTTTGTAATAATGAAATGGGAAACTCTGGGTCAGAATAATTTCTGTAGCCAATGGCCATTTGCTGCTGCTGGATCAGAATGGCCTCAGAAATCTCCAAAGGGATTCACGGGAAGGCTGAGAATGATATTGCACTTCTGGAGGCTGTGGAGCATCTCGGAGTTACTTGGAATGAGCTGCAACATCTTCAGCCATAAACCCATTTTTATTTGTAGGGAAGATAGAAATGCTCTAACTCAGAAAAAGTAGAGGCNCCCCCCCCAAGCTGAAGTTAAATTAAATTTTTTATTTGTGAGAGCAGCATTGTGGAATGTGTAAGCCTGGCTCAGAAAACATCACAGATAGAGCCTGAATCAAGGGCTTTGCAGAACAGCCTCTGGAAAACATAGATTAAAATAAAAGTATCACCATTCCCAAATATTCCTTTTTACATTGGGCTCGAGAGTATTTAAGACTGTTTCTCATGTATTCGCTCTAATGGGGCTGCTAAGGAGGATGTAGCAGAGTAATTAGAGATAAGACACTTTTCAATTAACTGCTACCTGCTGCTACCCAACAGTGGACATCAATTCCTGGCAGATAATTTAATCCTCATGTTCCTTGAGAACCTTTGGACATCGTGTGCTTGACCTAAATTTTTAATGGCATTATGAAGCCCTAGTTAAATATAAAAATAACGTTTTTGGAGTGCAGCTCTTTATTAAAGTTCCTTGGGCTGTGATTTTTTCTGCGTGCATCTCAGCATGGGAATGTTTTTATGTCCTGCTTTGGCTACAGAAATTCACTTTTAAACTCAGGCATGGACTGCCTGATGTAACCCATTGGAAGCTGCTTTGGAGAATGGGATGTAAACCAGTTTTTTTGTAGTTTTGACAAAAAATAACAGGAATAACACAGCCAGAGGGATAAATTCTGGAGGGTGATGGAGGACAGGGCTCCATCACCCTCCAGAATTGACTGGTTTGGAGCAGAATACTTGGGAAATAGCTCCCACGGCCTCTCCAAACCCACATTTGCACCACTGCAAACAAAGCATTCCCACCAGATGGATCAAACAGTAGGGAAAAATTAAAATGATGGAGAACTGGCCCAAACTTTTCAATTTCCCCACCTTTTCTTGAGGTTTCAAGATTCTTTATATGATTTTCTTTTCTTTTTCTGTGCGAGGTAAAGCAGGCCCCAGGCAAGTCTGAGTTGCAGGAGCAGCACTCGCTGACCTTGGCAGGAGCACAAAGGTCGAGTTTAACTTTTCATCCAGGAGAGACTGAAAAGGATTGCAATGCATGAGGAATAACAAGGACTTTCTTTGCCATCTCGGAGGATTTCTTCTTTTCATGTGTTTTTCCCCTCAGAGAATATGCTGATTTCCCAGGAAACATGTTCCCTTTGCAAGGCCACTGATTCCTGGTCACCCCTCAGGGAGAAGGAGTTGATGGCTGGAGTTTAAATGTGAATTTATTGGAAAAAAGACACAAAAAGCAGCTAATAATGGGAAAATGTGCTGTTAAATGCTTGTGCTGTGGTATCCTGAACCTCTGCCTGCATGGCTGAGCTCCAGGCACAGAGATCTCTGGTGGACATTGGCACTTCTGGGCTGTTCCTGCAGTTGACATGGAAGGGCTAGAGCTTCATTAGTCCCAAGAGGATTAGAGCCGTGCAGGAACAATTGTAATTCAGTCTTCTCTTATTTTCAAGTAGGAGATTTTGTTATCTGCTGCTTTCCCCTTTTATTTACAATGCAAACAGCACTGTTTATTGCTTTTGATAATAACTGAGCTGATAAACAGATCTGCTTGGTTCAGTACCCTGGGATAAAGCCCTGCAGGGAGGAAAGCTGGATAATATTCAAGGTTTAGCTCTTCCCAGCTCAGGAGCAGTGAATCCCAATGCAGATTCAGCCAGGGGAGTCCCAACATTGGTGTTTTACAGCTGAGCTGATCTGGAGGGACTTCGGATGAGGGATGGAGTGACAGGACAAGGGGAATGGCTTCAAACTGGCAGAGAACAGGGCTGGAGTAGCAAAAGGAAGGAATTTCTTCCTATGAGGGTGAGGAGGGACTGGAGTGGAATTCCCAGAGAAGCTGTGGCTCTCCCTGGGTCCCAGGCAGTGTCGAAGGCCAGGTTGAATTGGAGTAGCCTGGGACAGTGGAAGGTGTCCCTGCCCCAAGGGGTGACACTGGATGGGATTCAAGATCCTTTCCAACCCAAGCTCATAATGTTTCTCTGAGCTCATGGAAGGAGTTATTATCTTTTAATCAGTATTTTCTGCATGCAAAGAAACCCTTAAATGAAATGCTAGTACATGCTAAGCCACAGCTTTGTGATAAAGTGGCTAAATTATTTTTACCACATTTTAACCTCCAGGAGGTTGTAGGGCTCAGATTGCTCAGCACAATAAACCACAAACTCACAATAATCCACAAACTCACAGTAACCCCAAAATCTCACAATGAACCAGAAACTCACAATAAACCTTAACCTCACATTAACCCCCAAATTTCACATAAACCACAAACAATAAACCTCAAACCTCACAATAAACTCCAAACCTCACAACAAACCCCAAACCTCACAATAACCCTCAAGGTGAAAGTGTGGTAGCACCCACTTCCCAAGCAATGAAAATCTCCAGCTCTGTGTCAGCAAATTAAAAACCACTCTTTAGACAGTTGTAGTAGTTTGAGTCTGTAATCTGGCAGAACTTTTATCTTGTGCAGAGGTTTTTTT
>VWZN01001869.1:214252-229273 GCA_013396955.1 Regulus satrapa
ACAAGACAATTCTTTCTTCCCTTTCCCTTTCCCTTTCCCTTTCCCTTTCCCTTTCTCTCCTTCTCTCTTTCCTATTTAAAAAGAAAAAAAAGTCCAATTTTTAAATGTGCCCTTGAATTGATACCCAAACATTTGGCTTTAATACAAATGGTATTTTGAGTGAGAATGAGTCAAAACGATAAAATGAAGGCTCATAGAGTGACTTTTTTATTGAATATGGAATTTTTAAAGTCTTAGAATGTCTTAAAGAAAAGATAGACAAATCCTGGGGGAATCAGGGAGTTATTCTTAAATGTTTTTTCTTGTTTCTTCCATTCCCAGAGGATAATTGAATCCACTTCTCATCTGCACCCTTACAAGGAAATCCCATCCCAGTTTGGGGAGCAGGAGCAAACACTAAATGCACCTCTGCTTGTGTGACACGTGGATAAGAATGATAAATCACCACTTGATTTTTCCTTGGGAGCACTGGAGTAGCAGGGATGACATGTCCTCCTTTTGGGGCTGATTTCCATAAAGAGAGTGAGCTCTGGCTGCTTGATTAAACACAACATTTGTATGGATTATTCTCAGTTCTGAGATGTTTCCAGATTATGATTGTATTTCTATCAATATACCTTTTTATTTTACTTTTAAATTCCCTTGGGATTTGTACACACTGCAGCTGCTGACCCAGGGAAAGACAAACACAGGAGCTGCCATCATTTTTCTCTCCAGCTTTTTATCCTCTTCTACTCACCAGCTTTACACTTGTTGGAATGTGTCATTATTATATGGAATCATGGAGCAGTTTGGGTTGGAAAGGGCCTTAAAAGATTGCAGTTCCATGGGCAGGACCCTTCAACTATCCCAGGTTGTTCTAAGCCCTTCCAACCTGACCTTGGACATATCTATAATAATAATAATAATAATAATAATAATAATAATAATAATAATAATAATAATAATTAGTACCCCAAATAACCAAATTCCCAAAGTGGGGCCCTAGATCATCTCCTGTGGATGTTTCCATGGAGCTGCAGGTGATGGTGGTTGGGAACCCTGGGATACAGGTGGAATATCAGGAATTCCCAGGAACAGGGCAGGTTGTGCCCCACTGGACTCTGGGAGAAGGCAGTGATGGAGAGCCTGGGGTTGTGCTGGATTATTTCTGTCCCTATTCACAATTCCTTTTGTTGGAGGCATGCAAGGCTCCTGCTGGAGACAATGGGAATTTCTGGCAGCAGGGAATGCTGAGTGGGGCCCTCACTGGGTAAACTGCAGCTCTTTTATTCCAGCCCTGAGCTGGATGCCACTGATATTATCAGGAACCTAAAGGACTGTTCTTTCAATGCCTGGCTCAGTTCAAAACCCCCCAGATTTAGCTGGAATATCAGCACTTTTCCTTCTCCTTGGCCACATGTATCCCTGGCAGATTGGGAGTCCCAGGGGGGCTGAATCCCCATCCTTTCTCCCCAGGCCTGCTGAAGTAATTTCTGAGAGCAGCCTCGTGGAGATTTGCTGCCAAACCTTTCCAGTCTAATCCATGATGATCCAAGCCCGGTCAAGAGCCCTCTTCACATGAAATATTTGCTGCTCCAGATGGCAAAGCCTGAGCCCGAGCCAACAGCAGGGTAAAAATACATTTATTTCCATGCCCAGCCCTCATCCATCCCAGCTCTCTCTGTTTGTCATGGACAAGAGGTTTCCTCCACAATGCTCCAAATTCATGAAGGGAGTACATGGATAAAAATGTCCTGATTTATTCCAGTGTTCCAATCAGGCAGCACAGTCTATGCTGGGGTTCAGGGAATGGGGACCAAGCTGGGGCTGGGCTCTCAATTTGTTTTATCTGCTGCTCTCCCTCCTTAGATGTTGTGGTAACTCAGTATCTTTTATAACTTTCCTTCTCTCCCTGAAAAATTCCACATTTGGATTCATTTATTTCCCTCTTTCAAGTCTGATTTAGAAAATGATCATTCCCTTTGTACTGCTGCTCCTTCCCAGGGAAATGAAGGAGTGGGGGGGTGTGGGGACCAAGGGCAGAGCTCCTTCCCACTGCCACCTTCCCTGACTGTAAAAGAAGCTGGAATTCCCTCTGCAGGCTCTGGGACAGCGGAATCCCAGCTGGAATAGCACAGAGGGAACAGCATCCCAATCTCTGGGGAGCCCAAAGGAGCAATTAGAGCTGGGAACTGACTTTTAACAGAGTGAACACAGTGATGAGGAAGCATTTTTGCATAATTAGAACACCAGCAAATTTTCTTCCTGACATGACGTTTTCCATCACTCCAATTGCTGGGATGAGCAGGAGCTTTTTCTGCTTAGCAAATGCCTTCAGCCTTCTGTGGAATAAACATTTTCTGTGTGAGAGGAGGGAAAATGGATTCTCCTCACAGAGAGAAATTTTGCAGGACTTTTCTTGTGCTTCCTACATTATCCCTTCTGCTGGAATTATGGATGAGTGAGGAGCTCATAGTGCTAAGAGGAAAATGCAGCCCTGAAATCAGTCCAGGTTTCTCTTTCTAACTTTACCATTCTACCCTCAAATCTATAATGTAAAAAAAAGAAGATTCAACTTCACATGTGTGCATTGCAGGGATGTCCCTTAGAAATACCAAATCCAGGTGGGAGAGGGATGCTGTGCCAGGATATCTGATGTTACAATTTAAATGGGATCAGACATGGGAAATTACAAAGATCATGGAATAATGGAATCCATCCCAGAAGGGTTTGGGTTGGGAGGTGTGGGAATGCATAAGATAGAAGCCTCCCTGGGTTCCTCAGGGGAGGAAAAAAAAAAACCAGATTGAATTAATTAATTAATTTAGAGAAATTAAAATATATTAAACCACAAGGACATGAAATAGAATTATAACTTTTAGTTTTAGTTATAGTTTTAAGTAAGTAAGTAAGAAAATAAAAAACCCTAAACCCCCAGTAAAGTCCTAAGGCCTAGGTCTGTAACTCAGCTTCAGACACATCAAAGACACAGTAAGAACATTGTGTGCATTTTTGGATAAAATAAGATAGAGTCACTTACATGAGTAGATAGAATTATTTGCATAAAATATTGTTTGCATTTTTAAGATAGAACAGATAGAAATATATACACGAGCAGATAGAAATATATGCATAAATAGGTGCAATAACTGACACTTCTCTTTGTACTTTAGAATTGAGCTTTGATAGATGCAGAAAGAATGCTTTAGAATCGTGGTTTTAGCTGATTGGTTAATTTATTAATAAAATCCCCTGTATTGGGGTGAGAAAGGATGGATGGAAGAAGAAGAGCAGGCCAGATCTGAGGAGGAGGATGAAGAGGAAGAACATCACAACAGAGGATGAAGAAGCAGGAACAGAGCTGCTGCTGCTTGAGCCCCCTGTCAGGAGCTGCTGTCAGGACCTCTGCTGCACAGGACTCTGTGCCAGGAGGTTTTAGCATGGCTCTCTTGGGTTGCAGTGCAGGATGTGCCAGGGTGTGCATTCTGTCACCATCTCTGGAACCAGCTGGGGCAGTGCTCTTCAACTCTTCCACATCCACCTCTGCCCAGGAAGATTTCTTCTGTTCATGGGCCATGGAGTGACTGATCCAATTCCATCATCCCACTGGGAAATGCTCCAGCCAGGGGGAGGAGCCAGGCATTTCCACCGGAATAAATCTGGGATTTAGAGCAGCACCAGCAGCCTTTTCCACTGGATGCCCAGAGGAAGAGCAGCCCTTCTGCAGCCCCCTGGATCTTGGGAGGAGGACTGCACCCTTCCACAGGATCCCTGCTCCACCAGAGCCACGTTTGTCACTGCAGGAGGGCTGCAGCCACCATTTAATCAGACTGCTGCCAACACCCTGACCAACAGGGGGTCAGGTTCTATCCTGACTCTGTTGGTGTATTTGTACTACTGCATTTTATTTTGATTTTCCTATTAAGTTGTAGTTTTTTCTTAGTTTTATTTTTTCATACTAATAAATAGCTGTTATTCCTCTCCTCATATCTTTGCCTGAGGGCCTCTTAATTTCAAAATTATAATAATTAATTAAGAAGGAGGGGTTTACATTTTCCATTCCAGTAGAGGTTCCTGCCTTCCTTAGCAGACACCTTTGTCTTTTAAAACCAAGACAATGAACTTCAACAACTTAGAACTGTTTTCAAGTTTGGTGCCTTACCCTAACAAACAGTCCTATAGCAACCAACCACTGCCTCTGCCTCTTTGACAGGAATCACCTCAACAGAGGTGACCTCAAAGCTCATCAAGTTCCATGGGCAAGGATGCCTTCCCCTATCCCAGGTTGCTCCAAACCATCCAGCCTGGCCTTGGACACTTCCAGGGATGATTAAATCCTTGGCTTTACCTGAAGCTGGAGGGTGGTGTGGATGGGTCTCCTCCTTCGGTGGTTCCATTTGGACTCTCACTGCATTTTGGGCACATTTTTGCTGACCATGACATTTTCTTTGGCGCGTGATGAGCCTGGGAAGCTGCAAAGCATCCAGTCCTGAAGTTTAGGTCATTCTCAATGTCTTGCAAAACTAGAGCCTTTGAATTTAAATTTTTTCCCAACTCCCCTGCCCAGACAAAGATTGAATTTCCCAACACGTTATCCCAAGGCGATGTTCTCAAAATTCCCCTATGCTGCTTTGTCAAAAACCCTTTCACTTCCAGAAGGAAAATACCTGATAACCACAGTTATCAAAATATTCTCCACATTTGGTTTGTTTTTTTTCCCCCCATAAAAATGTTATTTCCACTGTCTGTCCCTTTTTAATGAAAAGTAGCAAGCAGCTGTTGGAATGTAATAACATCCCAAACCACTGCTTTC
This sequence comes from Regulus satrapa, assembly GCA_013396955.1. Taxonomy (NCBI): domain Eukaryota; kingdom Metazoa; phylum Chordata; class Aves; order Passeriformes; family Regulidae; genus Regulus; species Regulus satrapa. The sequence continues at coordinate 219,048 of VWZN01001869.1, forward strand.
ATGCATCAGTGTGTGCAGGCATAGGAAGAGCTTTAATGGAATAAAAAAATATTCCTAGGAAATGGACTCTCAGGCTTCAGTTATGAGAAAATTTAAAATTGCATCCTCATTTCAACAAGAAAAAAATAACTTTTCCTCTTCTTATCTTTGTGATGGTTGTCCTTAATGCCATGGGAAGTTGTATTTTATTTTGTTCCAAGAAGTAATTTGGGTAAGAAGCCATCCTTGTGCTCAGATAAAAATAATAATAAGATTTCTTATTATGTTGGTTTCTGCAAGGGCAGGTTCATACTTTCTCCAATATGTCTACATTTTATTGGGTTGAATGGGACCTTAAAGCCCATCCAGTCACACCCCTGCCATGGCAGGGACACCTCCCACCATCCCAGGCTGCTCCCAGCCCCAGTGTCCATCCTGGTCTGGGACACTGCCAGGGATCCAGGGCAGCCACAGCTGCTCTGGGAATTCCACCCCAGCCCCTCCTCACCCTTACATGGTGCAATTGCTTCCCAAGATCAAATTTAAATCTGGTTTTCATGATCTCCCATTGGAAGATTTCTCTTTCCTGAAGCTGCAATGATTCTCTTTGGAAGTATAACAGTTACAAAGAAGCAAACAAAAAAACCAGCTTTTAAAACAATCAGAACAAATTCTCCCATTAACCTCATCATGCTTATCTCCCTGCATATTTAATAAATTATTTTTCTGAGATTGGTTAAAATTTACCATCAGAAAGGAGAATCTTTCCCTGAAACAGGAAAAACCCTCAGATTTCTGAGAAAGTTTGAGTCCCTTCAATTTGCTCCATGTTTTCCAGGCACTGAGGAAGCACCTGAGTGGTGGCCTTTAACATCCCAGCAATAAGAGCAAGATTCCCAGACAAATCCAGGGAAATTGTGCTGCTCTCCTGTAGTCACCACCCTGTAATGGGAAGCAGAATTTGTCCCCAGATTAGCTGAATTTAATCTGGGACTAATGGCCCTGGGCTGATTTAACCAATAAATGCAATTCCTCAGTGATCGCTCACTATTAATACAACAAAACTGGGATTTGATGCAAGGCAAGAAAGGCTCTGCATTTTCAGCTGCCTGCAATTGTGTTATAATCAAATTTATTTAATGCAGCCAGAAATTAAAGGGAAGCCTTATTAGTGGCTTTTATGATGAGGTGGAGTTCGAAATAAAGGCAGGGAGAGTTTTGTGCTTTCAGCCCCAACTCTCAGCTGGTGTTTTAGGTTCAAAGGTGGCAGAGATGTGGAAAGTGGAGGGGTTATTTAACTTAGAGAAATACCAGCTTTTGGCCCCAGCCAAGAGGGTAAATTGTGATAATTTTCCAGTACTTTTGGAATATTCCATGATAAACTTGGTTAATGTGTTTATTGATTTATTGATTTATTTATTAGCACTCCTCAAAGTGGTGCTGTGGTGTTGCTGTAGCAGTTTAGAGCTGGTTTAAGCAGCTTGTTTATACTTCAACTGTTATTTAAATGTGCCTTTTTAAAATGCTGTGGTTGTACAATCCAGCCTACCCCACATAAAATACAACATGAATCCTTATATCCCAAACCTGGTGCCTTATTAACACCGGAATTCTGCTCTGAGGGATAACGACTTCTGTGGTAAGGCCACAAAATTGAGGTTTTACTTTGAAGCCTTTTATAAAAACATACAAAGATCACTGTGTTCTCATGATTGAGGATTTCCTTGGAGCCACAGATTGTGATTGATTACATTTAATCAATTGCAAGGTGCTTTCCTCAATTAAAATACAATTTTAATCAAATTTTGCATGTTAATTTTAATTTTGGAGCTCAGTTGACCTGAAACAGAGTAACCAAAGTGGGAAACCAAGCAGGAAATGTCCCTTTGATTTCCTGGTTACTGGCAATACTCTGCATAGTTACCATGGAAAATAGGGTGTTTCATTATTTTTATCATTAAAAAACCCCCCAAAATTTAAATAATAATGATGAGGCTCAATTAAGCTAAAAATTTGAGGTATTGCTCTCCCAATATACAGTTTCAGTTTATTCAGGGTTCTGACTCATCTCCTGCATCAGCTGCTTAATATTTTGGTTTTTCAAGTACAATCCTTCCATATTTCTTTCTCATGTCTGACCTTTTACATTTTTATTGTATTTTAATAACACCTGGAGTGTTGTAGTAGAAACTTTAATAAGGGAATGGTAAAAATTCTTTTCCTTTCCTCTTTCTCATTCTGTTTAATTTCCTTAATACTAAAAGGGGAAATTATAAAAAAATACTGTAATTAATTATTATTTATTGAGTTAGTAATGAGCTGCTTCATTTAGGACTTGAGGAGATGGTGTGGTTGGGATGGACTCTGCAACCTCTGAGATTCATTTCCCAAAATAATTTTAAGGAGTTGTATATAATATCTGGAGAGATTCATGGCAGATCCAAAATATCCTGAGCATTCAATGACGTTTTTCTTTAGGAAGTTGTGGATCTTGAAAAGATTAAGTAAAGAAAAATACAGAGGATATTTTCAGGGAAGAGTCTCCCTGGAACCATTTGGAAAACTTTGCATGGTTCAGGGTGCTGATTTTCTGCTGATTTTAAGTCTCAATTCTCAAATTTTGGTAAAAAGGACAGAAAAGGTGTGGAAATAGCAGATTCTTTGCTGGGCAGAGAGAACAGAACGGGAGGAGAGCAGCCAAGTCTGTGCCTTGGAGAGGATTAAAAGCTCATTTTTCCATTTTACCCATTTTTCTACTCATCCCAGCAAATCTTTGTTCAGGAACAACCTCAGTTACAAACAGTTAAGGTCACTACGGAGAATTCCCTGGATAATCCAAATTAATATCTGAAATAAGCACTTCAGGTTTTCACAGGCTACAAATCCAAAGAAATTATTTTCTTTATCCCTAAAGGAGAGCCCTGCTCTATGGAATATTTACTTCCTGGGCACCTCAGGCCTGCTAAAGTGATATTACTGTTAATCAGCATTGCTTACAATTATTTACATCAGATATGTGGCTTTCTGGGGTAGTTTTTGAGGGAGAAAAAAGTCAAGTTGGAGACAATTGCAGCAAAACTTTCCCAGTGTGTCCCCAGTAAGCAAGGGGCTCTCCAGGTAAGGCATAATGAGATATCTGAATCTTTTGGAATTAATAAATACTCCTGCAGCAGCCTTTCTGTAAGGACAGAGATGGCTCTCCAGATATCCAGGAGAGAAGATTGATGGGCTATGCAGATGCATGTGCCATTAAAAAGACCTTCAGAAAGAAACAAGCAGGATTGCTCAAAGTGTTGTTTTAAATTAATGCCTGACTTTGAAAACAAATTGATGCCCCCCTGAGATAATTGGAAAAGTTAGAAAACAATCAGGGAAGAACAAATTGAGACTTTGGGATGGACAAAAACCCCAGATAAAGGAAGTCTCTAAATTTTGCTTCCAGTGCATGAAAGACATTTTCCTATCTGTGGGTGGTTTTTTTTTTTTCCTTTTTCTTTTTTTTTTTTTTTCCTTTTTCCAATGTCCTTAATTTATTTTTTCTCCTTCAGAGGACAAGTCTTGCCTTTGTTATTGGTGGGACAGAAAGGAAGGTTCTGGATGAGGATTAAAGAGGGAGGTGAGGCAGGAACTCTCCCAGGTACCCACACCAGGAACTTTGTGTGTTATAAACACCTGGTGCAAGGGCAGGGAGATGTTGATAGCAAGGGAAGTTTGGAATGTTGTGGCTTAGGAAAAGGGGGAATTTCTTTAAAGGTGACCAACTACACAGTGATTTCCATGTGAAAATGGAACTTTTTTGAGTTTTTCATGGAAATATTTGAAGAACGACTCCAGAGGAGGCACCAGGATGGTCAGAGGGATGGAGCAGCACTGCTGGGAGGAAAGGCTGGAGAGCTGGGATTGCTCACCTGGAGAGGAGAAGGTTTGGGGTGAGCTCAGTGTGGCCTGGAGGAGCTGCAGGAAAGCTGGAGAGAGATTTTGGAGAAGGGATGGAGGGAAAGGACACAGAGAATTGATTCAAATGGACAGAGAGGAGAGTTAGATGGGATATGGGGAAGGAATTCCTGGCTGTGAGGGTGGGGAGGAGCTGGGATGGGATTCCCAGAGCAGCTGTGGCTGTCCCTGGATCCCTGGCAGTGCCCAAGGCCAGGCTGGACACTGGGGCAGGGACCAGCCTGGGACAGTGGGAGGTGTCCCTGCCATGGCAGGGGTGGGAGTCCTGCCTTTTGGGACTACCTAAAAACAGAGACCAGGCAGAATTAAGGGAATAAAAAGCAGTTGTATTTATTGAAGGGCCTTCAGGTGCATTTAGGGCAGACAAAGCCCCCCAGGGGCTACACCCAAAATGGACCATGGGTCACAAATTTCACACTTTTATAAGTTTGGTCCATTTCATATTGGGGGTAAATCTTCCAATTACAGCTCCAAGTAATGAAGTCATTGATCCCCAGTTTGCTGCCCTCAACTCCCTTTTGTTTCCATCTCTCAGGGCCTGAGGCAGTGAGGGGTCCCTGATTCCCAGGCCTGGAGAGGAATTGTTGTGTCTGCCCAAAATGGGAGAGCAGCAGCTGCCACTGTGTGGAGTTTAGAGTCACACACTAAAGAACTGCAGGGTCACAAATATATGAAAATATAAAAGCTAAAACCCCAAGGCATTGTGACAGGATGAGATTTAAGGTCCTTCCAACCAAAACCCTCCTGAGATTGTGGCTTTGGGATGTCAGGGCCTACATTCCAGATGTTCCCAGCTCCTTCCCACCTTCCTGGCCGTCAGAGCCCTGTTTTCCTTCAACCAGCTCCAAATCTGATTCCTGTGGCCCTGCCTGAACAGATGAACCACCCTATCAAGCAACTTCTTCAATAATTAGAGCCACTTATTGTGCACACCATGGTTTCATGCTCTTCTATCAGCATAAAATGTCAGCCTGATGGTATTGTCTCTTCAGGCTTTATAATTAATGATTAAAAGTGTAATTTTCCCAGTTAACTGTTAAATATTGCAATATTGAGAGTGCACTGTTGAGATAGACTCTTGTCTAAACTAATATCAAAATGATATGGGGGGAAAAAACACACCCCAAACGCAACCCTGCTCCACAGCCCTGTAATTTTGCAATATTTTGATAAATCTCTCTCTGTCACTGACTAGCTTAATCCTGATACTTTATGACAATAAAATTCCCATTTAATTTTCTGTGTCAATACAAGCTCTCCTTGCCACCAGAATTTGCTTCTGGGCAAACCCTTTCATGCAATAAATAAACTCATGGGGTGAACTCGTGAGCTATTTTATCATGACTGCCAATAATCATTATGGAATCAAATATTTATGTGCCAGGGTGGCATTTAAATAGATGCAGCACTCCTAAAATGAGAGTTTATTCCAGCAGGAAGGGAAGGATTATAAACCTTGCAGAGGGATTGTGAATCCTTTCTGCTTCTCAAATTTCCATGTTTGTCACTTTTGTGTGATGAAAAATTTGGGGCGTTTCTGCTATCCCACGGGTTCTTCAGGTGCCCCATCCTTTCCTGACTCCAAGTTTAACTTTTTACAGGTTATATTTCTTTGCAAAAGGAAATATTTGTCTGAGATCAGGCTGAGATTTGAGAGCATCAGCACTTTTCCTCGAAGTCTGAGGGTTACCTGAGGCAGGGCCAAATGGAAAGGGAATATCTTCATTTATACCCTACAATAACAGCAAATTTCATTTCTCTGCTAATTTCAAACCCTCAAAAAAGGAGGAAGTGCACACTTTAACCTGGCCTTCAGCACTTGGAAAGCTCTAGTGTGGTTTTTATGGATTTACAATGGGCGAAAACCAATTTTCCAGGCTGAGAACACCTTTGGAAGGGGGAGCTGGGGGCATGCTGGAGGCATTAAGGCAGCTTAAACTCAGGATGCTTCAGGTAATATCTCAAAAAACATGTGAGGGGACTGCTAAGGAGATGTGCTGAGTAATGTCCACAAAAGCAGCATGAACTACTTGTGTACTTATTTCTAAATGCATTTCTTGCCTCAACCCCACCACCTTGGGGGAATCGTTTAATTTCCTATTTAATTTCAGCTATTGCCAGTGCCTGAAGGTTGTTCTAAATTATGGATAGGATGAAAAGTGATGGTTTTTATTCTGTGCTGGGTGTGGGTTTCAGAGAGTTAAAGGTGCTGGAAATTCACAGTTTAGCAGGGCAGGGGCTGGTCTGGCTCTGGAAGGTGGGGAAGGTTTTGTGTCTCACTGCAGTTATCTCCATGAGGAACAATTCCAATTTCTGGGAGGAATTCCAACAAAATTGAGGCTCTAAGTTCTACCCCTGGATAGAACCAAGTTCTGAGTCTAGGTATATAATCCATAATGTTAGCTTCACCCCACAATAAGCAATTGTAATGCCACCAAATTTTCTGGCTCTATCTAGTGGCTGCTTATTTATCCTTGTGTATACTCTGAGTATATATTCTTCTAGTACAGGATAATTGGATCAAAAGATCTAATTCTTCCTTTCTGATATTTAAACAAATCATGTAAACTTCTTCTGCTTCTTCCACTGCCCTATGTCCATGAGGTGCTGCAGTTGGGTCCTCATGAATGTGGGGTTTTAGAGCATCAGCACTGTGGGACGTTCCTTGTGTAGTTTGTCAAAAATCCTCAATCAAATCCACAAAATGACTTGCCAATATAACATGTTTCTTCATTGTTGTTTCTGATCGAGTTAAATACGAGTTTAACATGTTAAATAATGTTTAGAATCCTGTAACAAATCATCAGTCATAGGAAAGAAATCATCAGGAAGAGCAAATACGTTTGCTAACCTACGAGAGACATTTGCATCCACGTACAGCAATAAATCATAACCAGGGGTACCCACCAAAGGTGTGTAACTGTCTCTGGGTACAGGTGATATTTTCAGGTGTTTGTAGTTTTTTTTTGTAGCCAGTACTAATATTAATGCTTATATTCTAATTAGAACCCCAACTTTTGAACCTCCCAGCTTCAGAAATACAATATATTGCATTATGCACAATAATTCCACTGTCTTTTGATGAATTTAGGGTAATTGTAGTTTTACAAGTTTGGCTTTGTATCAGGACATTGAAACTGGAAGCACATTTCAATTGCTTTTAAAGTTCTGCCTTTGTGTTTTTCCGAAAGAAAATACAATTTTTTAGCATCTGAAATGCAATATCAGAGAGTTTTCTTTGGTCTTTATGAATGGAGCAGCACAAAACTCCTTTTTGCTTTCCTTCTTGCATTCCTCTATTATGAAATGTTAGGATGAGCTCAGTAAAAAAATAAGAGGGAACTACTCTTGAAAGAAAAAAAAAAAATCATTTGAAATATTTTCATCAGCCAGGAAAGCAAAATAAATGGCAGCATCCTGATGCCTCCATTAGCCTCCATTAGGCAAAATCTGATGTTTGTCATTGCCAACACAGGTTTTTAGCTCTTTTAAATACCTTGTTCAGTGGAGAATATTTCTGCAGTCAATAAAAGTATTTTCTTCCACATTTTATTGTGTCAGCCTGGTGCTCCTAAGGGCTCCAGTGCAGCAGGAAAAGGAGATGCTGTGAGGAAATACAGGAGCAAAAATCCTCTGGAAACAGAAGTGGCTGCTGTGACACCACTTCTGAAGGCACGAGACAGCCATGAGCATTTTTAAAGTTGGGAAAAAATCCAGATCTAGAAGCCAGGGGAAAGCTGGGAGATGCAGCTTCTCAGGATGAATCCTTAATGGCAAAAGATATGATCTTCCCTGGCCCTCGTCAAGGCTGGAAACAGCATTTCCTGACCCACGGTGTGTCCCAAACTGACAAGTTTATTATGTGCTCTGGATTAATGAGTCCTCTCAGATCGTTTAAATAAACAGATGCTGTCTGCTAGGATGGCTAATAGCATTTCTTAGTGGTAAATGATTTAAAAGCTATCCTGTATGGAACAGTTCCTTGGAATGCGCTTGTGGGCTGGAAATAGTCATGGCAATAAAGACCAGCAAGAGGAGCAGCTCAGATAGAATGGGGAAGAAAGGAAATGTAATTAGCGTTTAATGACTGATTAATGGTTTATAAATACCCAAACAAGGTTATTAGGCTTGTATCGATAGTTGGAGGCAGTTCAAGGAGCCAGGACTGTGGATTTGGGTGAGTGCTGTGAGTTCCTGCCTTGGAGTTCTGGGAGCTGCTTCCAGGATCCCAGGGGACCAGGAACTCCTCCAGAAGTGTTTCACAGTGTGGTGTGTCCTGCAGTCTCAGGAATCACAGAACTGTGGAATTTTAGGTCGAAAAATCCTCTAGGACTGAGTCCAACCACTCACCCAGCTCTGGTATCTTTACCACTAAACCCTGTCCCCAAGTGCAGCAGCACCTCTGTGCTTTTACATCCCCCCAGGAATGGGGACTCATCATTTTCCAGGCAGATTTTTTTGCAATATACTGCCGTGAGAACACAAACCTATTTCCCAGAAGTTCCTGCAGATGATCAATATGTCTTCATTAAGAGAAGAGCAGCTTAGGCAGTTCCCTGCAAATTGGGGAGTGGCTTCGTAAAATAGAAATCCCACTTCTCCTGTTGTTGCTCCTTTGGATAATTCCACAGCACTGGAAATTCCTCCCAGGCTGACTAAACATTCAGAAAAATAACTTGGAATTAATTAAACCTCTCAATGATGTCCCACTCCCCTGGAAATGTGCCATAAAAATGGTCCTGACATGTTTGTTTCTGGAGGATAGAATGACTTTCATTTTTTTAGATGCTTTGCAGAGCACCAGGTGACTGAGAGAGGCTGAGCCACAGAATCAAACGTGACGAGTTAGGGCACATGGGCTGCTTAATGAGGCAAAATATCCAGCTTAGGTGAGGGGTTTCTTGCAGGCCCCATCAGCAGTGGGGCCGACTCAGAGCCTGAGTCACTGGGTGATGATTCCCCATCACACGAGGCAGGGAAACATCCAGGTTCCAGTGGCCAGTGGCTTCCATCTGATTAGCCCAACTCTGCCTCCTGGTCAAGCTGCCCTTAAATGGTTCAATTCTCCACTGACAGGCCAGGGACCATTTCCATAAAATCCAAATGGTTTGGATTGATAGAGGCCTTTAAAACTCATTGAATTCCACTCCTCCCACTACCCCAGCTTGCTCCAGCCTGGCCTGGGACACTTCCAGGGATCCAGGGGCAACCACAACTTCTCTGGGCACCCCATGCAAGGGCCTCACCTCCCTCACAGGGAGTAATTCCCTCCCAGTGTTTAATCAAAATCTCTCACCAAATGGTCACAATTTAATTTTAATTTACTGGCAGGGATAAGCTTGGTGCTTGACCTGCTGAGTGCAGGATTTTTATTATATTTATTATTATAATTATGATTTATTATAATTTTTCTTAGATTAAAAAAAATTCTTTAATTTTTCTATTTATTATTCTATTTATCCAGCTCACACCTTTTTGCCTAATAACCGGTGCAATCAGTGTAAATCAAATTAATCAGACTTAAAGAGGCCAGAAAGTCTGTGAAGAGAGTGGATGAACCATCCAAGTGTTGAGCTCTGGACTCTGTTTTTTGAAGATATTTGAACAAAACTCGGATTCCATAGGATTTTCCGGGGGAAACCTGTTTTTCCTGAGTTTGGTGACTGCAGTGAAGAGCAGCCCCATCTCAATTTCCATCCCTCACTCCTACCTCAGTCATCCGTGCAGGGTCAGGAGTCAGTGGTCCATGTGGATCCCCTCAAATTCAGGATATTCAGAAATTCCAGGAGCCCTTTCTGAGCAGTTCTCTGCTTCGTGCTGAGTTTGTTCTCCCCTCAGCAAAGTTTGAGCTGCAGGTGAACCCAAATCCCTGGGGACTGAGCTCCCTGAGCTCCAGCACCTGGAGCACGCAAAGAGGAACAAATGCGGACTGCAGAGACTGGATTTGCTTGGGGATTAAAGGGTGGGACCATCCCAGGATGACTCTCCCTGTGTCACTTCCCTGGATTTTGACTGCACGCATCCTGCAAGGAAGGTTTGCTTTAACATTTTATTATTGACATAAATTTTAGCAACTGTGAGCTGAGTGAGTCAGCAGCTGCTGTTGGGAAGGGAAAAAAAAAACCCAAAACAACCCTCCGAGAGAAAATTCCCTTTGAATACTGATTTGGATCATGATTTAAAAAAAAAAAAAATTAAAATTAATTCTGGTCATTTTTCCAATGTGGAATAAATCTAAAGCCTAAAGCATGAGGAAATATTTGGGCTTTTTTTTTTTTTTTTTTTTTTTTTTT
>VWZN01001869.1:229304-255831 GCA_013396955.1 Regulus satrapa
TTTTTTTTTTTTTGCAAAACTCTTGATCTGGCCTAGGAATGTGTAGAAAGACTGGATGTTACTCTGTCGGATGCATATCCAGCTGCTTGCATTCTGGAACTCTCCACTGATGCAAGTAAGCGGTGGATATATGCCAGGGAATAAGACCCTACAGCAGAACTTGGGAAATGATGAGCTGTGCACACACCTTGGTGGGTGATTTTAGGCACTCCTTGATGTTGCACTTCCACTGGGAGGAATCCATGGAATTTGTCTGAAAGAATAAGTAGGAATCTGGTTCAAACCTTCCTGACAAAATGGCAATTGGAGGTAAAATAATCCCATTGATTACCCGGGATGAGGGAAAAACTGATTTTTAAAAAACTCCCATGTGATTTGGAGAGATTGGCATTGGATAAATTGGATTAAACATAAAAATGGGGAAGGATAAATAAGAAACCTCTTTAAGCCAAATACCCAGGCTCCATTTTTGACCTCTTATAAATTCCAGATGACTCCTTAGCAAAAATACACTTGTGGAACTGTAAGAGATGAGTAAGGCTGGATTAAAAAAAAACCTTCCTGCACCTTCTCTGGGCTGGGAAGCTGAAGAAAATTCAGCTCATTCTGGGTGTATTTCCATTTAAAAAATAGATGTGCCCTGAGGAGAGGCTGCCTGGATGTGTTGCTGTGGTTATCATGGAATGTGTCTGACAGAAATATTCCTGTATTTCTGCCTAATTGCTGGAGCTAACTTTTGATGGCAATCTGAGCTAAAGCTGCCATGAAATATCCATAGAAAATGCCTCAGAGGGCAAAAACCCTAAGCATAACTTTTAGAAATCTTTTTGTTTTGTTTTCTTTTCTTTTCTTTCTGTGAGGAATCAACAGTTTCTGAAGTTCTTTCAGTTTTATAATTTGGTTTTCCAAAACTGTGAAGGAGCGGGGATGAAAGCTGCACTCTGTCCAGCTCTAATATCATTAAGGCTGTAAAATACAACTGATTTTGAACCAAACTCTTCATTTTTTGTAACAGAGCAGGTTGGTTTTGAGCATGGCAACAACTTGATCCTCTCATTGGCAAAATTGTTGTCAAAATATTCACAGCAGGCAAATCTGGCACTGCTCATTTCCAGCCAGCCCTGAAAGGTCAAGGGCTGAATCTACAGCTAAAGGAAAAAAACCCAAACCAAACAAAAAACAAAAAACAACAACAAAAAAAAACCCCAAAAAAACCCCACCAAACATAGATAAATAACAAATATTTTGTGTCTATCTCTCACAGAGAGCGTGAGACGGGATCATGGTTGGATGAATGTGGATCTCTCAGGGTTGTGGTGTCAGATCAGGTTTGCCCATCAAATTGTGTTGTGTCACATCCCATAATGTGACATGACAGCCCCTGTCACAGCATGGTGACACTCCTGGGGTGGCTGGAAACATCGTGTTTCCACAGAGTTTGGGAAACACTGCTCTGAGTGTGGCACAAGGGAGAAAGGAAACCAAAGAAATGTTGTTTGACTCAAGTTTTAATAGCTGGGTGCAGAGGTGAAGCTTGAATTTTTAAATTGTTTCTGAGGTTTAGATTGGGTTATGACTTCCTGACTTAGACTTGAGATCTGTAAGGACAGAGTAAGTTGAACACTAAAGGTGGGTAATGAAAGGGATGAAGACAGCAACCCTTGGCAAATGGAAGGGAAGTTTGGGAAGATTCTTTGTAAATCTGGAGTGGGCTTGTGATGGGAATAAAGCATGGAAATTTCCAGAGCCTTATTTTGAACTTCTGGGCGTTTTCATCCCCTTTCACTTCACTCTGAGATCTTTCATTTTTCCTCTACTGAGCTTCCAATGCATCACTTGGCCTCTAATGTTGAGGAAAATTTCCCAAAAGCTCTTGATGACATACAATTACAATAAATACATGGAGGGAGCTGGAAGTTTGATTTTCTCTTTCTGTTTCTTTGGATTTTATAACTCATTAAACTCCAACCCAATGTCCTTCACTTACATCAATTTTACTGCAATCTTTACTGAGCTTGCCTTTATTGATTCCAGTGGAGTTCAACAGGCATAAAAAATGAAACTAAAAGGAGAATCAATTCCACATTAATTAGCCAGCATGCATGATTTTATGCTGCTTAATGACTCTTGTAATCATCTACAACTGTACCAAAGCGAGCAGCAGTCGGAGCCAGGCTGGGCAAGAGCAAAACCCTCCAGCAGTGAATTCCCATAGTTTGGAACCTTTGGGGAGTGCAGCCTTTTCCATAAAATCTGATCTAGATCAGAAATGGTGACAGGGAAGGAGGGATTAGAAGCCAGTTGAGCTCAGACTGGCTTTTTTTCCCCAGGAAAAAAATCCTGGGAAACACCCAGCTCCTTCCTGAGTTCTTCCATTTGGGGAGGATTTGAAGGATAAAACCCTTGAGCCCTCACCTAACGACCCTCAAAGAAAGGAAAAGATTATTTACAGCCCATTTTAGTGATTCCTTTGCTTGTTTATTCATTTATTGATATTTTACTTTTCCAACCAGTGCAACACTGTGGAAGGTTTTGCAGTGCAGGAAGAGCCTCAGGGCTCTCACCCAGGAGCACTGAGATAGGGCTGAAACTGTGGTGTCTAAAAACCTGTGGACATGGGTCTGTAACCAAATCAGTGCTTTTACACTAAAATTGTGGCAGAGGAGAGGCTTCCGCCTTTATCTCTTGGATAGTATTTCCCCATCTTGCTTATTTGTATCCTGATGATTATTAAATTAAAAAAATATATTATTTATTTATGATTATTTTATTTATATTATTAGATAATAATATTTAATATGTAATGTATTGAGATATATTATTATTATTACTACTACTATTATTATGATATTATTTTTTATTTTAATTTATTTTAAGTTATTTGATGTTTATTTTATTTTTCTACTTGATCATTCTAAAATGACTCTTTATATCAGTCACTCCTTATTTTCTTTGTTCTGTAGACTCCCTTAACCCTAAGCTTGGCTTTTGGCTTGATAAATACATAAGGAAATGTCTTTCAAACATTTTACATGCCCTTGTGTTCAGAACACACCTGAGGAATCCACAGCTGAGGATGCTGTTGGACTGTGCTGGTCATACTCCCATCTAAGAGTTCCTGCTTGGGGATCTTTTTGTGGGGAATTATCCAGGATTATTGCCTGCAGGATGTTTAATTTCTGGCTGCAGAGTAGGTGGGATTCAGTATTAAATAGAATTTCCCTTTGTAATCCATTTCCATGTACTGAAGACTCAAACAGAAATACAGTGAGTGACTGGATTTTGTTCTAAAATGGACATTCCTGAATGCCTGCCTTTTTCTGTTTAATATTCACTTCTCCTTTTATCCCAGGAACGGGATGGAAGTGATTGCTTGGATACAGATGGCATTATGGTCTGTCTTTGCTGTACTTCTTTCCCCCTTTAACTGTGCATTTACACATGAATGGGCCATTGGTTCTAAATGGTAAGGAGATCACAGTGAATTATATTCACTTTAGTGATACAGTGTCAAATTCAATCTAGGAGAAAATTCCACATCCTTTCAAATGGAGGGAACCATTTTAATTTGGATCGTCAGCAGCTGAACTTTCCCTTTCAGATTTCCACTGGTGGCACAAGTAGATGGGGCTGGGAGCTTCAGTCACAAAAATCAGACTTCTCTGAAAGTCAGGGTTAGTCTGGGAACTTAAATAATAAAAAGGAATGTGCTTTTCATTATCAAAAATTAAAGTAGAAAGGAAACTGATGTGCTTGATTGCAGGAAAAATTGAGAAAGTTGTTACCCAGAGAATTTATAAGAAGGGAAAATTAAGAAAATTGTTGCTGAAAGTGTTTCTCTATCAGCTCTGTGCAGGTTAAAAGCAGTTGTCTGATCTCAAACCCTAGCTCTGATTACTTCTGGGTGACTGAGCATCTCAAGGCATCAGGTACAGATAAATATCGTGTTCATGTGGGTATAATGTTCCCTCAGAGCTCCTGTTTGTCCTGGAGGCTTTCACATCCCTTCTGCAAGGACTAAACATCTGATGATTCAACACCTGTGTGGCCTCATGGAAAGAAATGGGCTCCTTTGTACTTCTGGGAGATTTATTTATGGACTTTCCTGGAACAGGTTTTTTAGCTGTGAGGTGGATAAGGATAAGAAATAAATGTAGGCCCAGTTGAAGTTAATTTTGTCATGGCAGAAGCAGCTGGATGATGCTGTCAGGTGTGACCCTTGCTGGTTACAGCCTGTTCCAGTCCTCATCACTGTCCCATGCAGGAATTCCTTCTCTAACACCCTCCCAGGCAGGAATTCCTTCCCAAAATCCTGTCTAACCCTGCTCCCTGGCAGTTTAAGGCCATTCCCCTTGTCCTGGCACTCCAGACCCTTTTGGAGTGGAACTGTGAGGGTGAAGGGAAACTCCAGGTGTAGGAAGTGGGAAAAGGCTTGAAGAAGGGAGACGTGGAGACAGGGAGAATGAGGAGGGGCCCTGTGACAATCAGAGCTATAAAATAAGGAAATAACTGATTATTTCTCTGGAAGTTCAGCCGTGAAAAGGGATTTGCCCCCACTGCACAGTCCTTTGCTGCTCTGCTCAGGTTCATAGGTGAAGATCTAATTTTTAAATTCTTTCTCTGGTTTAAATTGGGTTAGAACTTCTTACTACAGGACTCTGGTGCAGGTAATGAACAGGTGTTATCCATAGGGACGGGAAACAGGATGATAAGCCAGATTTGGATCAGGATTTCCATGCCCCATGGAGGAACAGTTAAGCAGAGAAGCTTCTAGAACCCTCCCACAGGGGGATGAACCACATTGGGTGGAGGGTAGGAGCATCCCACACACCCCTCAGCCCAGTGGGCTAAATGTCCTTCCTGTCAAGGTCGAAAATTACTTTGCTCTTCAAAGAGGTATAGACACTCCAATATTTATTTGTTGGACACCATCTATCTGAAGGCAGAGTTCTGAGTTGTTAAAGTCTATGTAAAGTCTCTGGCACAGAGTCTCATGGGGCAGAGGTCCTGACAGCAGCTCCTGGCAAGGGGTGTCGCTTGGCAGAGGTCATCAGGCAGCTCTGATCTTCTTAGCAGAGGTCATCAGGCAGCTCTGATCTTCTTTCTTCTTCTCATGTTCCATGTGATGCTTTTCCTCTTCATCCTCTTGCTCTTCTCCCTCCATCCATTCAGCCATCTCACCGCAACACAAGGGATTTCATTCATAATTTGACCAATGAACTAAAAGCTTGATTCTAAAAATTCTTGCTACACCTATCAAAACACAATTCTAAAAGTCGGAAAAGCAGTGTAAGTTCTTTCACTCACTTATATATATATATTTGCATATATTTTCTATCTACTCATGTATACAGTTCTACCTATTCTGTCTTAAAAATGCAAACATTATTCTACATAAATACTCTGTCTTATTGACGTGAGTATATCTTATTTCTCCTAAAATGCAAACAATGTCCTTACTATGTTTTTGTTATGTCTTGAAGCCAGGCCACAGAACTGGGCTTTAGGGCTTAGGAATTCAAAGGCTTTAATTTTTTTCCTAGGGTACTTAAAGCATTTCAAAAGAATTTAGGGTATATTCTACCTACCCACTCACTTACCTACTTAAAATCACAACTAGAACATGTACTTATATCTCCATTCCACATCCATGTAGTCCAACACTTCCCAATTTCTCTAAAGACTACAATTCAACATTGGCATAATTTTCTGTGGAACTCAGAAGTTTCTGTGTCATGCACTCCAGTGCCTTCCCTACATTTTTGGAAGTTGAAATGAATCCCCACCCTCTGATGGAATAATATCCAGGTCTCATCTCTGATTCCTCCTTGACCCCACAGTCCTGACAAAAGCAAAAGGAGAAGGAAATGCCAGAAGTTGAAGCCAGCGTGTGTCCAATTCTGTCACTTTAATTTCCATTTTCCCCAGTGGCTCCAGCAGTTTCAGGGATGTGTCACTCTAGTGGCTCCTCAGGGAAGGAAACACAAATGTTTTCAGTGCCCATGGATTGTTTGGAAGTGGTTTGTGCTGTGGAGAGCTGGGCCTGGCACAGTTCCAAGCCTCCATCCCATTGATTTTGGCTGCCCTGGCTTGAAGCAGCTCCATGGAGGAGCTGGTTTCATTTTCATTCCTGTTTTTGGGAATTGATTTAACATCAGACAGCAAAACCCCAACTTTATTTTATCTGGATTGCTGATACTCTAAGAAATGACTGCAGCACTCATTAAAAGTGTCCTAACCTCAAATACTCAATACACTTTTAGTGCCATAATTCTGATGTTTTTTCCAATTTATCACATTTTTTTATTTTATTTTCAGAGTAACCTGCAGCCCACTGGCTGTGGGGTGAAGGAGAAAAATCACTTTTCCCTTTTAATAGAATTATTGATCTTCATGCTGTTTCTATAAATCCATTTATCCACTGCAACAACATATTCATAAAGACTTCTTAATTTTCAGCCTGTTCTTTTTGCCTTCATTTAAATGTCATGACCAAGTGATTTATCAGGGAGGAATTTTAGCAGCAAAATTAGACTGTGGTACCATCTCAAGAAACAATACATCAAAGACAACCAGCACACATTTTTTTTTAATCCTTGCAACTTCATTATCTGTCAAAATCCATTAGGAGTTTGTTTTCTCCTTATAGTTAAAGACTAACCAGTAAGGACTAAAAGATTTTTAACTTTTTCCACATTTGAGAATGTCTATTTATCATCATCTTCACAACATTCTAGACAAGACATCTAAAAATGTCTCTTAATATTTGTCTGAGCTCAGTGTTGGGAGGCATTAATGACATTTCACTAATAAGAAAGAAAAATCAGTAATTAACTGTGCTATTAGAAGACCATTACATTTCTTATACATTAATAATGTTTGAAAAAATTAATAAAAGAGTTTTTTGTGCTCAAAACTTGAGTGAAATCAACGTCAGATGAACTAAATACACCATGAATTTTATAAACATCAGGTGAACTAAATACACCAGAAATTTTGGCACTGCCTGCCTCAGTGAATGGGATGTGATGATCCTCATGGATAACAGTAAAATAGAGAGGAAATTGGGCAAATGAGCACATTTTTGGGAACCTCTGAACATGGTTTTGATAAATAAACACTTTTCTGTGAGCCACCAAGGTGATTTCTCCACATATTTGCCATTTTTATATGGTCTTGTTTTCAATAGATTTTGTGTTCTTTATAACCATAATTACCTGAATTTCTGCCTGATATTTTAAATCCTCTGTTTGAGGGGATAATTCTACAGCACAGCATTGAATGATCTTGAAAAATTCTGCTTTAGCTTCTGGCTGCTAAAGAATTATTTATTTTGTCCTTTGTTTTCCTTCACTGTGGTATCACCACAATTTTAGGAAAAGCTTCTATTTGTAAACTTTAGGGAAATTAAATTTAAAAAAAAAAAGAAAAAAAAAAAAAAAAAAAAAAGGGAAAATAGGCTTTTAAAATGGATTTTGAGGACCTGTAAGGCTCTATAGCCAATTGTGAATCTAGGAGAAATATTGTTGTGTTGGGTGTAGTTCAGCACTGTTAGGGGAGTCCTAATTTAACATAACATGTGTTTAGGATGGTTTAAGATTGCAGGTATCCTAAATAGTGATGATTGGGGTGTAATGGAATTTTCTAGCATCACTGGTCTCTAACTCTGAAGGCATCCCAGGAAAAGGGATGTTTAGGGACAGAGATGTTGGGTTGGACCTTTTTCAGCCCAGCAGACTCCTTTCCATGAAAATGAAGCAAACATTTCTGCTTCTCATTTATTCATTGCAGAAGATTTGATCAGCTTTGTATTATCCAGAGAGTCTTGATTTAGGCTTCTTTGGAAGCCTAGACAGAAGTTTTTGTGTACTTTAAGACAACATAGGCAGAGATTGAAATACCCTGTGATGGAAAACTCTCAGCTTAAGGGTAATTTGATCGAGGATAAGGGGATTGGTCCCTAAGGAGAGCACTTTGGTATTGTTGATTATTTGTGTTCCTGAAAGGCAGCAGGAAGAGAGAAGTTTAATAGAAATATTATATTTTTAAAATTCTGATCCATGTTCTGAATGTGACCTTTCTCAGCAGGTTAGTTAAGAATGAACATAATTCATGGAAAGTGAATCTCTTCTGCTGAACATGGATTTTTTGGCAGTCAATTCTGTGTCTGTGTGGTCGTGACTTTTCCTGCCTCAATTCCCACACCATTCCCAACTGATGAACTAAAACCATTAAACTCATTTAAAAAGGAGCAATTATGCAAGAAATCTCAATCAATTATGCATGAGGATAAATATGTGAAATGCAAGCAATTTGGATGAGCTGTGAGTCAGTTAAGGATGTGTTTGGTGCCAGTGTTGGAGATCCCCATCCATGACAAACAATGCAATCTGCTATGTTGGGAATGGATGGATTTGCATTCCATTATCACTTTCTGTTGAAGAGTCAATCTCATTTTCTGCTGTTTGAGGAACTCCGGGGTGTGATGTGTAAACATGGTGAAATTTAATCAGATGGCAGGAGGTTTGTAGAAGTAAACAAAGTTTGGTAACGATCATGGGACATTATGGATTTCTGATTATTCCCATCATTTATATTTAGTCTGATGCAGTGGAGCTCATTGCTGAAGAGAAATTGATGATTTATTCCATGAGAGGCTATCCAAGCTTGGGATAAATCCCGGTCCATTCTAGAGAGGATCTGGTGAGGAAATCAGGACAGACTGGACATGTTCCTGGTACAGGACTCAAGTACACCTGGAATTTGTGCCAACTTCCAAAGAATATAATGGATTGATTAGATCTAACACTTGCACACCTTGCACTGCTCCTCACCAAAGACTGGCAGTAAATGGAGTAGGAAGAGAGCTTTTTTCCTGCCCAAATTTATAATTCAGATGTAATAACTCTCTTCCACAATTAGAGAATTTTTCCCAAATCTGTCCAGTGTTTGTTCCTGTGGTAAATGTAGGTGGCCACTGAAGTTGAGGAATAATGAAGGAATAAACTGAATACAAACAGATTACTTTTTTATTTTACTGTTTAACTACATATTCAGGCACAATACTAACTATTTTGAAGTATCTACAGAGAAATTTAAAGTTTACCCCAAGTGCAGTGAGGTGCAGGAAGGGGAAAGATCTGGAGAGACACTAGGGACAAGGGATGGAGGGACAGTACACAGGGAATGGCTACTACTGCCAGAGGGCAGGGAGAGGGATACTGGGGAAAGAATTCTTCCTTGTGAGGGTGATGAGGTGCTGGGATAGAATTCCCAGAGAAGCTGTGGTTGCTCCTGGATCCCTGGCAGTGCCCAAGGCCAGGCTGGACACTGGGAGCAGTCTGGGACAGTGGGAGGTAGCCCTGCCATGGCAGGGGTGGCACTGGATGAACTTTAAGGTCCCTTCCAACCCAAACTGTCCTGGGATTCCAAGAAGGGAGAAAAGTCCCTCAATGGCTCAATTCCAAATTCTGAATGTTTTTATTATGACATTCCACTGAGCAGAAGGGAGCTGCTTCCAAAGGATTATTTCAGTTCATCTGCAGTGAGGAAGGGGGGAATAAGGATAAAATAAATAGCACTGAAACAGAAATGCATGGATTGATTTTCGTTGTGGCACAGAAAAACACAGATTCTGAGTTACTGCAAAAACTTTTCAGCTTAAGGCACTGCAAGGGAGATGTTCTTACTCCAGTTTTCCTGGTTTGTGTGTTTTAGCTGAAGTTTTGTGTGGTACTTTTGAGAAAGGAGCAGGACTTGTGCCTCTGTAATGCAAAAGAGAAGTAGGCTGTTCATCATTATCCACAGAAGTTTATTTTAATGCTAGGTTGATTTTTCTGCATGTTATATAAATTTCCCTTCTTTATTTTCAAGAACTACCAGTGTGAAAATATTCCATGAAGTGAGAGACTGAAATATTTAACCCATTTTTAGAGAACAAAGTAAAATTTGAAGAAAATCCATTAACTATTGGATGAAAATTCATTCATGCCTCTAATTTAAAGCTGTAATTTTAATGTAACCTTTGATGTTTGGAAATTGAAGTGTGAAGGAGTTTTGAATGAAGAAATATTTGCTATTAAACACAACGTGATGGTGTTTAACTGCTGAGTACTGATGGAGGTACAACAATACACACAGGGCTGTTTCCTGAAATTTGGAGCAGGAATTTACATAATATATCCAAACAATTCCAGGAGGCTGTTTGGAGCCAAAGGAGCCAGGTTTCCTGTTGGAACCCTGAGCACAGAGAATTTCAGGCTTTCTGTGCTGGCAGGCACTGACCCCCAGGAGAACACTGCATTGACCTGAGGATGTGGAGAAGGCTCCAAAATTGAGTGATGGGACTGGGATTATGAGTGTGTGGAGTTTGGATAGAGGTGTGTGAGATCACATAGTGAAAAACTTACAGTTTTATGTTTTGGGATATAGTTATATATATATGGAGCAAGATGGAGGTTTTAGGGCAGTTTTTCTCCTTCTTCTTAATGGGTTTGGGTGATATTGTGTGACTGGGGGCAAAACTCTGCATTGCAGGCCACAGTTCTCCAGTTGTTGGGTTAAAAGTAAAAATAATTTAGCTGGCAATTATTCATTGGTTAAGTTTACACTTAAAAGACCTTAAAGTTAGAAACTGTCATCGCCATTTCTACCTTGTTAGCTCAAAGTGCTGAGAACTCACTCCCTCCTGGGACTGTAACATTGATAAGAGCTAATAAATATACAAAGTCCAAACAACAAACAACATTCCTCTGGCATTCATCCTGATCCTGAAAGAAGCTAAAGGTATAAACAAAACTGAACAGTTTCCCATGGGATCATTCCAGGGCACAGGGGATGTGGTGCTGCCCAGTAGCTGCATTTCTCCCCACGTGATGACTTTTCATCAGAAGATGGCAGCAAAATCTTATTAACTGCAACTCTAGCTCTTCTCACACATTTCCATGAAGGATGCTGGGAAGGGTTTGCTGGTGATGCCTCAAGTTTTAGCCTCTATATTTTTCAGACTCTGTGTTGGTTTAGTGTTGGTCTGGGTTTCATATTGGGTGGTGCTAAGCTCTCTTCACAGAGTGGGTGGACAAAACAATTCCTTCCCTAGCTTCGGACCAAGGACAACTGATACAAATTTCTGGCCCAAGAGTACAAACAATGGGGAAGTGAAGAGACAACAACAAGGAGGATGGAGCTTCATAACCTGAAGCTTTAACTGGACAGTTAGCTACAATATGCTAATGGACCAAAACTTATAAAAAATTATATCTCTCACAAGGTGAGACCTTGTGACCATCCATTTTGTGACCATTTTGGTTCATCTTGGGGGTAGCCTTGCCTGGGCTCCTGTGCTGTTCAGGGTGTATCCTCTGAAGCCTTTCAATAAATCCCTATTTTATCCTTTGCTCTGTCTGGTCTCTGTTTCAGGTCAGCCTTCCAAGGCAATACTGGAGCCAGCTTTAACTCCATTTCTTTCTCCAGCCACCCCAGACAGAGCCTGATAAGGTAGATGAGATGCAGTGGGCTGGATCCTCTCCCTCCCTTCATTTTCACAGGCCAGCTGCTAGAAAGGTGCTTCCACCTGCATTCTCTCTGTGCTGTCTGGGAAAAAGAGAACCCAAAAATGTCCTCAGCCTGGAGCTAGGCTCTGCTCCATGGGGCCCAGCAATAGGAGGAGAGGCAACGGGCACAGGAAAAATATCTTTACTGTGGGGGAGTGACAGATTGACCAGAGACAGTGTGGATTGACCTCCCTGGGGACATTCCAGAGCCCTCTGGGCACAATCCTGTGCCCTGTGCTCTGGGATGACCCTGCTGGAGTGGCAAGGTGGCACCAGTGCCACAATGGGGACCCTTCCAGCCTGACCCACCCTGGCATTGTGGGTCCATGTGGAAGCTCATCTCACACAGCTGGGGGACTGGTGCAGCTGGGAGAGACCCCAACCACCACCCAGCTCCTCTGGGACACCCTGCGGGTGATGGCCTTGGCCAAGGGTGGAAGGCCCAGCTCTGGTTTCTGTTGCTTGGCTGCACGTACCAGCCGTGCTTTGGGTGGTCTCATGCTTTGGGTGGTCCCGTGTTTTGGGTGGTCTCTCTTTGCTGGGCTCCCTCAGGTGGACTTTTCTTGTCTGAGCCATTCCTGTGCTGTGTGTGTGTCTGTGGGGTGCCCGCAGGGGTTGTGGATGGCCTCCTGTCCCTGCCCTTGGCACAGTGAGCCCTGGGCTCCCTGCTGGGGGTCTGGAGCCAAACCTCAGGTTTTTACCCTCATGTTGCCCCTGCTTTCCAGCCACCAGCCTTTGGTATGCTGCAGCAGAGCTGTGTTCTGCATTTTGGTGGCTGGCCCCTCAGTGTTTGGGTGCTGCAAAGGCCCTGCTGTGGAGCTGAGGTTCGGCTGGAGCCAGCACCAAGTGTTTGCTGGTCGCTTTAATCTCTTTAATCTTCCCTTGGCTCCCAGTTTCTTTTTGGGAGCTGAGTGCTCCTGTTGGAGCTCAGGCTTTCCTGGAGGGCTTTGACTGCATGCTGATGTCTGCTTTCTATAGAAAGAACATATCCAGAGGCACCTTTCCTTTCTCTTCCCACAGAAAATGCCGACTGCATGGCTCTTCTGGCTGCTGCTGCCACACAGAAGTGACATATGTTTTTAGATATTTTAATAGGAAGCAATATTTGTGCACGATAATGCCTAGCAGCATCTGAAATATGATCATATGTAATTCATACAGGAGACATGATTTGAGCCCAAAATATACATATACATACATACATACATATATATATATATATATATATATATATATATATATACACACACACATATATACATACATACATATATACATACATACATATATACATACATACATACATACATACATATATATATATATATATATAAAATTTTTTATACCAAAATGGTCTTAGTTTAACTTCAAAATAGGCATTGAATTTCTCTATGGTATTCTGGGTATTTTCTCACCAAAGAAGTGTCTGTAATTTCTGATCTGTAATTAGAGCCCAATTTAATAATTACATGTCCTGCAAGGAAATGTTTCTTGAGCAAGGCTTTGTTCTTTTGCAGCTGCTGGGAGCACAAATATGGGGATTATAAGAAATAGTTCAGCTGAAAATGAACTGGTGAGGGCAAAGTACCTTCAGAAGGGATCAGAGCTGCTGAAGGATAAGTGGAGTTGATAAAATTCACTTTTTATCATAGGTAGTGTGGAGATGTACATCTCATAAGCATGCATGGCATAAATCACTCTGGATGCAGAAAGATTAATTTTTGTGAGTGCTAATGACAAATTTTTATATGAAATTTAGCAGATCAAAGGCACTATTTGAATGGCTTGTCTTTCCTCTAGGAAATTCCATCACAAAAAAAACTAAACTAAAAATTTCACATGAGTTTTCCTAGGGTTTCCTTCCATGAAAACTTTTATCAAGCATATTATTAACTTAAGGCTAATTCAGAATAATTTTAGCCTTAAACATGAATAATTTCAGACTGACCTCATGACAGGTTCAAATTCTTCCCTAAACTATGAAGCTTAGCTAAAGGATCATATACTCATTTCATTAACTTCTTCTTCCAGGCAATATTGTGCCTTGGAAATGACTTCATTAGTTGAAATTCATGGCAAAGGTATTTTGGAAAGCTGCCTGGACTGGGAGATGTGTGTAATACAGATCTGTATTTCTAGTTTGTGCTGGATGAATTGATCATATAAAAGGGTTTATTTCTTGGGAAGATCTTCAGGAGATGCTGAGAAGTTTAAAATCTATGGAAATGGCCAGTTTCCATAACTGTTAGAGACAGTTGCAGACCTGATTCCAGGTTTCCCTATGAGCTTTGCTCCCGTTCTGTGCTGTGGTGTTGATAAAAGGGGATGGCTTTGGGCTCAGGTGATTGGGAAAAGGCAAATAATTTCTGTTAAGAAATTCTGCTTAATTTTTTAGGTTCATTATGGAGTCATTAAGGTTGGGAAAGCCCTCCAAGACCATGGAGTCCAAGCTGTGCCCAATCCTGACCTTGTCCTCAGCCCAGAGCTCTGGGTGCCACATCCAGGAATTCTTTGGACACTTCCAGGGATGGGGACTCCAAACCTCCCTGGACAGACCCTATCAAGGCCTGACCACCCTTTCCATGGAGAAATTCCTGCTGATCTCCATCCTGAACCACCCCTGGCACAGCTGGAGTCTCTGTTCCCCTGTGCTGTCAGGTGGTCACCGTTTTCCTCCACAAAACATTGCTCAGTGTCATTCATCATCTGACTGGTGATGGAATGTGTGGTCACAGCTGGCCCAGGCAGGTGGCAGAGCTCCAGGCAGATGTTTGCAGCTGCAGAGCACAGCTGGACAGAGCCCCGCATGTGCCTAGGTAAGAAAACAGTTTAACAGAGCATTTCCAGCATGCTGGAAACTCTCTTCAAGGACTTTTGTTAAATGTGGCCTGAAATATTAATGTGACCTCCTTTTCAGGCCAGGGGACTTTCTCTAGCACATCCATATGTTGGAGTCCCTCGAGATGCCAGGAGGCTCAGGTTGGGTCTGGATGAACATGACAATGTTGAGATGTTTGATCTCCAGCACTTAGATGAGTCCAGGCTCTGGCAGTTTCCTCCTTTGTCATTTATTCCTCAGCTTTTCCAGAAGGAGATGTGAACAAGGACAGTTAGGTTTGGTTTTTTGCCTCCTATCACAGGCTGAGGAGTCAAACCCCCCCTTTTTTTTTTTTTTTAATATTTTTTTTTTAGGCTGCTGCTGTACCTGTTCCTACCCTTCAAAAGATTAAATTGAACTCACTTGAAGTGAAAAGCAACAGCCCAAGCTGATAAATCCAAGCAGATGTTCTTGTGTGCTTCATCATTAAAGATGGATGTGCTCAGTCTGAATCTCCCTGGAATGGGAGTGTGTAATTTGGCCTCTGCTTGGACTTCCAGGGATTTTGGGTTCATGGCACGTTGTCGATCCAGGTCTTCCTGCAGAGATTTCTTCAATTTCAGAGGTACTACCTCCAGCCCTTTTTGGATTTTTCCTGGTGTTTTCTGTGGCAAAGGTCTGAGTGAGTCCAGTGTTCTGTCCAGCAGCATAGGGAATCACCTGCAGAATGTGGGATCTTGGCAAAAAGGGGTGGCTGGTGTGACATTATTGGGGTGTCTGTGGTGTCTTCTGCAGGTTGGCCTTGGAGAACCCACTGTGACACTTGGGGTTGCTCTTGGTATGGATTAAATCCCACCCAGCCCTTCCTTGTCCAAATAGAGTCTGAAGTGCTTTAGATGTGGTTGGTCACCTCCAGTGTGGTTTTTGAAGCAGATTTGGTTTAGTTGGAGCTGCCTTGGGAAAATTCCAGATTTTCCCAACCTCAAAGCGGAGTAGCAGGTGGGTTGTGAGGACAAGAATTTGTCACATCAGGCACCTGCAACACCAGCATGCGACAACATTTTCATGGCACTGCAGGAAAATCCTGAAGGATTCGGAGGAGGAATCTCCTCCTCCCTGCTGACAGCCAAATTGCAGAGTGCCGTGGCTAATTGCACCCTCCAAGTGTCTCCAACATTGCAATTCCATGTAAAAAATTGCCATCCTTGCCCTGAGAACATCACAGAGCCATGCTCAGTAGTCAAGGTATTTTATGTGTCTCACTGAACAGAAATTGTTGCTTGTCCCCAAAAAGATGATGAATATGGAGTGCTACAACAGAGTGTTTTGGTCCTGTGAGAAGATTGATAGATTCGGGCAATGCTGGGATTTTTCTCCCCCTACAACCAAGTTCTATTCAAATCCTCCCATTCAGAACCTCCCGAAAATATATTGAGCTGCTTTTTGTGCCTTGGACTTATTTGCATATTTTAGCCTCCCCTTTCTAAAACCATTTAAAAACCCAGTCACTCTGGGAATCACAATATCCAGAGGCTGGGAAGCCACCAGGTAAACACTCTGGTGTTATTTCCATGGAAATATTTCATTTTTTTGTGATTGTGCAAGAATTAGAGATGATTTTTAATAGTGACATATGGCAATTACCACTGAAAATGTTTCTGAGAGACTTCTGAGTTGTTTATATCATTGCTGGAAGTGTTGTAAAAACAATGTAAAATTCCTCGGGAATTGGACTATTTGTTTCTATCCAGGGGATAATTTCCTGCAGCAGAAGTGAACTATTAAATTAATCATGCCATATTTAAAGGGCAGCATTTGCATTGGTCTGACCAATGAATCATAACCAACAATTTCCTTTTTATAGCTGAAAGGAGAGGAGAACACACAAAATATTAGGAAATGATCCATAAAAAGCTCTCTCCTATAAATGACAGCTGTACAGTGGAAATTTTCATTTAGGAGAACGAAAAACAAATCCCAGCTTGGTGAAGGTCCCTGGAAAAATCCTGGCCCTTGTTCCCTTGTGTGAGTAATTGTAGCTTTTTAGGGATGGAAAGTGGCTGATGTGACTTGGGTCTCAGTGGGTTTTTCGTGGCATTTTGGTTGTTTTTAAGGAGTTCAGCACTGGTGTCTTTTATGGAAATCTGGTTATTTTAGCATTACAAAGAATTAATTTACGGAATTCTTTTCCATGCAAGAATGGCTATGAACAATAACCACATAAATTATAGATAAAGCATTCTTGGTCCAGTCAGCTCAGAACATGAACTCCTTAAATTCTGCCATCAGTTCTGAGGTTGCCATGAATTATTGTTGTTATTTTCATGAGCTGGTGTTGGCAGCAACATGAGAGATGTTCTGGTTCTCCCAGTGACTCACTCCTGGCCTCAAGCAAAGCACTTAAAGTGTCCATGGCTCACCTGAAAAAGGGACAGCAGCACTTTTCTCTGAGGTGGGACTGGTGCCAGCCCTCCTGAATTAATGTCTGAGAGAGGCGCCTGAAGTTCCCAAAATAAAAGATACCTTCAACAATTCAGTATTGCCAGGGAAAATCATAATTCCTTGCAGTTGGTGCAAGAGGAGTTTGAGGTGCTGTAGTCACCTTCTGTTAAAGGCAGAGAATTCCCAGGTTTCCTAAAAAACTGAAGGGGTAATTGATTTTATATATATATATAAGTTAATGCTGGAATCAAAGGAAGCTGACAGCCTGAATTTGTTATATTGGAGGCAGATTCCAGCTCTGAAGTCACTCAGTGTCAGCTTTGGGAGGCTGGGAGAAATGATGGCTGTTAGTGACAAATCTTTGTATGTTCCTGGTCACGGAAATGCTGCTTTTGGTGAGCACAGCTGTCCAAACATTCTCTCCAAGACTCTGAGGCTTGCTTGTCCCTTCTAAAGGTGACAGTGGCTCTGGTGAAGATCTCCAGGGGTTTCAAGGGAGTTTGGATGCAGCAGGAGGCAGGGAATTCCCACTGGGATGGAAAGCATGGTGCAGGGCTGGTGCCAAGGGTGCCAAGGAGGAGTTTTGCTGCACAGAGCCATCAGTCCTGCTCCTGGTTGGTTCCTTTGGCAGAAAACTGGATGGAGATTCATATAAATCAGATCTTGGCTGTCTCCTGGCTGCCTACTTCAACAGAGATGTGGCTTTGGAGAAGCTCTTCCCTAAGCTCTCTCCCAAGGTGTCCAAGCCTTTTGTGGTTTCCCAAATCAGTGCTGTGCAGTTTTGTACCAGTTACTAAACAACATTTAGAATCCAGGTTTCAATATTCTGATTTTTTTTTTCTTGGTGTTTGTTTTGTTCCATGCATCTCCTGGGGAAGATGAAGAGCAATTGTAGCAAACCAGATTGAGTCTGATGGCACCAAAAGGCAGCTCAACTCTCAACTTTCCTGCTTAAAAAAAAAAAAAAAAAAAACCAAAACAAACAAACAAACAAAAAAAAAAACCAGACAAATATTTTCTGTGGAAAAATCTCCAGCATCAGTTAAAGAACTGAATTCTTAACAGCAGAATACAGACAGAATAATAAGATCATATTTTTGCTAAGTGAGTGAGATGAATACAATTACAGAGTGGTTTGGGAAAAACCTTCAAGACAATTTCATTCCAAAACCCATCACACTCTCCACTGCCCCAGGGTGGGACTTAAAGTCCCAGTGTCCAATCTGGTCTTGGACACTTCCAGACATCCAGGGGCAGCCACAGCTGCTCTGGGAAACTACATCTGCTCTGTGCCAGGGTCTCACTACCCTCACAGCCAAGAATTCCTTCCCAAAATCCCATCCATCCCAGCGCTCTGGCAGTGGGAGCAATTCCCTGCGTTCTGTCCCTCCATGCCTTGTCCCCAGTCCCTTCCCAGCTCTCCTGGAGCCCCTTTGGGCCCTGAAAGGGCTCTGAGCTCTCCTGGAGCCTTTTCTCCTCCAGGCTGATCAATCCCAGCTGTCCATAGGTGAGGTGCTGTCAATCATTGCTCATTCCCAACGCAACACCAAGGTCTCTTCCCACCACAGGCACTATCAGATGTTCATCTCAATATTCTTATACGTCTACAGGATTTCTTTATAATTCCTTTGAAAAGGAATATATGCACCTCTCCACATAAAACCAGCAAAGACCAAGAGGTAAGGCCTGAAATGCACTGAAAGCATTTCCAGATGTGCTTTTTTCCATCCCAGCTTAGTTGAGAGAGCTTTTCCCTGACCCAGGGCAAACTAGAGATGCTGTCCCAGGCAGGAGAGCTGAGACTCCTCACTGAAAATTCCTGCATGGGTTTAACCCAAAACATAAAATCTCCTTGTATCTTTCAATAAAACAATAAAACATAAACCCACCCCAGATGGTGTTAAATCCCTGCCTTGGGATAAGAGCATCCACCTGATTCCAATAACACTTGATCAGGATCATCCATGCCCACAGAGTGTCTGAGGAGGAAAATGGAATCATTGGTAAAACCAGAATTAAAAAAAAAAAAAAAAAAAAAAAAAAAAAAAAGAAAAAAAAGTGTTTNTATATAGTGTGTTACATTTTCCCCCCTCAGATTTATATTTTTGAATTGTTTTGCTTTTATCCTTCTTACCTTTCCTTTCCTTCTTTTTGGCTTTTTAATTATGCTCCAAATCCTTCCAACTGCATCAGCAAAAAGTGGCCTTTGGTGTTTGCCTCTTGTGGAGCTGGGGAGAAGCCAGATTCTGTCACTTGTGGAAGTAACACTTCTGGCAGAGCTTAAGACAGAATCCTGAAATATTGAATAATTGACATTCTTAGTTGCAAGTGTAGATTTTTTCATCGATAGGAGGTGGCTGCTCTGTTTGATAATTGTGGAGTGTCTGAACAAATCCATGTCTGGGGTTCTGCTGGAGAAGCTGGTGCAGATGGAAGGTGGGGATTTTATTCAACAAAGGGGAAAGAAACAGCAAAATTTGTCTGAAATTGAAAATTAGAGTATTATTTAAAAGTTTTCATAGATTTAAAATTGGGTTAGTAGATAAAAACATTATGAGAAGCAAAGCAAGGGAACAGTGAGAGCTGGAAGATGAGCACAGGGAGGGATTAAAAGGAATAAAACAGAACTGGTGGTGGATGAATATTTGTAACAGAAGTTATTTAAATTTGGATTAATTACATTCCTTTTGGATAAAATAGATCTTGTCCTGTTAAGCAAACATTGTTTATATAAATCTAAATGTCATTTGACTGGAAATGCTGATAAATTTCTTTGGTCCAACCCTTTTTTTTCTACAAAGAGTTACTTTGGGTTTTCAATTAATATTTCTTAATGTTTAATTTCATATATCATAGAAAAAGCTATATTTATTGCAGATGACTTCTTGGTATTTTAATTCTTTTGGTTTAAAAATGTATTTCAATATTTCAGGTGTTGATCAAACACACCCCACTCCTAAGCAGAAAAGCAGAATTTAAAAAATAATTTTCAGGTGATTTTTGCCTACTTAGCGAATGCATGGAGCTATTTAACTGGGAGTCAAATAGATGAGCTGAATAATTAATAAAGTCAGTTTTTGCTGGCCAACTTTCTTAAGAAACTGCCTGAAAAACTTTGCCTTTGAGGGCTGACTTTGTCTTTCAGAGAGAAGTTGTTTATTGAGCCCTTTCCAAGCTGCTGTCGGTGCCTTTGACACAAACGGGGTTGGATTGATCCAGCCTGGCCTGGGTGCCCAGGGCTGATCTAAATTCACCTGAAACCCCACTGAAGGAACAGAATATCCACCTTGTGACACCAAATTCCCACAGAAAAACTGGAATTGCCTCTGGATTTTGTCAGCCCCATAAAAAAGCACCACAGCAAGGAGGAAGTGGCTGAGTGTGAGCTGGGGGGACACAGTCACTGCTGATTGAAATCACTGGAACAGGTTTTGTACAAAGCCTGCCCTTCCCAAACACTTCAAATTTAATTTTTTTTTCCTCAATATGATTCTTTATTTATATTTTTTAACATTCTCTTGATGTATGCCAAAGGACTGGAGGTCCAAAACCATTGGAATTCATTCCTTCCCTTGCAGAGCAGATTCTCCCTTTGAGCATCCTTCCGAACCTCCCTCCCAACATCCCTAAAATCCCACAGATTGAGGATGATGGGACACTGAGTATCCTGGAGTGGCTCAATGTGCTTGAAAAGCAAACATCAGCTTAAATAGAAACCCTGAGCAATAAATAGACTTTCAGAGGGACAAAATATATCCTTTTATACCATCTTGAGCTCCTTGTTTGGTATTTAAACCTGTTTTTCAATAACTGAAAAATCAACTTGAGGGGATCCACTCTCATGTGCACAGGAGGTTTCACACAGGCCAGCTGGCTTGGGCTCATTCCTGGGCTCCAGACCGTGCCCCAGCTGGGGAGGAAATCTTCACAATCCTTTCTGATTGACAAAAATGATGATGAGTCAAAGTCCTGAGAGAGTAGCTCAGGGAAAGTGACAGCAGTACAGCTCAAACTGGGAGAGAAGGCTGGAGAAGGAACACAGGGACAGCACGGAGTCTCTTACAAGAGCATAAACCAAAAATATGTAGAGCACCCCACACTCCTGAAGGCTTAAAATGCTTTGGCAGGGAAATAGGAGTAGATTTGATCAAAAGTCTGAGAAGTGAAAAGTGGCAAAAGACAAGCTAAGAAATCATAGGATGGTTTTTGTTGGAAAAGCCCTCCAGGGTCATCGAGTCCAACCTGTGCCCAATCGCCACTTTGTCACCCTGCCCAGTCCAGTCATTTCTTGGACACCTCCAGGGATGGGATCTCCAAACTTCTCTAGACAGTCCTTGAAAAGGCAAAAAACCCAATTAAAACAACTTAGAAAACAACTAACTCCCTTGAATTGTAAAAGTGAGCAGACGGTGTTAATTCCTTGTGTCCTGTCTTTTCTGCAGGGAACCTTTTTCACCTGAGACCTCTTCATGGTCTCACTTTTTTGTCACCTGTCCCCTCCAAATCTGCTGTAGATGAGCAGTCACCCCTAATTTCAGCTCTTTTCTTATGCAGCAAAGTGGAAAGGCAGAGAAAAGGCCCGAGAAGCTCCAGATTGTTCTGTAAATATGTACAGAAACATTTCTGGAGGAGAGCTCATCTCCCAAATTCTCTGTGTTTTAATTCCCCACTCCTGCTTTTCCTCTTTAACTCACAAACTGCATTTCCTGTCAGTCATGATTCTCTTTGGGAAAACTTTGAAACAGGCAGAGAAAAGCCTCTTTTCCCTGTTTGCTCCCAAATCAAGGAAGTTTGGAGGAGACAGAAGGGGATTCAATTTAGCCAACTCAGCTTGTGCAGCAGATGTCAAAGCACAGAGCTTGTTTGTCATCAGCCTTCGCAGGGGAAAGTCGGCTCTCAAAAACCACTGAAGAAAACAACCTCACTTGTATAACAAGCCTCGTTGGCTGCTGGGTTTTCAAGCAGATGTCTCCTTTCCTCAGATCAAATAGTTTAAATATCATCCCTTGCCAGGTAAAGGGAAAAAACTTCATTGTCTGCATCTTTTTCAAATACAGCTGAAAAGCGCTTCAGGTTCTGTGTGGGCTTTTTTCCCCCCTGCGTTTTCAGATCACTGCCTGTGCTGTTTTGGCACTCCCAGAATCATTGATAACAAGCAGATCTAGATAAGACATCCAAATTTCTTTTTGCTGGGAGTTATGACTTGGTAGAGCTGCAGTGCTCCCAGGATGTTCACTGGTACCTATTTATTTATGGAGCATTTTTATTTATTTATTTGTCTTAATGAAAAAAAAAAAAAAAAGGAGTGTATTTATTAAAAAAAAAAAAAAAAAGGGAGATGTCAGGGAGGATTTCTAAAAAATAACCCAGTTTTGTGCCTTTTTCAGTGATTTCATAGTTTTGGAGTGCTGTATTTACACAGTTGGTTCATGACCTTTGATGAGTTTGGACTTAAAGATTTCTGAGGTCTTTTCCCACCTAAACAGCTCTGTGATTTTGTTATCTGTGAAGCTCATTGCTGAGTAAAGGAACTCCAGCTCTTAAATCCCATCCTTCATTTCCTGTTCTTTAATTACCTGTGACCTGAAGTGATTCAGTGTCCTTAGGAGAGAAAAGGTGCTTTATAAATAAAT
This sequence comes from Regulus satrapa, assembly GCA_013396955.1. Lineage (NCBI taxonomy): Eukaryota > Metazoa > Chordata > Aves > Passeriformes > Regulidae > Regulus > Regulus satrapa. Next base: position 251,750 of record VWZN01001869.1, read on the forward strand.
CATTTTCCTCCCGAGAGTCCCAAAACATTGGTTTCACATCCTATTATCAACACAGGGTCATGCTGTCCAAAGGAGTTTTAAGGCACCCTGAATTATGTGCATTATTATTATAAAGATAATGAAGTGCAGTTCTTTCAGCTAATATTGTTTGCAGAGGGTCACTCCAGTAAATTATTGGGGAATAATTCCCTTTTAAACCAAGGTTAAATAAAACCCAAGGAGATTTAATTAGTCTCATTGAAGCCTGTTCGAAGGTGTTATCTCCATAGGTCTTATTGGAAAAGGAGTTGTTGTTGCATCTGGAGGATGAGGGTTGTGCTCTCCAAGCCCCAGCTCAGGAAATGGGCTGAACTCTGAATTTGGGAAGAGTCAGGCAGGTTAAGAAAGTGAAGCTAAAGTAAGAAGTGTGGACATAAAAGTCCAAAGAAAGTCCAGCCCTCAAGAAATGAGTTATTAGCATGGATGGAGGTTGTTTTTGCTAAAAGCCAAACCAGTTCTTTACATTTTAATCCTCAAATAATTAGTTTTCTCTAATATTAAAATTTGACAAACCAAATCCTCTGGTGTGACTGACAAAATTTAAGATAATGGAGAGCATAGAGACAGGTGAAGATTTATTGGCCTGCTGCTTTGGACAAGAAGAGCAGCACCTGGGAGGTCCAGATCCCATCTCAGCTCCTACAAGTCTGGAGGAACCCATCCAGCTCTGGCTCATGGGAGAAGCATCCTAAGTGTGGAAGGATTTTCATCCAAGAAAATTAATTTCTGGCTGAGGCATTACTGAGCTTTCCCTTAGAGGTTCAGCAAGCTCTGGGCTGTGGGAATTGAGTGAAAAGCACTAGGAGAATTTCCTCTGCTGGGGAAACATCCATGTGATCCCAACCAACACCAGGAGCTCTTAGAAATCTGCCTCCCTGGGCCTGTCTCACTTGAAGGCGGTTGGAAGGTAAAAACCAACTTCAAAATGTCCCAATAATCTTAAAACTTCTTACTGCAGAGCCCCAAAAGTCTTGATATAACAACATTTATATTAGATGTCAAAGTCTAGGAACTGATTTGTAGTTGCATTAAATCCAGGGCAGTCCTGGAACAAAAATCCAAGTAACAGACACTTTCTGCAGGCTGTAATTGCAAAGATTTTTTCCTTCTGTCCTTTTGGAAGTAAATTGGATTTTAGAGATAATTTTCCAAATGTTTCAATTAATTTTTCCCTTGTGCAAGTTGATTTTTAAACTCACCAATATTAATTATTACACGTGGAAAGGCTTGCCACCTTTCAATCCTCCAGGCTGCTCAGATAAGTTGGATAAACATATTTTTAAATTATTTTAGCCCATAACATTGTAGTCAACAATTACTGAGTGGCTTTGTTGTGGTCAAGCTCCACAAACCCGATAGCACAAACAAAAATTTCTGAAATTCCCCTACAAATACATTTACAAATGTCCTAAAAAAGTAGGCTAAAACCCAAGGCCATTTGTACATGAGAAGGTTCTCTACCAGAGCTGCTAGATCACTATTAATTTATTTGACAGCTTTTAGGCTGAGTTCAGATATTAGAGCTGTCATTGTAAAATACTTCCATTTTTCCTTCAACGCTGCTTTGAGATGTTGCTGCTTTGAAGCTGTGTCAAAGTAGCTCGGAATCAGGAGAAAGTTTCCTTTTTTTTTTGGTTAGTTGAAAGTCTGAAGAGCCTCAATATGCTGCATAAAATTGTTCTGAGGATCGAACCTCCTCCTATGGTACCCTGGAGCATTCAGTCACTTTCAATAAATCTCTTTTAATAATTTCTCACTTGTCCTTATTATTACTAACAGCCAGAGCATCTCAAGGCAATGTCAGAGTAAAGGCTTTGGCTGGATGCAGGAGGAAGGCTTATTTGAAAGTTAATATGAAGGAAAAGTAATCCAAATGTGAACTTTTTTGGGGAAAGTGACTGGTTTTTTTTTTTGCAAGAATTTACAGATGGTGTCGATTCTGTCAAAAAAGTCTCAGTTTCTTTGATTTAAGTAGTTGTGTTACAGGGTAAGGATGTTGAGAATGGACTTGGGAGGTCTGTTTTTCTCGTTTTTAAAGCTTTGCGCTTTGATTAGTTTTCTTTCATTATCTCTGGTAGAGCTGTGTTCAGCATCTGCTGGGAATATCTGCCATTAAATAATTCCTGAGATATGGATTTGGGCCACTTGACTTTGCTACTTTAACAAAAATACTCAGCCACAACTTTCCATTGAAAGCATCCTGTGAGTTTGGGGAAAGCTTTTCATCCACTTTGTCTTGAGTTAATTGAACCCCTTTTATTGATCCCCACGATGTAAGTGAGGAATTCAAACTGGACAATGCTCCCTTGTCTTCAGCTGGATATCAGACTGATTTCCAATGGATTTATCCAGGGAGTGATAAAACTCAAATTCCATGTAATTATCTGAATAAATAAATGTAATTCCCCATGTGGAGTAAGCTGGATCAAAGCAAAACCTTGACCAACAAATCTTTCAGCATCTCTTGTGCTACTCTCAAGGTTTCATTTCTGTGGTTCTGTGATCTAAGCTGCATTCTCTGTCCTAAAATTGATTTCCTTATGAGCTTTTTGTTTAAAAATGTGGCAGCTGAAGACACCTCCCCCTTCCTCACCCCGCTGCCGTAAGGCACTGCCTCACCCTTGAGCCAAAGTGAAAAGATTTAATCTCAGGACTATCTTGTACTCAATGTGCATTTCTCCTGCTGAAATTATTCCCAGTTCCCATCAAAGCCATATCATCCTGCAGGAGGTGATGCTCCTTGTAGCACAGTGCTTGATAAGGACGGACAAAATCAGGAAGGAACCATTAATTTCTTTGTGGTTTTGTGCTTTTTGTTTTTGTTGTAGTACTGCCAGGAAGAGTTTTCAAACAAGGTTTGGGGAGAGCAAGCGAGGCCAATTCTCTTTTTATGGTTGCTTTTTCCCCTCATAAACCAACCCTCAGCTTTGCTACCAGTCTATCATGGAGAAGATTTAATCTCTATAAAGCTCTCAACAACTGCAGTGATAATTTCAGCCTCCCAGTTTATGAGATTATAAAAGGCACTTTTCCCTCACCAGTGTGAAGAGCTGGGTTTAGCCAAGCTGCAGTCAATGATTCAGATCATTCATTTTGTGCCTGAGAGAGATCCTGAAGCCTGGCACTGCCTTGTGACCAAGTAATATGGTGTGGTCTGGAAAAAAGAGCCAATTTTATAGGAATCATTGGTCCTGTAACACAATGAAAAACATATTTTTGAAGTGTGAAGTGTGGCTTTCAAAACACACCCATATAAATCAGTGCTGGTGGTTACAGGGTGACAGGAGCATGGGAAGAGTAATCATTAGCTGCATTTAATATAAAGTAACAGAGGTTGTAGGATATTTGGACAGAAAAAAAACAGGTTTTTACCTGCAATGAGCCTTTTCATGGAGCACAATGGAAATTGGGGGTTGACCTCTTCTCCCAGGTTATTGGACTAGGGGAAATGGCCTCAAGGGAAGGTTCAGGTTGGATTTTAGGAAAGATTTCTTCACTGGATGGGTGATCAAGCATTGGAAAGGGCTGTGATAGAATCACCAGTCCTGGAAGGGTTCAACCATGAGCAGCTGTGTGGCACTTGGTTATGTGGATTGATTGACAAGGGGGTACTTGGCCAAATCTGGACTTGATCTTGGAGATCTTTTCCAACCTTAGTGATTCCATGAGTTCCCAGAGCCTGTGAACTCTGTTCTTTACAGCTAGAAGCATTGGTGCAGAGCAGAGGAGTCCACCCTGTGCCCGGCCTGTGTGTGAGTGTGCAGGATCAGCTCCATGACCTCGCTGTCCTCCCCCTCAGCAGCTGTGCCATCATTCCCAGCAGACATCCCTGGGGGCAGGAGAAGAGCAGCAGGGACTTAGGTGCTAATGGAGCAGGACCTGTTTTTCACTGCTCCTGTCAGACCTTGGTGCTACCAAGGAGAAAAGAGCTGGGAGGAAGCAGAGCATGACTTTTGAGCCACCAGCTTTGCTTCCCCTCCTGGGGTTCAGGGTGAGGCTCTTGGATCTTCCTTTTTTTTTTTTTTTTTTTTTTTTTTTGTATC
>VWZN01001869.1:260733-272788 GCA_013396955.1 Regulus satrapa
GTGCCAGGAATTGGATTTCCATTTGTGGTTTGTGCTATAGCTCAGCCCTATCAATGAGGGATGGAGATAAGGAGCTTCCCAAAGTCATGCCAAGTTGGGAATTAAAGGATCCTGAACAGCTTTAATGTTCCTTAAAAGTGCTGTTAATTAGGAGTACGTCCTCATCACGCCCAAATGGGAGGCTTTGGGAACGTGATCCCAGCATAAAGGGTAGATTCCTGACATTTTTAGGTAGGAAAACTTAAGAAATCTGAGAGGCTGAACTAAGGTCAAGTTCTAGGTGGAGAAATTAAAAGTCTTTAAAAAAAGGGAGAAATTTTAAGCCTTAAAGAAGAGAGAAATTAAAAGCCTTTAAGCAGAGAGCAATTTAGGCTGTTGAATAGATGCCTCCTTTGGATTTTGGAATCCTGTGCTTGCATCGGGCCCCATTCCCTGTCCCTGCAGTTGCTGGGATGCTCCCAAATGAGCGTGGTCCAGGTGCAGCCCCCTCAGGGCTGGGTTTTGGAGGCTCCTGCTCCTGGCACAGCAGCTGGATCACCCAGCACAGCATTTAACTGCAGCTGGAGCTTGGATCTGCCTTTCCTCCATGAGCCAGGAGCTGCAGCCCCATCCAGACCTCATGGACGAGAGCCCATGGGCAGAGCAGGAGTCTCCCTGGCCCTGCTCCACTGCAGCAGGATCAGGGCTGGAGCCAGAGCAGCTGCTGCCCTTGCTGACTTGAAGGCAGCACTGAATTTTTCCCTCTCCCCACCTGTTATTCCCAAAACCCCTGCACTCTGCGTTAACAGGCAGCTCTGCGCTGTAAATGCTGTGCAGGAACACGAAAACAGATTTGGAAAGAGAGAATCTGCTCTCAGGGCTAGAAAGAAATTGCCAAGTGTGAACTCTCTTTTACTGTGCAGCTAGAAATTCCATGGAATCCATGATTTGAAGGACTCACAGAAAGGAAGGGCTGTAAACCTCATCTAATTCCACTCTTTCCATGGCAGGGACCCCTTCCACTGTCCCAGGCTGCTTCAAACCCCATCCAACCTGGTCTGGGACTCTTCAGGGATCCAGGGGCAGCCACAGCTGCTCTGGGAATTCTATTCCAGGACCTCCCCACCCTCACAGGGAACAATTCCTTCCTAATATTTAATTCAAATCTACACTGTTTCATCTTAAAGCCATTCCTCCTCATCCTGCAACTGTATGCCCTTGTAAAAAGTCCTTTTTCAGTGTAAAGAAACAGAAGAAAGCAGATGAAAGTGTCAAACAGGAATATATTTCAGTTTGATTACATTGCCCTTACACTGGCAATGTATTTATATGTGCACTGTTAGATGAAGGGCACTGCAACTGCAGAGTGATTTTACTTTTGTAAAAATCTCCATTTACTCCAACAGGAGGGAAATCCTGCACTGCTGCAGCTCTGTGGAGTGGTGTCACTGTCATTTGGGAATTTCTGCAGGAGTTTATTCCTGAAGAATTTGAATGGCAGAGTTTGTGTAGCTTTGCCAGCCGCCCCTCAGAATTCCCGAATTTTGTATTATAAAATAAAAATGCATCTTCAGCTGCTCACCATATTTATCCCAGCTCTTCTACAACCAGATCTTTCCCAAATCCTCTCAGACTTGCAGAAAACAGGACTTATTTGGATCCAGAGGATCCGAGATGTTGTTTTCAGCCTTTTCCATCCTGGCCAGGAGGGTCTCCCTTAAACCTTCCATAGGGAGGCACCACAGGGTTTTTGTGCAGATCCAGCTTGGAAAATGGACCTGTGAGGTCACCCTGTGATGCTTTTTGCCACCTCCAAAATGAGAAAACAAACAATTCCCTCTCACTTCAGCCCCAAGTTTTGCCCCAATCCCCTGAGATCTCCTGGGATCAAACCAGGTAACCAGGAACCTCGGGTGTCAAAAGTGCAGTGCAAAATTTCCAATGACTTTTAATTAATCTAATTAAAATTAATTGCTTCTGCTTCTTTAGAGAGTCTGGACTGGGAGCATTTTCATCATCCACATTCAGCCCTTCATCTCTGCTCATGTGCTTTGAAGTGAGTTTTTACAGCTCTGCTATCAGCTGAGAGGTCTCTGTAAAGTAAGTGGAGAAGCTTTGCTTGTCTCTCCCATTCCAGGATGTTTGGATGAATTTTAGCGACACAGCTTTAGTAGAAAATGATTCATTAAAGAGGAGATGCAATAAAAAAAGTAAAATGTGTGAAAGGTCTCAGGTATTTCTACTTTCCTCTTTAATGACTGTTCTAATATGACCATTAACACTTTATTTTTTTACCTATTAACAATTTTAAAAAATAATTTTAGGTCAAATTGAGTGAAACCCCAATATGTTTAATTTAGTATCTCTATTTGTGTTTGAGCCAAAGTAAAACTCTGACTTATTTAAAAATAGAACTGTTCCAAAGGATTGACAACTGCTCCAGTTCCCATTAAACTCTTTGGAAAGGCTCAATCCTGGCTGAGGACAGGATTGTCTGCGCTGGTGTCCATCAAAAATCAGAGTTTGCCATGGAGCTGTGCAGTTCCATCACTCAGGAGATGATTCCTGTCACATCTCAACAGTTTAAGGCAAAATCTCAATCTTGGAGGGGGATTATTGTCAACCAGCTGCCCCAGACTCTCTCTCACAGGATGGAATTATGGAAATAACAATAATCTACCATCTACACACCTTGATTATAATTGTTTCGCTTTTTGATTATTGAAAAGTTTGATGACAAGATATTCCTTAATATTTATTAAAGTTAAAGTTGTTGGGATGATTTGGGAACACCGTAAAGGCGACAAAACAGTTTAAAATATTAATGTTGTTTGCACTTGTTTGATTGTTTTGTTTCTTTATTTGGGTTATTACAAAAGGGAAAAAAGAAACCCTGTTTTTAAAGGCATCTTCTTTTGCCAGCCAACATTTCACCCTCAGTGGTCCCGCAGTGAATGAATTATTGGGGATTTATGAACATATTAATCATCTCCATGGAAACAGTTTGCAATTTCACAGTGCAGGAGTTCGACTTCCCTGCATGACAATGAAAAAAAAGGAAGGATCTGAGAAAGAGGAAGCTGAGGAGAGATGAAAACCCCTCCAAATTTAGACCCAAATTTAGCAATAACTACTCCTGCTCTGGGAGAAGAATCAGCATTTCCAGTGACCCCAAGACCTTTGAAATTTGCAGCAAATCCAGGACATGGATCTTTCAGAAGACTCAACATGCCCTCCATGAAGGGCTTTGTAAAGGGAATTAATTTAATTTTTTTCCCCTGCAATGGTGTTATTTAAGGAACCAGCTCTCTGGCTTGTGTTTGGCAATGGTTGGAACTGGAGAACTCAGTAAATGAGAGATTTTCCACAGAGGAAAAAGTGTTGAGTGTGAGGCTGAGCAGGAGTGTGGATCAATAACACAAATATCAGGGGTTTGGGGCAAGAGAGGGAAAGGAAATAATGAAATTTTAAAGCCATTCTGTAATACAGCAAAACTCAGAGAGAGAAAAAAAAAAAACAGGAACACAAACAGTTTTTAAACTGTGATCTACTGGAATATTGGAATGTTGTTGGCACCTGGTGCCTTCTACGAACAGGTCCATGTCCCTCCTGTGGGAACCCAGAGCAGGACAGAGCTTCTGATCCTACTAAACCTCCTGAGATCCCTGGAATTTCTTGTTACTCCACTTAGATCCAAGCATTTATTCTTAAATACACCCTGCAGAGTGTCAGGAGGGGCTGCGCAGGTGCTCTCTGCCCTTCCAGGAGGTCTATGGGCAGCCGGGTGCCTGGAATTCCCCAAATCTGTAGGAATTCCCTCTAGTATCCCTCCCACCTGTGGGGATCTGTGCTGCAGACCAGGAACAGCTGCTGCTCCTGGGAAGGAGGTGCTGTAGGAAAGGGGATTTAGCAGAGAAGGGGGGAAATAAAGCAGAGTTGTTTCTTGGGGGTGTGGAATCTGTAGAATCCATGGATTGATGAACACAGATTGGATATTCCTGGTCTGCTCCTGGCAATGAGACAATTTCTCCTTTCAAGGTAAGGTGGTTTTTTTTTGTTTGTTTGGTTTTTTTTTGGGTTTTTGGGGGTTTTTTTTGCCTTTTTTTTTTTTTGCTTTTTTTTTTTTTCCCTGGAAAAATCTTTCCCTAAGCAGTAAACTGAGGATGTATTTTCCTCCCTGGAGAGTTATTGTCTGGTGGCTGCTGCAGAAGAAACGTCCAGCCCAATGCTGATAAATTCAGTTATTCTAGTGGCTCTCAGTGTTCCCAGGATCTGTGCCCATGCCAGGAGATCCTGGAGCCTCCTGGATCTCTCTGTGAGCCTTGTGCTGGTATCAGACAGGAGCTGGGTGTTGCTGTCTCCTCTGCTGTAGGAAGGAGGTTTCCCTCTTGTGCCTTGGGATGGTTCCCCACCAAATTTTGCCTTTTCTGGGTTGAAGGGGACTGGAGGAGTGGGGCAGTAGCTTTGTGATGAAAGGTGTTTCCTCTTAAGTGCAGTGTTCTAGTCACTCAGCTTTGTGATGATGCAATGAAAAGAAAATGAGGGGGGAAAAAAACATGATCAGGATGTGGAAAAAGTTCCATGTAGACACAGTAAGGTGGAGAGCAGTCCCTTGCTGGATTCTTTTCCAGGGAAAAATTCCTATAACAGCAAAACCACTGCTTTTATTTTTCTTCTGCATTTATCCCCCAACTGGGAGCCTTGAGGCACTGCACATGTAGTGAAAATTAGAAGAATCAACTCATTCCCAATACAGTTTCTTTCCTTTTGGTCCCAAAAATTGTAAAATAACACTCCTGAAGTCCTGGTGGAGCAGCCTTTTAGCTTTGTAGGCTTCAAAGCGGAAATTCAGCTTGGGCCATGGCTGCTGGGCCCAGGGGAGCTCTCCTGGCTGAACATCACAGCATCCAAATTCTCCTTCTGATGTCTAGAGAACCATTTGCTCTTCTGGTTTAAGTGAGACTGGACCATCTGGTGGGATCACAAAAATCATCTCTGCCCTAGAAGAATTCCTAATAAGTGGAGGGTTCTGCTGAAGAGGGAGAAATGGGACAGACATGAAATGTTTTGGTTAGAGGTGGGCTGGCTTCTCTTGGCCTGTCAGCTGCTGTTTGCAGCCTGGAGAATCAGCCTCTTGTCCCCATGAGTGAATAACTTGCTAATTATAAACAATGTAGGAGCTGGGAGAAAAAAAAAGTAGTGCATTAATGTTACTCCATATCTTTAATTTCTGAGGAATATTTGTGGACTTATTTAGGGCTCCTGGCTTAATGTTTCAAAAGCCACCAACAATTTGGGGCATCTTAGTGCCATTGATCTTTGGGAATCTTTTTTTTTTTTTGGGAGTAACCTGCTGAAGTCTCCTACCCTGTGAACCTATTTCAGCAGAGTGGGTATTTCTATACCATCTTTAATATGTTTTTCTCAAGCTGTCCACTAACTGAATGTGTTGTGATGCTTTTCTCTCCGAGTGGTAGTGTAGAAATATTTATCTGGAAACTTTTCTGATTTCCCCTTTCCTTTATGCAGATTGTTTTACCTCAGTTTAGGCTGGGGGAACTAATCTGTAATACACTTGACTTGCCAGCTTTGTGTAGCACTTCACAGATTTCTTTGGAGAGTTGTATGTCATGTTTTCAGTGTTTTAGCACGAGCAAATTCAACATGAAGTTAGGAGGAATTGGCCTATATCAGACAGAGCAGCTGCTCTGAAGACAGGCAGAGAGATGAGAGAACACTTTTTCTGAGGTGAATGGTTAATATGCTTTTGTGATAATAAGGGGCTTATTTATGCTGCATTAATATTTTGCACCACTGCTGTCTGCTTTAATGTTTAATCTCTCTGCTGAAAGCACTGAGAAACACTTTTTAGCACAGTGGTTTTTTCTGTGCTGGGAGGGGCAGGGCAGGTTTTTCTGAGCCCAGAAAACTGGGTGAGAGCTTTGGGGCTGGAATTTGGCATCCTCTGCATAGCCCTGCCCAGGCTCCTGGACATTGCTGGCACCTCATGCTGGCTCCTCACCACCAGGAACAGCTCTTGGGATCCTGCAGGGGAGCAGGAACAAGTCTCACACTGGGTCGGCAATGAACCACAGGCTTATGGATGGGTTTTGCTTCCCTGCTTGCTCATGTGCAAGGATGCTCTCTGCTCTGTGAGGGCTGGGAGGGAGTGAACGCTCCTTGGGGCACAGGGTGCAGCTGGGGCTGCTGCTCAGGGAGCAGGGGGGTGCTGGCATGTGCTGGGATCTGCAGGGTTTGTGCTGAAATCCCAATTTTTTGCCTGCAGGGTATTTGGGATCCTTTCTGCTCCTCATGCTGAAATCCCAGCCCTGTGTCTGCAGGCTTTTTGGGCTCCCTTCTGCTCAACTCTCTCAGTGGCTGAAGCAGCCCGGTGGACAAGGCCCTGCTGGTGCTTGATGGCAGCAGCTGAGCATGAGCCCAGGTGTGCCCCGGTGGCCAAAAAGGCCGATGGCTCCTAGCCTGGACCAAAACCAGTGTGAGTAGCAGGAGTGTGTGTGTGGGGGGAGGGGGGGGGGAGGTTTGTCTCCCTGTAAGACCCCACCTCGATTTTTGTGTCCTGAGCCCTCACTGCAAGGAGGACTTTGAGGGATTGGAGCTCTAGGAGGGGCTGAGGGAGCTGGGAAGGGGCTCAGCTGGAGAAAGGGAGCTCAGGGGGGCCCTTCTGGCTCTGCACAACTCCTGACAGGAGGGGACAGCCAGAGGGGATTTGGGGTCTTATGCCAGGGAACAGGGACAGGAGGAGAGGGAATTGCCTCAGGCTGGGCCAGGGAGGCCCAGGGTGGAATCAGAAGGAATTTCCCCATGGAAAGGTTGGTCAGGGATTGGGAGGGGTTTCCAAGGAGGTTTGGAGTGCCCATCCCTGGAGGTGTCCAAGGAGGGCCTGGGCTGGGCTGGGGCACAAGGTGGGGATGGCTCCCAGGCCAGGCTTGGTGGTGGAAAGGTTGGGACTGTGTAGTTCTCCATGGAGTGACATCCTTCTTTCACACTCTGAATACTCTGATTGTAGTTTTCTCAGATATTTACATTTGAATCAGGTCTTCCCTATGTTTTTGGCTTCCACTTCAGAACTCTGTGCCTGGTTAGGTTTTGTGGAACACCTGTAATGATTTGGTTACTGATAATCCTTACAGAATGAAATCAGCCTTCCAGAAATGTTCAATGGCAGAAATCCCTCTCTTTTTCATTGCTGCCTGATTGTGTTTCCAGGGCTGCTTTTCCTCTATGTTTCCCTATTTTGACTGGGCAAAAATTCATGTGTTGAACTACGTTTAGTAAGTTTACAATCAATACAAATTTATCTTTTTAAGAGGCTTTCCTTTTCCCTTGCTTTAACTATATTAAACTCTGCACATTTACCTGTATTGAACCTCAGTGTCTGCTTCCCTTACCAAAGGAACTTTGCATTCCTTGACAGGGCTCAAATATTTGTTCTTTAGGAACTAGGTGGACTTCATTTGGACTTGTCATTTAGTTTGTAACACCAAGAGAACTCAATTTTAAAGACTAATCAGGCAGTTGTGTATTTAGTTCTACCTTGGTACTGCTGCTGCTGTTGGACACTGATGGTTCCCTGAGGCACAGATGGGATCTTTCCTCTGAGGAAAAAGGGAAAAAAAACCCCACAAACCAGTTATTCTTTCTGGGGTCTTGAATCTGTAAAAAAACCCCCATTTCTTTGGTCTATTAGCATGGATTCCTTTTCGGAACTGGGAATAAGGGAAGAGGTAGACAGAACAGAGCAGAATTGGAAAAGCTTGTCAAGAGAGTTGTTTTTCCTTTATATTTCTTTCCAAGTCTTCCAAGCAGGATTTAAGGTGGCATCTGAAAGAGTTCTGCTCTTATAATGTGACTAAAAAACAGTTTGCACCTGATATTTAAAGGAAAAAGAAGGAAGCTTGGGATTAAAAAGAAGTGAAATAAGGGAGCAAGAAGCTCATTAATAACCCTGTGTTTGGGGGTGGTTTTACAGCAAATCAGGATGGTCAGGTTGGAAGGGTTCCCAGTGATCCCCTGGTCCCAGCTCCTGCTCAGGTAGGGTGATGGCACAGGATTGTGTCCAGAGGGCTGTGAAATATCCCCAGGGAGGGAGATTCCAAGAACGGGAGTCTTCAACGAGCTGACAGAGCTCTGAACTAGAGCAGACCCAGCTGTGCTGAAGGCATGGGGTGTGTCTGTAAGATGCCCTGCAGATCTGGGGGGTTCAGCCTGTCCCACTGCACTGCTCCAGACCTGCCAGAGCCACAGACAATGAAGCTGATTATCCCACAAACCCTGAAGTTTCTTCAGAGAAGGGTGATGAGAACCTTCAGCCTCCTTGTGATTTAAACTGCATGCTCAGAGCCCTTTGTCATGAGCGAGCTGCTTCTGAATATCTGCTCCAGAGGGGTGAAGTAGTTGGGTATTTTTAGATCTTTTCCATGCCTGTGGTTTTTATATGCTAATCTGTTTGTTTCTTTCCAGCCTTCGGAATATTCATTCCACAACATCTAAAATTTGACACCTGCTGTAGCTTGTATTATCACTTTCACCCTCAGAAACCCAGAAATTATTAAGGTGGAGTAATTGCTATCCTATTATATAATAACTACTTTAATCCAGCAATCATAACGTGATTTGAAATGAACCCTTTTGTGCCATTGATTTTGGAATAATTACTGTTATATTGTACTTCTGCAAGAGTTATTCTCAGTTAACCACTTGAAAATAATACGCTCTACTTATTGAAAAAAATAAATCTGATTATCCCCCAAAGCTCGATGTTCTTTCTACATCTGTGCCTCAATTGTCTGCTGGTGACCTGAGATGCTCAAACAGGCTCCTTTCTGTAACTACTCCAGGAAAATATCCATGGGACAAATACCTCCTTCCAGGCAGTCTTTTTTAGTGGAGGTTTTCCCCTCTGAACCAGGGATATGGTCATTGTTCAACCTTAGTGAGCTTGAAAGTTGTTTGATCAGGAAAGAGTGGTAAAGACTCAAGGAAAATCCAGAATATTTTCCTCCTCTTCCTGCCTCTGAAATCTAATTTTAATTTGTCTCTATATATATAAGAATTCCTAATAAAACCATCAAATTTGCTCAAATGAGGTTTTTTTCCCTTTGAAGCAAGGCTGGGCTGGAAGGAGGTGCTGTCCATATTTAAAAATATGAAGAAAAATCTCCTGTGGTTGTTGGTTATCCATGGAAGCATTCCCATTTTCAGTGCTGTCCTTCTGAACTTCTAGATTCTTGCTGGGAGAGAGTTTTTTCAATAGAGAAATCATGGAAAAATTGTACATTCTCAGCTTTTTCTGATTTCACAGAAGCTCTGGTGTGGCCTCTTCCTTCCTGTTGCAGAATGGAGAGGAGGGAAGATGTTTGACCATTTCTTTCCTTTGTATCTTTCCTTACTGGGAGAGTTTGGCTCCTTTAGTTATTGACAAACCTTTACTGAAGACATCACACACACAGAGATGTGACATTCTCAATCTGAAAGTTTATGGAACACTGGTAAATAATAAAAAAAAAAATTAGAGTGGAAGCAAGGTTGAAACTCTAATATTTTCCTGAAACATGCATTTATTTGGGGCTAACACCTAAAATGAGTGAATAGCTTTGTGTCACGGAAGATCCAAAATGAAATCCCAGCTGCTCTTTATGAGTCACCTTTGTAGTGGCTGCGGAAGAGATTTGTTACAAAGAGCTTTGAGTTTTCTGGCTTTGCTTCTATGTGGACAAGATTGTCACATCTTTTCAAAGCTGCTCTTTTCAGTGAGCCCCAGAATATGGGTCAGCAAACTTGAGAGCACATGAGCAGGCTGATAAAACAGAAGTGAAAGACTCTCTAATGTGTCAAGTATTGATGTTGCTGCAAGCTTTCCCTTGTCTCCCGCTCTGTGAGTAAATAATTCACCAAACTCCTGTTAGTCCTTGTGGTGATACTGAAGGATTTTGTCATTAGTTTATGAATTTTATGTGGGAGGAGATTTTGATGATTTAAGAGCTGTGGTTGTTTGTTGGAACCCTGGGCACGGAGAATTTCAGGCTTTCTGTGCTGACAGGCACTGACCCTGGGAGAACACTGCATTGACCTGAGGCTTTGGAGAAGGCTCCAAAATTGAGTGATGGGACTGGGATATTATGGATTTGTGGTTTGGATCGAAGTGTGTGAGATCACATGGTGGAAAACTTAGAGTTTAAGGTTTTGGGATATAGTAACATATAAAAAGCAAGATGGAGGTTTCAGGTGTTGGCTTGTCCTTCTTCTTCTTGGGTTTGGGTGATATTGTGTGATTGGGTGGAAAAGTCCTCAATGTGGGCCACAGGTGGTTGATTATTGGGTTAAAAGTATGAATAATATAGCTGGCATTTCAAAATTGGTTGGATTACATTTGAAAGGCATTGTAGAGAGAGACCTTGAGCTCCATTTTTAGTTTGTTAGCTTGGTGCGCTGGAGAACTCAGGTTCTGTGAGACTGTGATATAGATAAGAAATAACAAACATCTGAGTCCAAACAAGAAATCCTGTCTTGCTCATTAATTCCGACCCTGAAAGAAGTTAAGCTTTGACAGTTGTGGGGTGTATGTTCCTTGTCTCTGTCCAGTTTTGCATAAGTGGTTTCCTTCACTTTTTTAAGGTGTTCAGATCTGCTGTTGGCTCTACCTGAAAGGCTGGAAATTCCAGTGCTTGAGCAAAATACAGCATATTTCAAAATACAGCTCCAATTGTTATTGAAATGGGAGGAGAATCATTGAAAGTGCAAGGGAAATGCTAATGGACTCAGGAAAAAAGAAAAGGGATATTAATCTCATCCAAAGCTATAATTCTTTGACAGACCCACACCTTCACCCTTACTGCTGCAGCACTGGGGTGATGATTTTAGGACCAGTTCTCCCATTCAATTCCCCCATTAATTTGGGATCCATGGAGTGGTGACATTCCTACCCAGTCCATGGGAAGTTCACAGTGGCTGCTCCTCCTCCTTGTGCTGGTGGCTCTGTTGCTCTGGAATGTGGTCAGTG
Organism: Regulus satrapa; assembly: GCA_013396955.1. Classification (NCBI taxonomy): domain Eukaryota; kingdom Metazoa; phylum Chordata; class Aves; order Passeriformes; family Regulidae; genus Regulus; species Regulus satrapa. Next base: position 271,733 of record VWZN01001869.1, read on the forward strand.
GCAGGGAGGGAGGTCCAAAGGCCTTTTCATGTTTGTCCTGTTTATCCCTGCATGGCCCAGGTCTCTGCCAGAGGCACGTAGGGTATTTATAGCTGGAATATTTGATGTTTGTGTCGCCTTCCTGAGGCCATGTCTGATTTCTTCGGGTTCAGCAGGCTCCATGAGACTTCTCCTGGCTTTTGTGCTCCAGGCACATCTCCCTGAGTCAGTGCCAGACTTCCCTTGGTGTTTGCAGTGGATTTTCCTTTAAAATATGCATTGCCCTTTGGATTTTGTGTAGGATCAGCACCTCCTATGTCTGGCGCCTTAGGAGCCCTGAGGAAGTTTGAGGAATGGCTCATTTTGGATCATCATTCCCTTGTTTCTTTCCCAAAGCCCTTCCATTGAATTAACCATGGGGTTATTTATAGCAGCCCTTTCGAGCCAGGTCAGCCTCCAGCACTCAGGAATTACTGCAGAGTTGCTGGGAATCTGTGTGGTGGGAATTCTCTGGAATTGGGAAGTGCAGGGATATCTGTCCTTCAGTGGTCCCCTGGAGCCAAATCCTGGCATGGAGATAACCCCGCTTTGGCATGTCTTCACTGAGCCTTTCCTGATAAATTTTCTACTTTTCCAATGGAAAGAGCTGCGAATTGCCTCATGGACATCTCTTGGGTTTCAGGGATTTTTTCCCCTAAAAAATGCATCCATGAAGTGAAAGTGTTTGGGTAAAAAGGGTTTATTGGTGTTCAGGATTTAATTTTATATTATGTTTGTTCAGTCTTCACATGAAGACAATGAATTCAAACTTCAGCACACACTCTGGAAGCTAAGCTTTACATCTTGTTTTCCTTTTGTCCCTGTCATATTCCTCACTAATTTCCTTGATTTTAATCACCATTTCAGTCCTTTCCTTGGCTTTGATTTTACTTGTTAGGAAAAGGAGAATACCAGGTTCCCATTATTCTGTTGATTCCTGAAAACTGTGGGAAATAGGTAGTAAATAGGCTTTAGGGTAAGTAGTTTCTTCTTTTCCTATTGATAAATAGGAAGAAGTTGTGTTTGGGTTTTTACTCT
>VWZN01001869.1:286259-297919 GCA_013396955.1 Regulus satrapa
AAAAAAAAAAAAAAATGTGAACAGCAGCAGGGTGGCACAGCCTGGAAGCTGGGATCCTTAAGGCTTTAGGAGTAGAAAGGAATTATTTGTCTTAAGTATTAAAACATGAACATTACTGTTTGCTGATTGGCTGATTAAACTTTCCAAATGTTAGTAAGTAACAGTGCATTTTTAGAACATGTTTTTGCACATTGGGATGTGCAGGATTCAAAATACAGATTATTTACATAATGAATTTTACATTAAAAATTTTACATAATAGCACAATAGAGCTAAGGGCTTCTGATTTTGGGCATTGGCGTTCATGTGTGGATGAATTTTAAGAGAAATAATAAAGAAGTAAAGTATCTTGGAGGAGGAATTTGGCCGTATTTCCTCAGCTTGAGGAATATTTTTATTCTTTTCCCCTCTCCCCTAAAAATTTAAACCAGATTTTAGGTTTTCAAGGCTGGAAAACACAGGAAAAGCATGATACAATTTGGTTTTTGCATGTGAGCTCTGTGGGGTCTAAGCCTTTTCGGGCTGCAATTTCATTTAATTTATACCCAGACCTCTGGTTCTTCATGAGTATAAAGCTGGTGATGAGCTCTGAAGAAGAAATATCAGAAGGGTGTTTCTGAGGAGCATTTATCTTCCAGAAGTGTTGCCAATTAGCTTTAGGAGCAGGAAATAAATAACAAATTGGAGAATGCTGTGTCTGAGCCAGATCTGACCAGTCTTTAAAGAGATACAAACAGGCAGAAATTAAAATTAGCAACAAAAAGCCAAACTCACTTTGTTTGGTGCTTTGAGTGAAATCAAAACCTCCGGAGATAACAAGGTCTTTTGGTGGAATTTTCATCAGGTGTAACATTTGTGGAGGATAGTCTTTGTTTGTTAATGATTAACCATCAACAATTCATGGAAACGAGACCTTGTGATCTAAAACATACAGAGAATTTAAGGTATTTTTATCGCTGAAACCCAAACTTTTCTATTTTTGCACTCAGAAAGGAGATGTGATTTTTGTCAATGTGAATTCCTGAAGTCAATGGTGCTGTGCTGGAGAGCTGCATTTCCCTTCTAGGGCAGCCATGGGGCTTTGGACCAAGAATGCTAAAAATCAAGTTTTCAGCCCCTTGGGATGTTATAAGGATACTTTAGGCTCTGCTCAAAGCTTGTCTTGCCTTGGTGCCTAGAAGTCCCCTAGGAAGGTCCCAGGAGGCTCCTGACCTGGTGGAATGCACCCCTGAATAATCCCTTTGCTCTGGTCTTTGCAAAAAACCTTCAAAAAGCATGAAAAAAGTGGATTTTAGGCAGTAGGGATCAGAAGTTTGAGGGTCCTTCCCAAAAGCAGGATTCTTGAGTGCTGTGAAAATCTGGTGTTCCCTCCTGGATGTGATGACTTATGCAGATATGTTGTGAAAATTCTGCTGGTTTTAATTGATTTTAAAATATTTAGTTCATCCATTAAAATGTAAAATCTCCTGTAGCCACAGGAGCATCTACAATTGTGTTTTATTGTTTGTTTTGAAGTTTTATTGTTTTATCAGCAAACTCCCAACTTCTGAAGGAAAACATTTCCAAGAGAGTGAGAAGTGAAAAATCTACTTGGTTTAAAATAGATGGTAATTATTTTTAATTTTATTATTTTGATTTAGACCTGACAAGTTCTGTTACACAAACCTGCCTCCAGTTGGACTTTTACCACGTAAATAGTTGAGAAAAATTGTGGTCCAAGTGGCTAAATATATATATATATATACTCTGAAAACCCAGTGCTGATTTATTCTGTATTAACTGATGTCTCTTACTGTGAAAAGTGAGTTCTCTCTTAGCAAAATGTCTTTTCTGTTCTGCCAGGCAATTTAAAATTAAAGCTTGACAGGCCATGCTAATGAAATAAAGCAATAAACATTTTCTGACAGGTGCAAAATACAGCCCTTGTTCGATAAGATGATATTTGGGGGGAAAAATTTGCTTGGTAAATCTAATTTGTGTCAGCTCAATATTGGCTTGAGCATCAAATTCTAATTTATTGAAAGCACCAGCAAATACTAGAACCATTTGTTTAGCACAAAGCATTCAATCTATAAGGACCAGCTCCATGAAATTTAATTTTCTGAGCCAAAAAGACAATCAAAGTAGGAAAAATAAGAAAAAAAAACCTCCTCATGTTAGAATAAAAGGAACTGTAACTTCAGAGAGTGAAAATACTAAATTTACCATGAAAAAAATGAAAAAAAATCCTCAATGAAATGAAATAATTTGACAGATTTTTTTTTTTAGTTGTTGTTGATTTTTAATTCTATTTTCCCTCTTTAGTAGGAACATCGATATTCTAACCCTTTTCCTGACCACTCTTGTGGAGGTTTTAATGGATTAACAAGGGAATATTGAGCAGCTGGAATGAGATGAGCTTTAAGGTCCCTTCCAACCCAATCAATTCTGTGATTCCCTGATCCTCCAGGATTGAAATCTCCACCAGTTTCCCCTGTTTGTCATTCCCAAAGATGATTGGGATGGGGATAAATTTGGGAGGGGATTTCCCTGCTATGTATTTAATATTGGAGTTTAATATTGGATCTGCTGAAGTAGTAAATGCTGCATTCAGATGATGGAATTCCAAATATCCCAGCTTTATTGTATCCCCATTTTGGTTTATTTTTGAGGGGAATATTTCATGAACCTCAGTGAAAACCAGGAGCAACCATCTCTCCCAAGGTCTTGGTCCTTGGACTAGATTCCTGTAAAATTGTGAATTGAAAATCAGACATTTTCAGCATCTTTTGGGAGACTGGAAATCCTGCAAATATTTTTGCCTTCACTCTTTGACTTGCAGAAATTTAACATATTTTTCTCAAAAATGAACACTCAACTAACGATCTAGTTGTATGAAACAATTATAGATTAATCTGGCTGCTAATTAAGCATGGTTAACAAGATGCTGGGTTTCTGTGGTCTTTTCCTTATTGTATATTGCAGGGAGCTGGAAGATTTTGGGAATTTCTTGATGCTGGCATTCCCTAACTCATCAGCCCTGCTTCCCTGGCATCTCCTGCAGAGGATTTGGGACAGATCCTATGTGCAAATTCTTCACCTTTCTAGAGGGTTGACTGATGAGGATTTCCTAGGTTTAAACATCTGGATCACTCAAATCAGCAGGCTCAGATTGCATTAAAAACTAGATTTCATTGAAATTCCCTTTGGGGTGCAGCAGCAGAGGAGCTGAGGGTGATGCTGGATCATGAAGAGCAGGCATTCCTCCAGCTGTGCCCCACCCCCCCGCACAGGAAAAATGGACATCCAAGCCTCTTCTGCCCCCCAAGTTTGCTCTAAAGCCTTGTCTGCACTGAAGAGATGCATCCTGAAATATCAGCAAGCCTGGGAATTGTGCTGGCTGGCAAAGTGATGTGGAAAGATCTAAAATCCATGGAGGTTATTAAGCAATCCTTCTGCTATTATGGCTTTTGGGGATTGCTTCTATTTACTCCTTGAACAATTTTTTGGGTTGATTCCCCACCCCTCCCCCCCCAAGTAAGTGTGAGGGGAATATTTCTCAGTTTTATCTGTTGAAAGCTCATCCAAGTCCATAAAATTCCTCCAAAAAAGAGGAAAAAATCCATATGGCATATTTATAGCCAATTATTTTCCTGATTCTTCTTTTCTTCAACTCACAAGTTTTATGGGACCTTCAGCTTTATCCATTTTACACTCCAGCAAGCTTTGCAAGTAAATACTGAATGTTAGGAAGAGTTGCTGACTTATCCTAAAGCCCAGCTTGAGAGGAGCTGTAGTTCTGGGGCCGTCTGAATCCCATTGATCCAAATTAAATTAGCAGCTCATTCCTCATGGGCTGCTCATTTGTACCTTTTAACCACGGAGTTCTGGAGTGGTCTAAACTTGCACAGGTAAAAAAATAACCATTGCCTGTATTTGTCAAGTCTTTTGTTATTTTTCTGTTCAAAAATTGAACCTTACAGCGCTGCAGCTGCATTCAGAAATCCAGACCAGGCACAACTCACAAGAGGCTATTTTTGGGAATGTTTTGCTTATTAAATTTTTTCTGCAGGATGGGGGAAGAGGCTTCTCATCCTCTGCCAAAAACCTCTTGTTATTATGTGGCTTTTGCACTGCTGAGTTTTTACAGCCGCGCGCTCCACTCTTATCAGCAAGTGCAAACTACCAGCCCTTGATTTTTTGGGAACCTCATTTCCAGCTGGATCACTGGGATCTTTGGGATAATTGCAGTCGTCATTCTCAGTAGTTTTTGACCTGAAACTTTTTAGCTCTGAATACCACATGGAAATGTTTTTGATGGGTATCCTTCTTACCAGCAGTACCTGAATATCTGCATTAGAACCTGGTTTAGTCCAGATATTAAGGAAAATTATTCTGGATGAGTGGGGTAAGGAAAGGATTAATATTTTTCTGTTTGCACCCTGATTAATTATGTCATTTTTGGTACTTAAATGTACTTTTTGGGTTTCAGGATGTCTTTGTTGAATTAAAACAATATTTTTTCCATCCCTGGAAGTTTCCAAGGCCAGGCTGGATGGAGCTTGGAGCACCCTGGTCTAGGGGAAGGTGTTCCTGCCCATGGAATGGGTTGGAATCAGGTGGTCTTTAGGATCTCTTCCAATCCCAAGCCATTCTGTGATTTTATTGCTTTCAAATATCAAAATATATCTTTATTATTGTCCTGGATCCCTGAAGAAAAAATGTCCATATATGCCATTCCATATTCTAATCCAAAATATCCACATGTCCATTCCTGAGTTAGAATTTTGTGTGATGGATTTTAAAAAAAAATATTTTCATATAAATAACTAAAACTGTTGGCATAGTTTTAAGTACAGTGTTGATAACAGAGCCCAAATTGATATATTTATAAATATACAACAGATTTTGACGCTCAAACAACGTCTCCTTGGCCACAGAAGGCCGTGTGATTGTTTTCAATATATTCCTACTGATATTTGCTCTTTACGGTTCCCAAGAGGTTGTAGCCAGGTGGGGGCTGACCCCTTCTCCCAGGTAAAAGTGACTGGATGAGAGGAAATTGTGCCTGGGGAGATTTTGATTGGACATCAGGGAAAATTTCTTCACTTTGGATGCAGATTTAGCCATGTAATTCCTGCTTCTTCTGGGTAAAAGTCCTCAGAATCAAATAAAATTCCTTTGGGGTTTGTTAATTTTGGGGTTTTTTGAAGACACCAATGAGACCTAGGTATTTCATAAATATGAAATTTCATAAATATTTCCAGGGAGCAGTTTTGAGAAAGTGAAGTACAGAAGTTTGTCTCTGATGCACATCTGAGGTGAAGGTGTCTATTTAAGCACCTGAAAGGATAAATCTGGATGCCATGGTGATGGGAGGCTTTATATAGTCTAAAAGGATAATTGCATTACTTTGAATTTTCCTGGGCTGGGACAGGTCTGTAATTTGGATTCCACAGAGCTGAGGGATCAAATTAGCAATGACTTTATTGGATAGAAATAACCTTCAATATTTTCCTATTTAAAGCATCTACATACTTTGCACCACTGAGGTCATGGTGTTCCTCGTTCCTTGGTTACTTCTTTGGGAAAAGTTGGCACTGGATCCACTCCTGAGTCTGGTTGGATCTTTTTCTTCCCAGAAACAAGGGACAGGATGAGAGGAAAGAGCTTCAAGTTGCACCAGGGTTTAGGTTTGATGTTAGAGAAAATTTCTTCACTGAAAGCTGGTCAAGGTTTCATGATCTTAAATTTGTTTACAAGGACTTTTTGCCCAAAATATCTTTTTTTACAGAGATAAATCAGACCAAATCCTGTACTCACCAACCAGAAGGTCCAGGTGGTTTGAATGAGCAAATTTATTAAAATAATTTAACTTTTAGTACATTTACTAAAAAAATTAATTTTTAATCCATTTTTTTACTCCTCCTTTGTTGCATGACGACCTCTTAATACATGTATTATTTCATACTAAGTGTTCTCTTTTCACCCTAAATTTACTCTTCTAATATCTTCTTATAAAAATCTTAACAGGTGAATATTTCAAGGATGGGTAAGAAAAATTACATTAAAAATGGGAACATAATTTTCAGCAAATTTACTTTCATAGTATTTTTTTACTGTTTATCTTAATTCCCTTCTCTTGCCATATTATGATTATTTTTGTATAGATTGACTATATTCAGAGTGTGCTGTTTGAGTATATTTGAAATATATTTGGAATTGGGCAACAGGAATGGTGGTATTGATATGCCTACAAAAAATGGGAAATCCAGATGGGCTGAGCATATTCTTATGTAAATTTTATAATATTATTGATATGAGAAATTCTTCAGGATTTCACTCTCAAGAGTTTAATGTGTTTTGGGGATTTAATGACCTGCATGTGAAAAGGAAGTTTCCAATACAGAGAGAGAACTTTCCTAAACTTTTGGTAAAAATCTCTCCTAATCTGTGCAAGGAATATAATCTTCAATTTTATTTTTGACCCCCTCTTGATGCTCTCATTTGGAGGTGGAATAGTCCTTCCCATGTGTGGATAATCACAGAAATTGTTTAAGAAAAGTTATTTTCTTGAAGATGTAATTTTCTTATATGTGTTAATAATGGTTATTTGATGAATGATAGGACAGTGAAGTAGAAAATTTAATTCTCATTTAGAAGTTGATTAAACACAGGAATCCTGAGGGCCAGAAACATTTATGGTTTTTTTCTTTTTTTTTGTTTGATTTGTGAGATTGTGCCACCCACTTGAAAAAAATCCATGGAGTTTTAACTGATTTCCTTCAAATATTTTTTCCAGAGGTTGACGGTGTTTTCGGAGGGAGAGATAATTGTATTCCGAATATTGTGTCCCCAGCCCCCTCCTGGGCTGCGGTGTTCAATCACAAGGTGGCACTTCTGCCTCACAGATGAGTTTTTTTCCTTCCTCACTTTCGGTCCAGCTCCCAAAACTCCCAGACGATGCCTCCTGGCTTAATCCCCCTTTCCTTTCCCCTAGGAATAAACATTCTTGCATCCCTGGAAATTGAGCTCTTCATATAACTACAGGTTTAAACTCAAATTTAACCCTGGAATGAAAACAGAGTAAAACCAGGAATAGGAGCGAGGTTGTAAAGCTTCATTTTGCTTTCACGCCCTGAACTTTCCCTGAAATGATTTAGGTCAGTGAGGTGCTAAAATTGCTCTGAGGTGCTAAAATTGCTCATATTGCTATTTTAAAATGTTGATCATGAACAAATTATCCCTTATTTAATTTGAATTTTTTTATTCCTGGTATAATTTTTATTTAAAGTTCACAACCTGTTCCCATGTCCCAGTAACATGCTGGGAGCTGCTGAGGCCATATTGAGATATTCCAATAATTGTGCTGTTTTATTTGTGAGTCCAGGAATAAAATAACTTCTGGAATGAGTTTTCACACTTGCCTTGATTATTGCAGACACAGGTTTCGTTCCTCTCTTTGCCTTGGAAATATTTTATGCCTCAAAGAGGGTTTGTCCCAGGGAACACCTGAGGGAGAAGGAAAACTCTTTGCCTTTCTCTCCTGCTGAAAATACTGAATATTTTGAGTCCTTTAGAAGGTTTATTCCTGCAATTCCCTGGCTTTTGTCAGGTGTTGGCTCTGAGTGAAGCCAACTGGGGCTGGGCAGATCCCTCAGGCTCATGGGATTGAGAATTCCTTGGGCAGGTGGAAGTTGAGCTGCAGGTGCTGGAAAAGCTGTAATAAGTCCCAATTTCTGGTTCCCCTTATTTAATATTTCTATAGCTCATTTTCCTCACATCTCTTCTCTCCCTTTTCTAACCTAAATCTCTACCCCTCCTGATGGAACCCGTGGTTAAATCTCACCTGCATCACTGGGAGCAGATACAGATCCCAAAAATTAATATCATAAATAATTAACAATGCCTAACTGCACCATATATATTTCTGAGAGACATTCAACTCTATGAAGAGTTTGATGGGAGAAGTGTTGTAGGGAGCTTATAGCTGAAAAATACTTTGATTGGGGTTTTTCCATGCTTTTCAGGCACCTTTCCTTCATTCTCAGAATAAATCAGGTGATTTTGAAAGCAGAGTTGACCTAAACAAAGATTTATTATTATTTATATTTATACACAAAGTTTAATTCAACCTCTCTGCAGCACTGGATGCAGAGGGACATTTTTCCCATACTCATTTCCTAACCTACCTTAGGCTTTTCCTTATTTTCCTGGTGATTCCCTTTTTGTTTTATTGTATTTGAAGGCTTTTGCTGAGCTCTGGAAACCAGAAATCCCTTGGCTACAGAGCTGATGCTTCAGGTAGGTCAGAAATAATCCAAATATCCAGATGGGACTATCGCCAGGAAGGACTGGACCTCCTTTGGATGGCAAGAAAGAACTGAACTTTGTCTCGGCTCATAACACACACACAAACACACACACATGCACACACACACACACAGACAGAGAAATTGGTATTTTTAGCTTTAAATGTGGCTCTGAGGTGGAGGGGATGTGGTAATTCTGCTTTCTCATGCATGTGCTCCCTCTGCTAAATCAAAGGAATTGACATTTAAATTGGTTTAGGTCTTGCTTAAGTTCAATTTTACCAGGTGATGTCAGGACAAACATTTGATTAGATCATGAAGAATGAAGGATCCAGACAGCAAAAAGAGCAGCCATGCAATTGTTTATTTTCCTGGAGAATTCTAGAGATTTTTTTCCTTTTCTGGCTAAAACAAACCCTGGCCAAGCGTGGCCTAAAAAGCTCCAAACTGCTTCAGCAGATTGAGGAATTTGATTGCAAATTACAAGAGATTTAATTTAAGAATTTCTTTTGATCTGGTTTCTAATTTTGAATAATGACAGAGAATTTCAGTGCTTTGATAAGTTGAGTTGTTAATTGTTTTGAATTTTAAAACCTGTCACTTTGGGCCTGTTTAATCCCTATCCCAGGATGTGAATAACTGCTGTGTGTGTTTTGATATCCCTAGCCCAGGATTTAAATATTTACTCTGGGTGCACTGTTCAGTAATGAAACTGATGCCACAGAAAGGTGCAAATGGTGAAAATAAAAGCAGAATTCTTGTTATGTTTTTTGGAGGCCCCTGAAGACATTCCCAAATTATTCCCTTTTTTATCTTTTCAGCCCTTCACATGTTTGTGAAGTACCGGGAAATATTAACTGACCTTTATAATACATGAAAATAAAGCAGATTTTTCAACCAAGCACTGAATTTCCATTGATTCTTGCATTATTTGGTTTTATTAGGTTTTGCTCTTTGTTTGTCTTCAATGTAGCATTGTATAAGATTTATTTATTTCCTCAAAATCTTATTTTTGCTATGGAAAGATTGCATCCAAACCTTTATTAGGTCTTTTTTTTTAAAGTCCTAAATCTCCACCAATCAGAACAAATAAAGAGAATAACCAAGAAAGTTTTGCTGATGTCCCATGAAGTCATGGAGGGGACTTCATTTTCCTGATTTGTGTTGTCTGGCAGAATTCTTGGTCAAGTTTTTCTTGAAATATATATAATGTAGGATTATTATTTATATTATTATTATTATTATTATTATTATTATTATTATTATTATTATTATTATTATTATTATTATCCCCCATTTCTTTGTCTAACATATGCTTTACTCCATGTTTTCTAGTGATAATTTTCAGCCTGGAGACACGTCGACCAAGGAACTGATAAGAAATCCACTTATGACATATGGTTCCAAACATTGTGGTGGAGACATTTGGGATTTTTGAAATCCTTGATGATCCTTGTCTAGCTCTCAGTAAACAGTGGTGGGGAGCACGGGAGAGAACTTCTGCCATCCAGCAGATGCAGGTTAATGCCAAATTTATTTCCCATATGTAAATTCTTGTTGCCATCACTCAAGGATGAGTTGGGAGAAACAGCAGCAGAAAAAATAACAGTTACTGGATTTTTTTCCCCGTGGAAAAAAAGCTTATTAAAACATTGAGGAGGATTAATTACTTGGGATTCTTGCATGGAATGATTTGGCTTGGAAGGGACATTAAAAACCATCCCATTCCACATCTTCCACTATCCCAGGGTGCTCCAAGCCTGGTGAAGAGAAGCTTCTGCACTTCCAGTACCTGAGGGAGCTGAGGAGATGGAGTGAGACAATTTACAAGGAACAGGATATAGGGAATGGCTTCAAAGGAACAGAAATGAGGAATAAATGGGATATTGGGAAGGAATTCCTGGCTGGGGGTGGTACCTTGGAAGGCTGACCTGAAACAGAGACCAGACAGAGCAAAAGGATAAAATAGGGACTTATTAAAAGGCCTCAGTGGATACTCCTTGGGCTGTGCAAGAGCCCAGGCAGGGCTGTGCCCAGGATGGATCCAAAAAAGGCACAAAAATGAATGCCTGGTCATGGGGGTCTCACATTTTTATAAGTTTTGGTCCATCAGCATACTGAAATTAATTGCCTAATTATAGCTTCAGGCTATGAAGTTCCATCTTCTTTGTTTTCTCTCTTCAAATCATTGTTTTTTATGTTTTTGGGCCTGAAATTTGTATCAGTTGTTCTTGGTCCCAAGCTAGAAAAGGAATTGCTTTGTCTGCCCACTCTGTGAATAGAGCTTAATATCAAGCTTACAGTTTACATTTAATATTAAGCCCAGAACTACAAACTAAAACAACACAATATGAAAAATATAAAAGCTAACACTTAAGACATCAGGAGGGTGGGCAGGCCCTGGCACAGGTGCCCAGAGCAGCTGTGCCTGCCGCTGGATCCCATGCAATGTCCAAGGCCAGGCTGGACACTGGGCTGGGAACAGCCTGAGACAGTGGGAGGTGTCCCTGCCATGGCGCTGGATGGTTTTTAATGTCCTGTCCCATTCTGGAATCAAACACCTCTGTAGATGTTTAAGTGTAATCACTCAGCTTTGATAATATGGAAAAAATTCCTGGAATTTCTTTCCCACAGTCAGGAGTAAAATAAGATTTTGAAGCTCATCAGGATGGCCTGGTCTCCTGAGGGCTGGTTTGGGAGCTTGTTCCCTTTCCAGAGCAGATTTGGGAACATTAATCCCTGCAGTCCTTGTTTGTGTGATGAGGAAATCACATCTTCAGCATTTCGCATTGCATAAAATGATTTCTATTTGTGTTCAGGCAAACCTTGGATGGGATTCTGCTTCTCCTTCTCTTTGCTGAGCAAACCAGGGTGGCTGAGCCACAACTTGCTTTTGTTTTCCAGTCCCTTTGAACAAGTGATTTTATTGCTACTTGAGCAGGAATTTTGGAGGATGAGGGGGTTGCTTGGCAACTACACTGCAGTGTTTGCACTGGTACCTGCTGGGTGAGCAGAGAGCTCTCTGTTTTTTTCATTTCTTGCTTGTACAGGACTTGGTGCTGCTCCTGCAGCCTGTTCTGCGGTGCCCTGGGCCCTGAGGGGGACTCGTGGAAATTTCTGGCCCTTCTCAGGGGTTTGCAAAATGGTTTTGGTGAAGTTCTCAAGCTTTTGAAGGTGTTAAAGCAATACTGCAACTGTGGTTCATGGAACCACAGGTTTGGGCTGGAGGTATCTTAAATTCACCTCGTTCTACCCCCTGCCATGGGCAGGAACATTTTCCGTTATCCCAGGTCATCCAAAGCTCCAGCCAACCTGGACTTAAACTTTCCAATCAGAAAAGAAAGATCTAAGCTCATACCCTTTAAAAAT